>JAKOGI010000118.1:162500-272500 GCA_029747015.1 Carnegiea gigantea
CGGGGAGAAGTGTTCCAATGGCTGGCTCATGTCAGGCGCCTCGCGGGGAGGCTCAGTGGTAAGAGGAGGCTCACGGGTGAGAGAAGGGTAGCTTTTTGATTTTTTTTTTTAATTTTTTTTGATTAGTTTTCTTTTTTTTTAGTTCTAAAAATAAAGCTGTGTGTTATAGAGTGGTTACATGGGTATTATTTTATTTGGTGAGCCAAAATAATGAGCCTTTCATTGGAGAGATGGAAGATTGTGAGGCAAAACGTTGGAGAGATGGTTGATGTGGTAGTGATAGCCCCCATCGGTGAGCCAAAAAATAGGCTCACCATTGGATTTGCTCTAAAAAACTAACTCGCCAAAACTTTAAACCTAGTGAATAAGTTTTGACATTACTACATTAACTTGAACGAGTGTGGTCTCAATAATCCATCTTTGTAAAAGAATAACCTTATTATTGTTTTATTTTGAATTTGGCTAATCTCATGAAGTGCGATGAAATCCTACATTTAACGTAATTAGATCCTATATTTGTTAACTTAGTTCACCAATCGATTTTCAACTCCAAAATTTTAATTTTTTTAAAAAATATGTGGGTCTATTGAAGATGGTCTCTATACAAGCAGTCAAATAAGTAGAGGTAAGTTTGTCTACACTTGAATCTCTCCAAAATTCGTAAAAGCGGAACTTACATTGGGAGGCATGTTATTGTGATAAAACCCTAGATTTAGTAAACAGTAAAACCGTAAATATAGATATTGGAAACTTATAATCAATTTGCCACACACCGCTCGTTAGTGCTCCAGTGCTGTTGACTATGTTGCGTCCGCAATCACCATTATAGCTATTAATACCATCTCATTGAACGTCCTGATTTTTCATGGGAACAAAATGAACCTTGTCTCCATTTTAATTTAGTAAATGATGCAACTTAAGTCGTCTTATCGATGGACTGCTATTTCCATCAATTGTACTAAATATGAACGACATTTTGCACTGATTAGTAATTAAGTGAAATCAAGAATAATTAAGAATATCCAAGTTAAACTAACCTTCTTCGTCAAAATAAATATATAAAATCAGAGATTATATCATTCACATACAAAAAAAAGGATATCTATATGCAAAATGATAAGTGTCTTGCTACAAGATAATTTTTAAGTGTCTATTTTCACTTAAAGTATATATTATTACATATTAAATTGAAAAAGATGGTATGATTGAATAGTAAAAGGATATCAAAACCTATAAATTTTGTAAAATCATCATTTTATACATAATCTTTGACATTTAAAAAATCACACACATATATAATATGTGCCTTCGCGAATGGAGTTGATCCGGTTAGGGTGTTAGTTTATATTTATTAATGTAACCAATGAACATTAAAGCTTTATAACTCATAGTAGGTTGTAATTATAAAAATTTTGGTGATTTTAAATCATAAAATATATTAATTTGAATTATGAAAAGACATTTAAAAGTGTCTTACAGTAAGACACATATCATCATATCACATATCTTTTTCCCAGTACCAAAAGTTACAACGATTGATGATTTGATGTTCATCGCATACGAAACTTGTATCTCAAGTAACCCTACTTTATAAGCTTATTGTCACAGACGAAGTCATTTGCGTATGTATAGCGACTAGTCTAATAGGTAATTTTCATAAAAAGAAAAGGCTCAATTGATAAAACTTTTCGAAAATAAATGTTGAAACCTAAGCTTTCGTGTGCATAAAGACATAAAAAGACAATAATTAAACTCAATAGGTGTTTGTTGTCACAATTGTCACAATCTTAAAAGTTGTTTCTACATAGATTTGGATTTGAATTTTACCTACATTGACCTTATTTGAGTCTCATGCCATACATACATATGCACCAAAGTTAACATTTTTAGCAACAATTCTTAAGAATTGTACTCCCTCTCATCCTTTTTTCCCTTTTCAAATGCAAAAGGCAAGACTTTTTAACGAGGTCATTATAATGTTAGCCGAGAAATTTTATTTCATTTTTTAAAATTTAATCATAAGACTTGTCATCAGCATTTGACACTAATCAACACTTATTAGTACCGACCATATTTTCATATTATAATTTCAACACTGATTAGTACTCATTAATACTGGTTAGTAAACATCGGTAGTTATATGTAGAAAGAAACGTGCCCTTAAGTATGACATTGATTATCAAATAAGAAGAGAATACTAATTATGGTGCGTATTCACCAAGTTTAAACTTTGAGTTTAAATTTCAAGTAAGCATGTGGACCTTTTGTGACTTTGAGAAGAACAAACGAAGTTACAAAATCCTTTTGAATGTAGCGTTCAGAGTGCCCGAACCCGTGACGTTCCGTCCAAGTCCAACCAAAAAAGAGACTCGGACGCCCCCCACTTCTTACTCCCCTACCCCACCACCTTCCGACCCCAACGAACCCACTCTCTCTCTCTCTCTCTCTCTCTCACAACCTCATCCCTCCATCCTTGTAAGTTTATAAACCCCTTCCCCCTGAGACCACCCCAAACACAAACTCAAACTGGGAAAAAAAAAAGGAAAAAAAAAATGAAAGACGCAGGAGGAGGAGCTCTGAAAACCCCAACACCAACACTTCCGCCGCCGCTACTCAAGAAGATGACTCGCTATTACTCCGCCCCTCTTCCCACCTGCTTCCGCCCCTCCTCCACCTCCTCACCCGCAGCCATAGACTACCACCACGCGCCGCCGTCAACCACCACCAACCCCAATATCACCACCTGCCTCTACGACACCCGCTTGGGTCTCTTCTCTCTCACCTGGTCGCGCTCTCTCCTCTCTCGCTCCCTCCACCTCTGTCTCTCCTCCCCAACCACCACCACGTCCCTTCATCTCTCTCTAAGACCCTTCCTCTTCTGGAACAAACAGGGCATCAAAAAGCTCGCCCTTTCTCCCTCCTCCTCCATCTGGGTCTTCTGGGATCTCTCCAACGCCCGGTTCGGACCCGGCCCAGAACCCGAATCCGGCTTCTACATTGCGGTCCTTTCTGAAGGGGAGATGATCCTTTTCGTGGGGGACTTGGAGAGAGAAGCTTATGCCAAAACCAGAGCTTTGAGGAGGTCCAAAAATGGCGGAAAAGCTCAGCCTTTGGTGCTCCGACGAGAGCATGTTGTTGCCAAGAACAAGTTTTACTCCACCAGGATCGATCTGGGTGGGAAATCGCGGTTGATTTCGATCGAATTGAGCGAGAGCTGTGAAGAGGATCCGAGATTGGTGATCCGGTTTGATCAGAAAAGGGTGGTTCAAGTGAAGCATTTGAAGTGGAAATTTCGAGGAAGTGAGAGAATCGAAGTCGATGGGCATCCAATTCAGCTATCCTGGGACGTATACAACTGGTTATTTGATTCAAAGGACGCAACTCAAGATGATGGGTATGCTCTGTTCACATTCAGATTTGAAAAACAGGGGAATGAGTATCAGAATCATGCGATTGAGATTGATGGGATTGGGAGAGAGAAAGGGGTGGTGACGTGGTCTCAGGATTCTTGTGGATTGAATTACGAGAGGAAGAAGATGAAGAAACGATTGTTGATGAAGACAAGAAGCCCTTCTTTTTCATCATCTTCTCTATCCTCTGCTTCTTCTGGGTGTAGCTCTGTTCTTGAATGGGAGAGTGTTGAGGAGAATGAATTGAAGGGTCCAACTGGGTTTTCTCTACTCATCTATGCTTGGAAGAGTTAAAAGATGATCATGAATCATGATATTCATCCCAAATTTGCAGATAATTTTCTTCAGATTTTGCTCCCTTTTTTTAGATTTTATTCTCTAGCCCTGTTGGAGAAACTAACCTGAAATTTAGATTAGATTGTATACAGATATAGGCTAATTTGGAAGCCACTAACAGAATTTTCCCCTTTTTTTTCTTTCCATTTTGTTGGTGAATTTATGGATTCATACTTGATGAGGAAATTTGTGAGTGGGTGATTCATGATTGTGAGATTGCTATTGTTGAATGTAACGGGGGGAAAAAGGGCAATCTTGATTGTAATTAATGTGTCCAAGAAGGCACACTTAAAGTAAAAGTAGTTTCTTCTTGCAATTGATTTATCGGAGGACTTGATTATTGTGGATGTGATATGTATTTGTTTCAAATCTCTATATTAATTAGAGTTGGCCAGTTGGGTGGCGGGTCAGTTCGAATTGATTCATTTAATGAACAGGTTAATTTTGTATCAATTTTTAAATTAGTTTAGACTTACTCAAAATTAAAAAATAACATATTTTGAAGCTAAATGGTTAAATTGTGTTTCGACTTTGGGTCGAATAGGTTCGATTCGTGTTGGGTTCGTGCTCGTGTTTCTCTTCGTAACTTCAGGTCGAATTCGGATCGTGTTATTATATTGGATCAGACTTTTCTAATTCTAATATAAATGGGAAAAAGAAATCTACTTGTGTTTTTTTGGGGGTATCATAAAAGGGGAAGGATCCTTTATGTAAATTTCCTAGCATAAATGCTTGGTAGGTCTTTATGTTGTGTACGTAGTCAATGGCATTCAATTTTGAATGGATTTTGCGTTTAATGACCATTGACTAGTTTTTTGAGTCACCGTGGCAGCTGCATAAGCAAAATTGGGCAAACAAAGGTGTTAAAATGCTATTTAATTCATATCCAAAGAAAAAATTGCCACCCGTGGAAAACTTGCTATTTGCTTGAATAATCAAGGTTTTCTTTTTGTCAAATTCATCAATCTATCATTAGGATATGGAACAATTTAGTTTGTTGGTTAACAATTAATTATATTATTGGGGACACATTTAAGAAAAGAATTGGTCAAACTTGAATGTTCAAAACAACATATAAGCATAAATATTTTACAAAATTTTGGGTGAAATTATCTCACATAAAGTTATGACGAGATAAATTCTTTTGTGAATTTTTTAGAAGATTTTAAAATGAGTAATAATTCATTTTATTGTGACACTAATTTGAAAGTGACAATGATTCATCAAATAATGACTTTTTTGAAAATAGCCTCTAATTGAATTAATAGTTATAGTCATTCTTGCATTTATTAAAAATCACCATAAAAAAATACCTGTATTCATTCTCACATTCACTAAAAATCACCACAAAAGCGCCTAGGTTACAATAGATATTAAGTGACATGATTTCATGCAAACCCTACTATATATCCTGTTTTCGTTAGTTTCATATTACTTGAGACAACCTGTAAAAACTATAAATGCCAAATTTGATAGTCTAAAAATGCTTTTTCTTTTTTAATTTTGGCTCACAATACTACAAGTAATTGACTAAAACCTAAATAATCTCCGTAACTTAGAGAATCCATTAGATAATTCATGATCACAATCTAAGTCGTAGCCAAAATATATTAGAAGATTATTACTCCCTCTGCCCAGAAAAAAACTATGTTGTTCGGTTTAGAAGATTAAATTTTGTAAGGATATATTATTTAATGTATTATTTTCTATTGACTTCATAAGAAATAGAAGATTATTAATACCAATAATAGTAAGGAGGACTTTATTTTATAATTTCCATAAAAGAAAAAAGGAATAAATAATTTGGAACCGATAGAGTAGACTCAAAAAAATAAGAGGTAAAATTTTCAAAACTACTTAGGGGATATTTGGTTACATGAACTTTTTGGAGAAAAAGAGCTTTTTGGAGGATTTTATAGCTGAATTGGTATTTAGTTACAGAGCTGTTTGAAAGAGCTATTTTGGCCTAAACAATTCTTTCTCAAAATGTTATTTCCATTAGTCTTTTGGAAATAACTCTGTGAAAAATGGCATAACTATCCAAGAGTTTGAACAAATTACATCATATACCATTAGGCTTTTGTAGTGATATTTGATATTGCGTCTTATTTAAATTTAATCTATCAAAGATTAAATCATTCAAATATATAAATTTCAATTTATAAAAATAAAATATCTAGCAAATAAGAAAATAATATTCTAAGACATAACTATAATGTAGATATACACAAGTTGAAGAGAAAATAAGATTATTAAGGATAAAAATTATGTGTAACTAGTAACAAATTAAGATTTTATCAATAAAGTCAATTTGTAAATATGACATCAATTTAATTCTTTTGGAAAGAAAATCGGATAGCTAATAAATAAAAAATTATTTTTAATTAAAAAGTAATTTAGGGATAAAGGTATAAATAAAATTTTACTAAATATCTTTTTTAAAAATAACTAATTTTATCAAACATTTCTTTTATAAATTGTTGATATTAATAACTGATACAAACAGCTAACAGCTAATAATTGTTTGTCAAACACGACCTTAGGCCTAAAAACATGTGTTTCTCAATTTATTTATTGTTATTCTACACAGTTTTTTTTTTTTTTTTGGGGATAAGAAAAACAATACACAGAGTTAAACTTTTTGGAATCTTGCTTGTTATAATATTTATTATATAGCATAATGTGTTTAGTGTCATGGTATAATTACCCCAGGAAGCATCCATCAATTAATAGTCCATCGATGTGAACAGCGCGTATTAATTAGACAAAAAGATACGAGTATTTTCACTAAATCTATGCAGTCAAAGCAGTCGAACAGATTCCAACTGTCAAGTAAAGAGTAAAGACTGCTTTATGCTGGGCATAAATAAACAGAGATTAATCAAACTTAACGTGAAAGTAATTATTAATGCAGACAAAGGTTTAAAATTCTATTTCTTTTGAAAAAAAAAAAAGAGGGGGGAACAACGTACTCTAGTCTTGGATCCGCCAAAAATCCAGACAGATGGGCATGTGTTGGGGTGTAATTTATGATGATTGAAACACTGCCCATTGGAAAATGGAAACTTTGCATGTGAAGTTCCCTCCTTGGCCTCCCAATGTTAGTAATATCATTAATGAACTTAGATCTAACTAGCTCATCCTCAATGAATCAAATTTCTAGAACTTCCAAATCATATGGTCCGAATCGATCTCTCCATTTATAAAATTATTTATGGAGATAGGGTTGTTTATATTTAAATCGGTTCAATTATCAGGATCTGTTCTTTTCGTAGGAAAATTAGGGTGAGTAAAAAGGTGAGGTAGGTTGACGTAGGTTGAGGTGGGTGAAGTGGGTTGAATTTTCTTATGTGATAAATTGAACTTGGTTAAAATAGTGGAAGTGGGTTGAAGTTGATTGAAGTTGGTTGAGGTTGATATTTTAAAATTGACCCACGAAAAGAACAGGCCTCACAAAAGCAAAGAACACAAGAATTGTTGTTGTCTTATTAAAGTACTTATTTCTTTTTATTTTATATCCAATTTCCTTTACCATCATTCGTTTTTCTTCCAAAATTGTCCAATTCTTTAATAAAAAAATATTATCCAATTTTGATTGAGCTTTGTCTAATAGCTTTTAGTTGTTGTAGTTTTTTTTAATCTTTTCATAATTCTTTTCGATACTTGTCACAAAATCAATTCCATTATGTTGTTGGGATTTTCAGCTCCCTTCACTCCTTTGAGTTCTTCCACTACAATTCAATTACCTTCAATATCTACTATCTAATACCTTATTTTTAGTCCAACATAATTCGTCTTAGTGGTAAGTTCATGGAGCATTTTAAGTAGGATTTTGATTCAAATGTGTACTTTTTACATTTATATCTATATATCATATTTATTACATTAGATTCAAGATCACTTAGACTGAAGTGAATATTTGTTAACTTAATCGATGAATTACTACTAACAATTCAGACAGAAATTGAACCTACATAGGTCTTTATGCATTCGTTTTTTTTGGGGGGAATATCTAGAAGGCAAAATCAAAGATGGTTAATCTTTGTCAACTATCACTCCTATATTTTCTCTAATTTTAGCTCGTTTTTTACGGGTGGAAAAAGAGGGTTGTCTATTCGCAAGAGGGCCCATCTCCACGTGAAGTGACAAACGTTTGACCATACATATGAGACCTTCTTGGGTGGAGTAACCGTTGGAGGTGGACCCCAGCCAGGCAAGCAACTAAACAGGGCTTGGCCCATATACTGCATCCACATGGCCCGCATCGCATCTTCCACGCTTCAAGCCGTTTTTAAATGCCCGTTATCTTTTCTCTCTTCGTCTACCAATGGTATCCCTTCCTTATTTCCTCACATTTCTGGTTTCTAACTTTTTTAATTGTGATTAAGCTTTGTACCTAAATTAAATATTGCCATTAATTTCGTGCTTAACCAATGTTTTGCCCTTGTTAATTTTTATTAGGTGATTTTTCGTGTTCTGAATAGGTCTTGGTAGGGTGTGGTGTTGTTGTACCAATCATATAATTGAGTTTGTTACAAGGAATATACTATGTCAAAGGTCATTTATGATCTAAAATATGGGTTTAAGATTCATGTTTTGGTCAGTCAAAATGCAAGGTATTGAGCTTGATGTTATCCAAATACAGTAACCTAATCAATTTAGTGGAGTTTAAAACACACCCCAAAAAAAAAAAAAAATCAATGTCTCAATTGCAATTATTCTTGTACAACTAGCTTTGTCTAAGGTTGAGGTTTTAGAACACAGGTGGCGGTTGGCTCGCTTGCCTCGGGAGTTACGCCAAACGACCTAGCAGGTAAAAGGCTCGCGAGCTTGGCTGCGAGCCTTGAGCCGCGTCGCCCTTTTTTCTTGCTTTTTTTGTTTTTTAATTTTAATTGATTGTTTCTATTTTTGAATTTTAAAAAGGAAGTTGTGTGTTGTAGGGTGGGTCTATAGGTATAAAGGTATTATTTTATTTGATTAGCCAAAATTGTAAGACTTATATTGTGGAGAGGAAAATTGGAAAGCTAAAAATTTGACTCACGGGTAATGTGGAGAGAGTAAGTCCCTATTTGTGGGCCAAAATTTTGGCTCAATGTCTCAATTGCAATTATAGGCTCCTCCCCTTAAAAAATAACTACTCTAAAAATATGCAACTAATAACAATAAAATTAATAATTTTTTTGAAGTTTGTCAATAAATTATCTCAAAAATTATTTGGCTTAGTACTCTTTTGTCTCCATCCCATAAAAATTAACAAAGTTTTCATTTATAAGTGCCCCTAAAGTATTGTTAAAGTTTGTCTTGACCATCATTAGATCCCCTAAATAAATCAATTAGTCATCCAATAATTCAAGTTTAAAAATTAATCATCATTAATTTTTATATCAATGATAATGAAATTTTCATTTTCTTTTTTGCATTTTTGTAAAATATTGCATGCAGAGCAGAATTATGGCCCTGTTAGCTGTTTGTGTTAGCTGTTAGTTATTTGTGTTAGCTGTTAGCTGTTTCAATTAGCTGTTTTTTGAAAAAAAAATTGGTAAAAACTAGTTGTTTCTGAAAAATATGTTGGTAAATTTTGATTTATACCCTTATTTATGAATTAGTTTTTAATGAAATCTGTGCAATTTTTTCAAACTATGGACAATTATATCATTTCTACAAAAATATTCTTCTCAAAAGGCTAATGAGAATAGCTTTTTAAAAAGAACTTTTTGGGGCCAAATAACTATTACAAACAACTCTTTATCAAACATTATTTAGCTATTTGACTTAATTAAAACAGCTAAAATCCTCCCAAACAATATTTTTTTTTCTAAATAACTGTTGTTACCAAACACCCCTTATATAATTATGAAGGGACTTTGTTGGAGTTTTAATTACTTCTTACAGCATCTTACAGTTTTCTCCAACTTTATTTCTTTTGTTCTTAATATACTATAATTATCTCAATGAGGAAAATATAAAAATATGTTGTAATCTAAATATGACTCTGGAATTTTCTTAAGGATAACTGTAATTAATTTTTTAGGTTTGGAAACAATTTAACAGTAATCAAACCTCGCTTCGAAATTTTATTATATAGACATGACTTTACTTACATTTACTAACTTCAACCTACTTCACGAACTTCGATAAAAAATAACAACTTCAATCAACTTTAACCCACTTCAACCCACTATGTTAACCAACTTCTACCTATCACATAAAAAATATATCAATTTCAACCCACTTCAATTAAAAAATACCCACTTCAATCAATTTCAATCAACTCCCAAATCCTTATTTCTTCACGAAAAGAGCAGGGCCTTCTATATATATATATATATATATATAAAAATGAAGAATTTGTTATGATTACGAGAAACTGAATACTTGGCCAAATGGCCTATTATTAAAGGAATCAACAGAAGAAGATGGTGAGCACTGAGCATCATGTGGATTCCCATTTTCCCAGACACTATCTTGAAACTTGAAGCACAGGTGAGCCCAAGTCATGGGAGTTCAATAATTCAGAGAAAGCTCAATATACACATGAGACAGAGTAACTGAGCACATATTTTTCTATTAAAAAAAAAATTCCACCTTGTTTTTTCGGCGAGGGTATTTGAGAGCAACACTCTAATATCTAAGTGAGAAACTAATTAATAACCATACGCACATTAGAAATTACCCATTCAATTCACCCTTATATCTTCGCACCGCAAATGTTGTGATCGCTAAAACGTGATATATAACTCAAATGACAAAGATACTATGTATTGTTATCTGATATCTAAGCAAAAATCAATCCTTAACTTTAGGTTCAAAACTTAGTTGTGACGATATCACAAAAATCAGTAATAAAAATGGTGTCCCACCAACTAGGGTCACATCTATTAAAATAAGTGATATTTATATAATTATATCGTATTGGAAGGTTAGTTGTCTTATGATCATGCTATGTTAGAATTTAGGCCCTGTTTGGAAAAATTAGTTATTTAGGTAGTAGATAGCAGTTCAGGTAGTGTATAGTTATTTAGGTAGCTGATAGCGTTTCTAATCTAATTGTTAGTGGATGGCTGTTTAGATTAGTGGTTGAAATAAATGTGTTCGGTGAATTTAACTGTTTAATGTAAATTGATATAACAGGATATAGATAATTTCCAAATATAAAACTTCCAAATGATATTTTTTGACCAAAAAATATGAAACGCTACCTCTGAATGCCAAAAGGTAATACTGTTAGCTTTTCAGAAATGTTACTTAAAATGCTAAATGCTACTTAAATGCTAGGCAAAATACTAGATTACCGAATACTAAAAACTGACTGATAATTGTATTGATTTGATCAAAATACTAAATACTATTTAAAATGCTGTTCACGAATACAACCTTAGATGGCGTGGGCAAGAATATGGCGTGGGCTCATTTTTCATGACTAAAGGCGGCCTGAACGCCATTAATTTATCTTGGGCTGTGATTAGGCCGAAATCTCTAAGGCCCCTCACATTAACGAGCTAATTGCAAACCAAAGACATGTTCGCATATGATTAGGCCCAAAGCCGGCCTATAATGTGATACTGATCTGTCATGAGCGGATGATTAAATCAGAGGCAATTAATAACAATCATGATAAATACCAAATTTTTTATTTTTTTGGATGCAGATGAGGCATAAAGTCATGTAACATATAAAACTCAAACCGATGTCTTTGACAACAATTAACAAAAACTAAACTTGTTGAACTAACTTGCACTCACACGGGGCCTTCAGTTGCAGTGTGATGTAAGTGCTGCTTAAAAAGAGGTTTTTTTTTTTTAAATTAAAAAAACACTATGGTTATAGTCTATCACTCCATCCAAGGTCCTATTCTCAACCCCCTTTTTTTTGGTTTTCCCGAAATCAGTTTAGTTCAATTCAATGTAGAAAAATATAACTAGTCGAGTTTAGTTCAATTTAATTTAACAACAAAATAAGTTTATTTCAACAAAAAATAAGTTTAGTTCAGTTCAACAAAGCAAAAAAAATATTTTCAGTTTAATTCGACAAAATTCAATTGAACGGAACATGGCTTAAATAGGAAATGCAGGGAGATCAACTTCAATTTTGATGAAAAGGGTTTTACATTTTGCGCCTAAGCCCTGAAAGATGCGCCTCAAATTTTGTTGATTAAGCAGGATGTTTCAATTAATACAAGCTAACAGTAATCCTATGAGTCCTCCTAATTCAAGCAACGTTGAAATTCACAATCCTTGAGTCACAGCATTGCTATTGTACCGGCTACTGTGCAACCAACAAGCTATGTAAAAGTAAAACCCAAACGTGTTTCCGCAATTACGCAAGTTTAAAAGTTGCTGTATAAGTAAAGGCGTTGTCTCTAAAAGAGTTTGGAAACAGGTCAAGGTCTGATAAAGCCTCAAGCCTCAATCAAATCCTTCCAAGACGCCAACTTTTAGAGAGTGTTTAGTAAACAGTTGTTCACTGTTTGTATTAGTTGGTAGCTATTTGTGTTAGCACTTAGGATCTATTCTTTTTGTAGGTAAATTAGATGGATAAAATTGATAACGTAGGTTGAGGACCTTGAGATAGGTTGAGGGGGGTTGAAGTAGATTGAAATAGGTTAAAGTGGGTTGCAGTAGGTTGAATTTTTTTATGTGATAAATTAAACTTAGTTAAAATAGTGGAAGTGAGTTGAAGTGGGTTGAAGTGAGTTGAAATAGGTTGAAGTGAGTTGAAGTGGATTAAGGTTAGTATTTTAGAATTGAACCATGAAAAGAACAGGACCTTAGTTGTTTACATTGTCTATTTCAAGAAAAAGTGCTGGCAAAATTAGCCCCCAAAAGTATAATTCCAAAAAGTTCAAAATTTGACCTTCTTGGACCAAAAAAAGCTATTTCAAAAAATGCTCATTCGACAACACCTAAATTACCTTTTAACTACATCAAACAGCTAATTTGCGTCAAAAAAGCTCTTCAAAGACCATAAAAGTAGGCAAAAGAACCCATCCAATTTCGTGCTTAGTATTTACCCATCGAGTTTTAGAACTCAGGCAGTCCTGTCATTATCACCAAATTTTGCATTATTTGGCTGCTTTCTTTTGTAACACAAGTATATAACCTGATAATACAACTACCACAGAAGCAACATACAAGGAATCATCTCATCATTTGCCTGCTTTCATTTGTTTTTGCAATACAACGCTAGTGGAGTTTGGAGGCTAAACTCAAACCCGGAAGGCTGGCAAACCTAATTACCTAAACTCCCGAGATATCGCTGAAGCGAAACGTACACTGAGAGCTCCTCCAAAACAATACTAATCACCTGACGAAAGCTCCTCCAAAACAAACTCGAATCGAACACACAACACCACACCTGATATGACTATTATTGGTGGAGCCTGCAGATGTTGAAAATTAGATCTGGTAAAACAGAACTGTACCAGCAATCCAAAGAAACGCAAGTCCAAACCCAACCCGAGTGAAATTTGCACCAAGTATCGTTTGACCTCTTCCCGATTTCCCAAATCACACAATTCTGATTCAAACTGATCCAGACTTTGCATGACCAATACTCCATGTTCGTGATCAGTTCGTAACTTCATAATACAAACCAACAGCAAAAGTTCAAAACCAAATATGTGCTGAACCCAAATGAAATTACTCTTCCCGAACGTTCCAACAGTCTCTCGCAACTTGACCAGAAGCTAATTTTTCTGGTTGGCATTCTCTTCTCTAGACAATCCAGACTAACAGAAAGGCAGCGGTTCGTAAACTTCCACACAAGGAAACCTCAATAAAAGTTTCACGCTACTAAAATAACTCTTCTAAGTCGGTGGCGCAAAAATTAACAGCAATTGCAGTAACTTGGGCAACTTAAGAAGGGGGGGGGGATTAAGAATCGAAGATACAAACAGAAAGGGCATATGCCAAAATTAAGAAAATTATACAAGGAAATGCTGCATTGCTTTTTACCAAGCAGCTGTAAGAGCAACTACTGCTGAAGGTTTTAACATGAATGAAACTAGTGCTATCTACGAATAAAGTTTCCATCTCAAATTTACACGGAAAACCGCCTAATAAATTACTATTTAAGCAACCACTTCCTGGGGAGAAGAGTAAGCACAAAGCATTGAAGAAGACGACGACGATGAAGACGAAGAGGATGGGGGCACACAGCGTCTCTGCCTCCTACTTCTGCTAGCAGGAGCTGCTGCAGAGAGAGTGGAAGAAGAAGCAGAATTAGAGGAGTCAAACCTGCTCGTCTGGCTTCTATACTTCTTATCACCATCAGTGCGCGTCTTGTTTTCACCTCTGATATGATGAACCTTTGTTTCATCCAAAGCTGCTGGAAGGACACATTTGCACAGTAAACCTTGACATTGCGGAGAATGGAAGATCAGTAAGCAATCAAAGCCTTCACATGCAAATTATGCTTCTTCCATTGTTCTTTTTTCCAGTCAAACAGGGCTTTGATATTGTGATGATAACCAGTGATCAGTGACTACTAACATTAGTATTTCCCCCCCAGGCAAAAACACAGCACAAAGGCTAAGGAACTATGACTTTCTTGGTGGGAGGGGGAGGGGGAGCCCTCTACCACTCTGTTGGGGAAGAGTGCACTCACCATTCAGTCTACAGAGTGGGTTTCCTATGAAAATTTGACTACAACCACCAGAAACTCTTGCACAGTATACCAAAGATCCTCAAAGAAAAACAAAACGAGTGCATTCTAAGATCATGTATTTTCCTTGACTTGCAAAGGTGAAGAAACTCAGCACCACTATTATACTGTTCTAGTCTTAAACAATATGATGCTTCAACACATCATCCATTTGTGCCCAACTCCTCCAAAGAATAGGCAGACAGGATAACGAAACTGAGAGAATGAAGAAGCAGGGAGCATTCTCAAAAGCTGAAACTTCATTTACCCTTTCTCATCAAGTTACCGAGTCATCGGTGATCTACCATTGTAGTCACCAATATAATATTGGGGAACGAAGATGAAAGGGTACAACAGGT
The DNA here is from genome assembly GCA_029747015.1 of Carnegiea gigantea. Taxonomy (NCBI): domain Eukaryota; kingdom Viridiplantae; phylum Streptophyta; class Magnoliopsida; order Caryophyllales; family Cactaceae; genus Carnegiea; species Carnegiea gigantea. Next base: position 177,247 of record JAKOGI010000118.1, read on the forward strand.
AATTGCATGCTACCTTCGAATGCTTCCCTGGTAACAACCATAGAACCTTCTTGTTCTTTAGGAAACTACACAAAAGTGGCAAAATGGCACCACAAATTGACAGAAGTCCAAGTAGCTAGGTCCACATCTGAACAATGACTGCAGTTTTAACCTCATCCTAGGTTCTACCCATCGCCGCCTCTATACAACAACTCTCAGTGTGGATCGTAATATTGCAAGGTCTCAGGAGATCCAGGTGCAGGCAACCATACCCCTGAAAGTATTGCTGCTATCAGAAAGACCGATTCCAAGAGAAAATTTCATTGTCTATCTGTATTACATTTTTTGGCCCTCTTTTTTTCTCTTCTTTCTCTTTTCCCTTTTTAATTTGAGTTTTTTTTTTTGGGGGGCGGGGGGGTTGTGCAGACTACATCTATTGTATAACCTAAATAACAGAGACTCGCATACAGCAATACACAAGCAGGCAGGGACGAACAATGAAAACAATGAGAAAATTGGACCACTAAAATGAGACTAGTTGAAGCATGATTCATCTAGCATTATAGAATAATAGCACATTTAGTGTTCCATTTGCAAATGCAAGGAGAGATTAAGCGACAAATTAATAACATTCAAAAGTTTCAAGCCAATAGCATGAACATAAATGAAGTCTTACCCAGTCGAGCTAGACGATTGACCCAGCTAGGGATTGGCTTTGCAGTTAAACGTATGCATAGATCATTGCAGAAGTGGTTGCAATTTTTGCTAATCAGATGGTAAGTATTGCCCGAGTACTCTTTAGAAAGTTTCTCGATCAATGCACGGACCTCTTTGGCCCCTAAATCTGTTCTTCCTATCAAGATTGACTTTCTGAATGTGAAGCCTGGGCACTGCTTTGGTTCCACCTCAAAAACCCCAGTAGTGGAATGATCATGTGCACCAAAAGCATACTCAACCCCATGCACTGAAAAACATGCACAATTTAGGTTCAAAACCCAAAAATTACCTTACCCAACAAGAACAGACATGAAATGCAATCACATTAAGAGATCCAAAACGTTAAACATGGGCAGCAAGACCATCAGATACACAGAATGGATATTTCTATTTGGGCCGGGGGGGGGGGGTTAAGGTTGCAAAGCTTGCATTGAGCCGCACCTGATCGCCAGACCTCTCCCTGAGGAGAGGGAGTACTCACCAGTACCACTGGTTCAAGAGGGTTTCCTCATTATCAGGGAGAGCTACAGGTAATCCGGTACATTTCTGATTAGCATTTAAGAGAAGGCAAAAATGTGGACATTGGTAGAAGGGAAATTTGTATGAGTTCTACCTCATTTGTTTTGAATCATAGTGCTACTCAGTAAAGGGAACTTTCAGATGACAATACTAAAAATAAAAAATAAAAAAACTTTCACTAAGAAACCTTTCAAAAACTGTTGAATAACTCTCCATTCCAGCATAAACAACTTTGTCACATCCTCAAACACTCCAATTTTCGAATGACATGAAATTCAGAAACTTCAAATCAGACCAAAAATATAAAACATCCCAAAGTCGTGCCGACTGACAATCACATCACACCCATATATAGTGCTTGTCCTAAAATCTTAGTAACATAATTCAGAGTCCAGAAATAACACCTAGCAGAATGCTTTAACTTCACTTATCTAGGAAACAGTTTAACAGAAACTTCAAGGCAAGGAATACGAGATGTTTGAAGAGAGAAAAGGGAGACTTACGAATGACAGGAAGTTATTCAGATCAGTTATGGAGCGAACCCTCACAAGAAAAGCGAAATTAAACTGAAGTGAGCCTAACAAGGGCAGTAAACTACAGCAAGATTGTTTCTTCTCTGATTGTGATGATTCAATAACTATGAAATTCATGAGATCCTCACATTGGCAAAAATTTAACCACTAGATCTCAGATTTCTACATCCGGGGGGGGGGGGGGGAGAGACAGCTGCTCTATACTGAAAATATACAAACCCACAAACTAACACTCTTATTTTAACTAAAATCTCAAAATCCCGCAAGCCATTTTCAGGAACCCACAAAACCACCAGAAATTCAACATGAATTCATACCATTCAATGATTCAATTGCATCAATTTACTCACAAGAAAAAGGGCACCCAGAAATTCCATTTTCAAGTTAACCCAAACCAAAACAAACCCACATATAATTTCAAGCAAGAACAACGACAAATGCCTCAACAGATCTGAATCCAAGGCAACATCATTGAACTGGGCACTGATTAAAAAAAAAAATGAGTAAAGAGAAAAAAGGAGAAACCTTGAACTCCGGAATGGTAGACACCAAGACCAAGCCAGTAAGCATAGCCATTAATAGGGGTGAGATCATACACATTCAAATAAACAGGCACTGCCCCTGTTTTCTTCTTCCTGGGTATCATTCTACACAGCATTTTCTCTGTTTCTTTTCACTACCCTTTTTCTCTCTTCTATTATTTTCAATTCCCCACGGTGCTCAGTTCTCACTCCTACTTGTAACCAATTTCCACCCTTTTAATCCCACCCAGAAATCGATCGCAATTCCCGAGACAAACCCTTCAATTAAAAAAGGAAAAGAAAATTCCCCTCCTACTTTGGTGTTTAACGAGGAAGGTTGAGAGAGAAAACAAATGACAATCGGACGTTTCACTCGGCGGCACGGCGGTGACAAGCCCAGTCCCCACCAGAAAGCTGAAATTTTTTATTTTTTTTTTCCCAAACAAATTGCGAAGATGGATTAAAATTTACGAGAGATGAATATTAATTTAATGTAATTGTAAATTGTAGTGTGGGCTGTTGCTTTTCTGTAATGTGCATGCGTTCACGCTCAATTTCACTTTTTCTTTACTCTTCAGCCATATGATTCCTTATCCTTTTTTAATCACCAATGCGATAGGAGTCTATCTGTTTAGAACTTACCAAAATATATAACCAGTCTTACATAATACCGTCTCATTAAGAAAGATTAATTTAATAGCCATAGAAAGATTGCGAGAAGTTTAAAAAGAAACTTGAAAATCAAGTAATATGGACGCACGGTGCTCATTTGGAATTTACAGGTTAAATTCTGGTGGCATATTAGAGTGTACTTGAGGTGATAGAATCTTTCAATCTTTGGTGCAAAACTCTTAGAATTACTTTAACAAATGTCTTGTTGCACTTAGCATTTTCTTTTTGTTGTTCACTTGTTCTAGCTATGATTATGCTAATAATTGTTTCCTTGTAAATGTTTGATGACATATATCTTAGGTTTTACACACTCTAATAGGAAGGGGAAAAAAACCATCTCATTAATTTTTTTTAAATGATATGAGTATGTTTTGAAAAGAGTTTATTTATGCCAATGTTTCCCTCTTTAATGTTGGTTTTGTGGTTTTTATAGGCATGTGCTGTCAACTTATCATAAGTATTTATTATTACCATTCAACAATTTTCAGCACAATTCAGCATTATTCAGTATAATTCAATATCATTTTGCACAATTTAACGACTTTCAGCATGTGCTCATTGAAAATACCTAGTTATATTTTCTTCAACCATTCAACATGCTTAAGCATATTTTAACATATTTCAGTATGCTTAAATATGTTTCAGTATGTATAAACAAGTTTTAATATATTTCGACATGTTTCAATATGTTTCAATAATAAGTACCATTAAATACTTCTCATAAGTCCAAAAGAACAAGTCTTATTTATAAGTGTGTCAAATTGTCTCACATAAATTTTTATGCTAAGAAAAATTGTTTTGCAAAATTACATGATTTATTAAAAAAGAAACCAAAACTCACTCTTCTTTCAATCCAATTCACAAAAAGCACAAGATAGGATCCTAAGTCTCACACAATAGGCCCCTGTAAACCTTGCGATGCCGCTTCTTTCAATCCAATTCACAAAAATCATTTTTTTCTTCCAAGCAAGCCAAAGGGTCTTCATCATTAAAATTTAGGTTTTTAGAACTTGTGCTAGTCCCTGTGTTTTTAGATGGTTGAAAGAACCAATTTTGAATTCATGTCTGAAGTTCAAAACTTCTTTTTCACTTTTTGTGTGATGTATAAAGTAGCAGGCAATGAACTACTTTAGATTTTTAGCATGATGGAAGATAAAGTTGTCCAACTCCAATTAAAGAGAATGCATGTGGCAAATTGCGTTATTGGTATTTAGGTTAGCTAACAAAGAATTGACATAAAATGTCAAATCAAGGGTTATTTTGAAATAAAAATTATAAAATGGCATCTTTAAAAAAAAAATTGGGAATCCTATACACAAATTCTTTTTAACTTATTGTAAGTAACTTACTAACTTACTATTGATCGGGGCTGATAAATGCCAATAAGTACTTATTAGAGCTAAAATTTATGAGTGAAACTATGACAGTATCGATAAGCTAAACAATGCTGAATGATAACGATAAGTACTCATGATGAGTTGGGGGGCATGTCGTACGTTATGCTATATGTTATAATTTAAGTCACAAGCATTTTGATCTTAATCAAGGCAATAAACTTAATTTATTCTAGATACTATAACTATTCCCCTTACGATGTAAGAGTTGAGTTAAACAATATATCAATGTTCCATAATCATTAATACTCAATCAACGTTGTTGCGTCATTGTTTAGAATTATGTTGTTAGTTAAGTAATTTTTATATCTGTTGATGTTTTAAGGTTTATGCATGCATATTTTTTTCCCATATGCAAATAAATGTCAATTATTATATTTCTAAGGAAAGGTCTTGTAGAGTGTATAGAAAATAATTAAAAAGTTGAATGGTATGCATGCTTAAAGACAAAATGAACTAAATATAGTTAATATGGCAAACCAATAGAGTTATGTCACTTAAAAAATGGATAAAGTCACTTAATTTTAGGTATAGTCATGTAGATAGATATACAGATAGATAGATAGATAGATAGATAGATAGATAGCTATAGATGATGGACAGATAAAAAGATATATATAGATAAATGATATAGATAGGTATGGGTTATTACCAAAGTGATCTTAAGTCACCCCCTTCTTTCACTCTATCTAAGCCCCAAAAACTCTATCCTCCCAACAAAAATTCTAATCTTCATCTATTTTAATGAGGGATTGTCATAAGCCATTACTGATGGTGTTAAGCACTAATTTTTGTGATTCTTAAAGTTATATTCAGTTATGAGGTAATCATTTTCGTTTTATAAGAGTTAGATTGTTTATTTGTCTCACCATGAGTAAGGGTTTGGTTGTTTTCATTTTAGTGTGAGCTTAGGTCATTGCTTTTATGCGATTTATCGTAGATTTGGAAATTTAGAGAGTAGTTTTCTTGTTGAGTATCATTTGAATGTTATTATATTATATATATTTTTTTAATTAAGGAATGGATCAGCTATTTTGTCTCATATAGTTCTACTATGGCGATCTTCCTTTCAATGCTTGTTCTTTTCAACTTATTATAAGCTTTTATGGCAAATGTTAAACACAAATCATGACGTATTAGCATAAATATGTACTGATCAGCCTTGATAAACACTAATCAATACTGAATTATCTTTCCTACTCATAATTTCAACCCTGCTAAGCACTCATTAGCATTGATCAGCACTTATTCGTACTGCTCAACAATAAAATAGACCCTTATGTGCAGCCCATCACATCAATTAGACACATGCTCTATGAAGTTATTCCAGAGCTCGTCGGTATTTAGGAAAGACGCATTGATGTCAAACTGTGCAGTTGATGGCAAGAATAATGCTACAAGTTTAGAGTAGGTCGAAGTATATCAACATTAATTTTTTGGGGAGAAGAATTTATTTTGATATTTTAAGTTTACTTTTGTTAGGAGATATTCATTGTAGACGTTGTGTGACTTTTTATTAATGAATTATTCATTTTCTTATTGAAAAAAAAAAACTAATGTGATAAATGTTGAAGATATGAAGTATATATTTACGAACTATCAAATTAGAGGAAGTTTGTGGTCATAAAACATCTTAAACTTATATTCATGATTTTTCTTAGGCTCCGTTTGGTCCTTAGAAAATTTAATGGAAAGAAAAGTTGAAAGAAAAAAAATGTGAAGGAAAAAAAAGTAGGGAGAAAATGAGGTTTTTTTGGGGTTTGGATTGAGGAAAAAATATGAGAATTTCGATGAAAAATTTAAATGTTGATGATCTACTTAAATCATATCGATGTCATCTAAGTGATGTGAGATTGGAGGAGGTTGAGAATTTTCCTCAAACTTTCCTCACAATTTTATAAGGAAAATTTCATCACTTGTTTCTTACAAATTTTCCACATAACTTTCGTCCATATTTTTTTCTTTGTGATTTTCTCTAAACCAATCACAAGAAAAAAAGTAACTTTCTCGATTTTTTTCTTTCCACCAAATTTTTCAAGGTCCAAACAAAGCCTTAGATGTTGCAGTTTATTTGATGGTTTTAAATTTTTGTTATTTAGATCATTAGCAACCTAGATATTGCATAAGTTATTTTTTTTATAATAATAACCATAAGAAATAATAGAATTCTACATTTGTATACTTTATATTATGTCTGATTATGATTTTGATAAAATTACTTAGGTATTTTATTTGACTATACGGATATTTAAGAATTCGATTTGGGCAAGCAAATAGACCATCAAAATTTCAGCAATGAGTTGGCCAAATATAATAATGGAAAAGCAACCAACTTATCTACAAAATTTTCAACTTCTAAGATTATATTTCGATTAGTTAATTCCGATACTAATGTGAAACATATAAATACAAAGTAGGGGTGGCAATTGGGGCGGATACGGGGCGGGTTTAATCGTTTAGCCGTACTCCATCTATATTCGTTTTCAAAATTAGCACTCATGTACATATTCATATCCATCGGGTGTTGTAAAGCTATATCCATATCTATATTCACTGGGTATAGTGGGTATATAGGTTTTATTCGGGCACAACTCATTTTGTAACCATATTCGACGTCAAATAGCCAATATATCATATTAAACCCAAGCTTTTAACAACATATCATATTACGTCGAATACAACTAAAAGTTTACCAATCAAAGTAGTAAATTAGCACTTGATAATTACAGTTTCTAACAACATGCCTCATCGAAGTCTTGAATACGATAAAACTCAAATTAATGCAAAATATCCAAGTATAAGCAACAAAGTAGAACTTTAAACAAATGATTACGGGTTTTATACGGAGTGGATATAGGGTTGGTACATAACGGGTATTGATATAATGAGTATGAAACGAGTATGACCTATTCTCATATCATATTTATTTTAGCAATATCCGCTTCATATTTATTTTTTTTTATTTTTATCACCTATAACCATACCAATTGAAACGATTTTACGAATTTTAGACGAGTAATGATTTTTTTTACCGGCCCAAGAATGACGTGGATGAACGTGTATTTCTCGTTTTAGCATGAGAGAGGGTAAATAGGTCCACCATGATGAACGTTTCTCGAGCGAACAACACGTCATACTCTATTGATGGCTTCAACTTTAGTAGGGCCCTTCCTCGTAAAGCATCCCATATTCTTGCATAGCAAAATCTCCCTTTTACCAGATGTTTTTTGGTACTGTCAAAGTTTCACACAAAGATATTTAAATATGTGTCTAAACTATAATATCGTAGAATTATTTTGGGAAAAAAAATCATTTTTTTCTTCCAAGCAAAGCCAAGTGGTCTTCATCATCAAAACTTAGTCCTTTAGAACTTGGGTTAGTCCCTTTTCTAGATGTCTGAAAAAAGCCAATTTTGAGTTTATGTGTGAAGTTCAATAACTTCTTGTTGTGTGTCGTATGAAGTGGTAGACAATCAATTGCTTTAGATTTTAAGTATGATGGGTTGTTCAACTCCAATGTAAGAGAATGCACATGGCAAATTTAGTTATTGGTATTTAGGTTAGCTAAGAAAGAATTGAAATTAAAAAAGTTAAATAAAGGTTTAAAATTTTGAAAACATTACAGATATGTTTTTTTCAATTTATCATAAGTAAGTTACTGCTGATTTGTGTTGATAAATGCTGATAAGTGTCAATGAGTATTGACAAATGCTTCTTAGGGGTAAAATCTGTGAGTAAAAATATGATTGCTCTTATGAGCTGATCAGTGCTGAATGATGATGTTAAGTACCCATAATTAGTTCAAAAGAACATGCCTTACATTATGTTGAATGCTATAATTTGAGCAATGAGCATTTTCATCTGAAAAAGGCGCTAAACTTTATTTCAGACACTAGAGCTACCTCTGCAATGTAAGGATTAAACTAAATAATATGCCAATGTTTCCCAATCATTAATATTTAATTAACATTGTTGTTTCATTGTTTAGATTTATTTTGTTGGTTAAGTAATTTTTAGATGTATTGATTTTTTAAGTTTATGCACGTAACAAATTTTTCCATATGCAAACAAATGTATATTAATTATATTCTAAGTAATTTATATAAATACAGAGATTTGTCATAAATTATGTAAAAATTACATATTTATTTTAAGAATGTAATTAAAATTGAAAGATGAATTTTTTAAAAAATATTGCTAATCATGAACTAATAGTTTTCTTCTCATTTCTTGATTAAAAGCATTACCTTGTCTCATTTTCCTTCTAACAGCCCACTAATACATGAAAATTATTTTGGTATAAAGAACCTCACTCCCACCATTTCCTACACCATCTATCGATGTTATTGACTTCTAATTTATTAACAGCTATCCAAAAATGTGTGTTCTAGCCTTCTAGGTATTCCTAATTTTAATTATTTCAAAATTGAATGAATTTTGCAATCCATTGCTAAGAACACAGGCAATTATTGTGTTAATAATAGCAACTACAAACTTAACATATATTCGTAAATTATTTCAACATTATAGATATCATCTAAAAAATTCATTTAAATTTAAGTTACAATAACCACATCATATAAATTACAACTCATCGGAAAATGATCATATTATACCACAGCATAAATAAAGAAATATTTACAAGTGCTCACTTTTTTTTTATACAATAATTGCACAATTATATAAATATATTTTCATACCTAATTACAATTGGCTCCTAATTATATAAACTCATTTAGCACTATTCAATATGCTTCAACATATTTTAGTCTGATTCAGCGTGTTTCACCAATAAGCACTAATGAGTACTTACTATAGGTTGAAAAGAACATGCCCTATTAGATAGATAAATAGATATGGGGTGTTTGGTAAACAGTTTTTTAGAGAGCTTTTTAATCAAAAAGAGTTTTTTTGACCAAAATTAACTGTTTGACTTAGTCAAAAAGCTAATTTAGGTGTTTGGTAGAATAACTTTTTGGAACAACGTTTTGGGTCCAAAAGCTAATTCGAAAAAGCTAATTTGATTAGCTTTTTAGAAGAGTTTTTTGGGGAATTAACTTTTTATCTCACAACTTTATTAGAAACAGTTAATTTCACTAAATAGTTTTTCTGCAAACAGCTGATTCAAATAGCTAACAGCTAACAACTAATTCAAATAGCCAACAGCTAATACAAACAGTTAACAGCTAATAGCTAATAACTGTTTGCCAAACAGGGCCATACATAGACAGATAGATAAATTGTATAGATAGATAGATAGATCGATAGATAGATAGATCGATAGGTGGATGGATAAAAGATATAGATAAATGGATATAGATAGATATAGACAATTACCAAAGAGATCCTAAGTCAACCCCTTCTCTCACTCTCTCTAATCTCGAAAAATCGCTGACGAAAACAATCTCAAAAAACCCTAGCCTCTCAATAAAAATTCTAATCTCCATCTACTTTAACAAAGGGTTTTCATCAGCCATTGCTATCGATGTTAAGCACTAATTTTGGTGCTTCCTGTAGTCGTATTCAATTATCAGATATTTACTAGTACTTTTATCTCTTTGTAACGATCTTACTTTCCATGTTATAAGAGTTAGATTGTTTATTTTTCTCACCGTTAGTGTGAATGGGTTATTTTCACCTCTAGTATGAGCTTGGGTTATTGCCTTTGTGTAGTTTATCATAGATTTGAAAATTTAGAAGTGGGTTTCTTGTAAATTATGATGTCAATGTTATTGTATTAGATATGCCCTTTTTTTTTAATCAAAGAATGAGTAACTATGGAATTTCATATGCTTGCACTATGATATTCTTTCTTTTAGGGCTTGTTCTTTTCAACTGATCATAAGTATATATAGTCAGGATTCAACATTGATTAGCACTTATTAGCACCAAATTGGCACTGATCAACGCTGATCAATAGTAATCGACATTTAGTCATATTTTTTACTCATAATTGCAGCACTGATAAGTACTCATCGTCATGTATCAGCATGACTTAACACTGCTAGCACTTCTTAACACTGCTTTGCACTCATCAATACTGGTCGACGATAAGTTACTTATTTTAAGTTGAATAAAACATACCCTCAAGTACAATCTATTACATAGATTAGACACCAACTTCACAAAGTTATTCCATAACTCGTCGACATTTTGGGAAAGATGCATGGACGTTGAAGAGTACAGTTGATGACAAGAGTAATGCTACAAGTTTAGAGTTGGTTAAAGTATATTTACCATTAGCTTTCCAATGATAAGGATTTAGTTTGATATTTTAGATTTACTTTTGTTAGAAGTCTCTAAAGGGGCAGGTGGATGAATGAAAGGAGCCCAGTGGTGGAATGAAGAGATGAGGAAGAAAGTAAAGGAGAAATGAGAGGCATACATTACTATAGTAAGTTGTGGATCAAAGGAGGAAAAAGAGGTCAATAAAGTGCAGTACAAGAGTGTGAAAAGGAGAGCTAAGAAAATAGTCGCTTTAACAAAGAACAAGGCTTATGAAAAGTTATATCAGATACCAGAATATAAGGAAAGTGAAAAGGAAGTCTTTAGACTAATAAGGGCTAGGAAGAGAAAAACTAGAGATCTAGGTAGTGCAAGGTGTATTAAAGATGTAAAACGGGAAGATCCTAATCGATAATTCCAAAATACGGGAAAGAAGGTAAGCTATTTCTATAAGCTTTTTAATGGGGAGATGTAACCAACCAAATGTGCAAAGGGGTTAGAAGGAACAGCAAAACTCTAAACCATGCCATCATATCACCAAAGAGGATATTAAAGACGCATTAAGGAATATGAATGTTGGAAAGACAGACGACCAGATAGATACTTGTGGAGATTTGGAGGGACTTGGGAGAAGAGGGCCTGGATTGGCTTACGAGACTTTTTAATGATATATTTAGGACTGCAAAGATGTTGCATGAGTAGAGATTCAGTACAATTATCCCTTTATACACGAATAAGGGTGATATTCAAAACTGCAATAACTATTAAGGTATAAAATTGCTTAGCCCCACAATGAAGTCGTGGGAAAAAGATGATTAAGAGAAGGTTAAGGGAGTATATAAGGATTTCGGAGAACCAGTTTTGTTTGTGCTAGGTAGATCGACTATGAAAACTATTCATCTCTTATAAAGACTCATATAGCTCTATACGGATAGAAAAAGGGACCTCCTTATGGTGTTCAGTGATTTAGATAAAGAAATATGATAGTACCTAGGGAAGCACTTCAGAGGTGCGTGAAGAACAAAGGCGTCCTGGTTGCTTATAATTGAGTTATTAGAGATATGTACGAGGGAGTAAGGACAAGCGTTAGGACATTAAAGGGGATACAAATGACTTTCCTATAGAGATTGGATTTCATTAATAGTTAGCATTAAACTCTTTTCTTTTTACTATAGTTATAGATGAGCTCATTGCAGGGATTCGTAAAAAGGTGCCATAGTGCATGCTATTTGCTGACGACATAATTCTCGTCGATAAGACTACGGAGGGGATTAACAATAATTTAGAGCAATGGAGAGACACCCTAGAGGCTAAAAGATCTTAGATTGAGTGCATCAAATACTGAATACTTATAATATTAATTCAGTGATGATGGAAAAGTGGTATTAAAGATGAGGTAGCCATTAGGTGTGGCCGTAACATGGGTTGAGAAGTTCAAATATCTAGCTCGATCTTTCAAGATAAAAGGGATACTCATAAGGATATTAACCAATGAATAAACGTAGGATAGCAAAAATGGAAGAATGTCTCAGGGTTATTGTGTGACAAAAAGATCCCACTAAGATTGAAAGGAGAGGGTTTTACCGTATGGTTGTTAGACGATCATTATTGTATGGAGCAAAGTGTTGGCCTGTCAAGCAGTATCAAGTTCAGAGGATGAGGGTTGCAGAGATGTGGATACTTTGTTGGATGTGTGGTTACATGAAGCTAGATAGAATTATAAATGTGGTGATTAGGGACAGAGTAGGAGTGATATCCATAGAGGATAAGATGACAGAAGTTAAACTTAGATGGTTTGGTCATATACGGAGGAACAGTATGGATGCATACACCAGTGAGAATATGTAAAAGCATTGTTCTTTTGAAATGTAGAAGGGTTCATGTAGACTTAGGAAGAGTTGGAACGAATTGTTTAGATATGATTTGACGACTTTAGGATTAACGAATGGCATGACTCAAGATAGGAGGTTGTGGACGAATAAGATTAAGGTTGAAGACTTTAGGTAACTTGACACTTGCCCCTTCCCTGGATCATAAGGAACATGCATGTAAAGCTGGGCGTGGTCCTGGATACTACTTATCATGCATTTCCGACACTTGTATATGCTAGTAATTTTTAATTAGTCGCATTGGTTATTATTTAAATTATTATGGCTATTTATGGTACACCGTTTATCGCTTTTATGTACTTATTGTTGTGGCTTGCTATTTTTTGTTGTTTGTTTAGCTCCCAATTGTATCAAAAAAAATAAAAAAAATAAACTCCACATATTTTCTTAAATCTTTTCGTGAGTCATTGGATCGATCTCTTTATGGGTAATGATACTTGCGAAGGTAAGGTTACTTATACTTAGATCTTTCCAAACTTACGCTAGTAGGACCCACACTGAGAATCGTTATTGTTATGGTATTTTATTAGGAAATATTCATTGTAAATGTTGTATGAATTTTCATCAATAGATCGTTAATTTTTCTTGTTAAAAAAAAAAATGATGTGATAAATATTAAAGATATAAAGCACATATTTGTGAGGTATCAAATTAGAGGAAGTGTGGTCAATATAAGATTACAGCTTAAAACATTTTATACTTATATTCTCCACTTTTCTTAGATGTTATAGTTCATTTGATATTTTTAAATTCGTGTTATTTAGATCATTAGCAACCTAGATATTGTATAATGTGATTTTTTTAATGATAATAACCATAAGAAATAATAGAATTTTACATTTGTATACTTTATATTATATATATATTTTTTTATAAAAGCACTTAGGTATTTTACTTGACTATACAGATGTTTGATAATTCAACTTGAACACGCGACTAGACCATCAAACCTTGGAAAACAATGAGTTGGCCAAATATAAGAATGGAAAAGCAGTCAATTTATGCACAAATTTTTCCACTTCCAAGACTATATTAATTAGTTCATTGACTGGTGCTTATTTGAGAATATAAATAGAAAGAGGGGAGTCTATTTCTCCCTTTAATAGTTTAATGTGAGAGGTCCTTTAACATAATTCATAAATATTAGTGTGCATCCCGTGCTTTGTATAGACATGTGTTTAAGTTTTATAGTGCTTTGTATGGACATGTACTCTCACAAGCCATCAAATATATATTAAAAATTAATATATGACAAATACACGCGTAAAAAATATATACACGTGGATAATGAGAGTATATGCTCTCGGGAGCACATAAGAAATTGCCATTAGGGTATTTGTAGTCTAATTGTAATATTATAACATATTTTATTTTTCACATATGATTTTGATTTATATGCATATACAATAATTGTGCATTACTTTGTTGATGTTAATATGTTGTGCATTTATGTCTTTTTAGTGTGTTTAGCTACATTATTTTTATTATTATAATTGTAATAATTTACACCGATTTTCTGACTATTGTTATCCTTATGCAATGTTTGTAACCACCAAAATAATTGCATAAAATATTAATACTTTCATTTTTATTTTAGTACATGCCCAAGTCATTTTTGACTTCTCAAACCCTATAAATAATGGAGTGCATAAATCTTCAATTATTACTATTCATAAATTAAATCTAATTCTAAAACGTTTTTTTTAACTTGTTTGAGTAAAGGCGTACATTGAATGCTTATTACTATTATTTTTTTAATTTAGACCTAACAATTAATAATGGGCTAATTGAAATTAATGAAAAAAGTCAATAATAATGCAACACTTATCAATTATATAACAATCTATTCATTTTTATATTATATATGATATATGATATATGATATGACGATATATGATGTGATGATGTTTCTCAAGCTAGCAACATGTCACACTCCATTGATGACTTCAACTTCAATTGGGCCCGTTCTCGTCAAGCATCCTACATTGTTGCATTGCAACTTCGCCTTTTTGCCCTTTTTTATTCCTTGCTTGTGGAGTAAAAGCCCAAGATACACCACCTGGGAAAATTTTGCGAAAGATGTACATTGGGCTGGGGCCCAAAATTCTGTACCGCCCAAACCCTTAAATACTGCTCTTAGGCCCATTATTTATCTCTCACCATGCTGGTTTGATTGTGTCCCAAGTCCCATATGATTGTTTGATTGCTCCTTGCCGTTTTGGAAGATGTGAGTTCTTTATTTATGAGTCATTGTGTGGCTAATTTAAGGCGTGACTGTTGATCTCTCTCCAATATAGTGGGTGTTCTTTGTGGGCATTTGTGTGACATTCCTTTTTGGGCATTCGGGAGTGCCTCCTAGCACTTTCCTTCATGGCCACTTATGAGGCATTTGGAATTATTGCCTCATCTTTTCTACCCGTTCAGCTTTAGTGAGAGTTACGAGAGTTTTATTTTATTTAATCTTGTTGTTAGTTTAAGATCATTACTATATTTGTATTGATCTTTTAACTCACTGTTTGAGATCATTTTGTACTCTCACTGTTACAGTGGATTTTGTGTCGTTACTGCCACTTGTGGTTTTCTTCCGAATTGGATTTTCATGTTAAATTTGGTGTGTCTATTGTTTTGATCTTGATCTTACTTATTTTTCTTGAATATGCACATCTTTGAATGCTTCTGCATACATTACATTCAATTTTCAAATTTATGATTTTTCTTCACACCCCAAATACAAAACGCTAAAAGCCACCTCGAACCAAAGTTACAAATATTGTACCGATCACTCTTTTTGTTCGTTTTGTACCTAGACTGCGAGACATAATTAAATTACGCACTATTGTGTTGACTAGTATAATTTTGAATTTCAAAAAGTAAAAAATTTGAAGTTTTATTTAATTTAGTGTGTACCAAGCAATATTCGGTTTGAAACTCCAACTAAGCCATATACTTGCCCCATCCTGTATTGACTGGTACAAAGCGATATCAAATGATACAAAAACGATCAGATGCTTACATTGCTTTGGTCGGTGTACCGAATGGTACGGTATGGTTAGGGATGATAGTGAGTCCTATACCCGATCCAGACCATCAGATCTGACCCAAATTAGAGGGTTTGGGTCCAATCAAATAAGACCCAATGGGTCTTAAATTGATTTGAGTTCAAGGGATGTGGGTTATGTCTGGATCTAGATCTGGATCTGAAAAATTCAGACCTAGATTTGACCCAAGACCCATTACTTTAAAAAAAAAGTGGCAAATGCAATTGGCTAAAGTATAAGGTAATAAATCCTAAAGTTACTTCGCTTAGTGCCGGTCGTAGAACAAAATATTATGTTATGTTCGTGGACTCTATCTTCGTGATTTGTAGCAAAATATTATTTTTAGTGTGTAATACATAAGTAAGAACACTCAGTTATGGTATATATTACTAGAATATTTTTTATTAAATATTATGTTTTCTAAATTCAATTATTTGTAATTAGAATGTGGTAATTTATGTTGGCATGTAGAAAAATAATCTTTGATGTGAAAAATAGTCAATACTCATTTATGACCCGTGGATCCATTAGATCCATAAATCTGAGTCTGGGTACCATCTTTGCATACCCAATAAATCTGAGATGGGTCTAAGTCCAGGTCCGAAAAAATTAAATAAATTTGAACCCAAATAAACTCGATCCAGACCTGATCCATTGCCATCCCTAGGTCTGGTATTTATGACTACAATTCAACCTTTCCTCCCAAAACTTGCACTAAAAAAAGACGAAAAAATAAACATGAAAACAAAGGCTTCCCTCGTGAAATTCCCCCCAAATTGCGTCGCTCTCCATTTTCTCCCTCCGAAAAGCTCACCAGCATTCACCAATGGCTTCCGGCAACTTCTCCTACGTTCGTTGGCTCAGTGAGTGTTGTCCAAACACGGCGCTGATTGCCATTGGACCGAATTAGTCGCAACGAGGTTGAATGCTAGACTGAATGCGATCCTCTTGATGATGCGGTATATACTCTGTCACTTCCGATTTTTGAGTTTGGGAACTTTGAAGCATGATACTAAAGAGGGTCTGAACCAAAATTTTCATGTCATTGCTGGTGAGATTGATTGACAATGTGAAGAAAAATACTATGGATCATGAATTCTTGACAGCCTCGCTTTAATTAACGTTGTTAAGTGGGTGGGAGATGAATGTTTTGGCGTTGTCATGGCATTTTTTTTTGGGGGGGGGGGGGTGTATGCAGCTTTCTTCGTCTGATTGTGCAGCCACTCGTAAATGTCCATTTCTGTTATGTCGAAACACCTTTCATTTGATGACTGCAAGACTTATCAAAATCTGGGATTACATTGATGCGGAATTTGCCTCCATGGCAGCTCGCTGATTGACGTATGCAAAGGAGAGGATGGGTTGGAAACTATGAAGGTTTAGATTGTTCATTGGGATAGAGTGCTGCCTAAGGCTAGGACCTTGAGCCTGATTAGCTTACAATGATATCATTTGTAAAGCACTGCCCAGTCCATGATTTTAAATGGTTGTTGCCAATATTGGTAAACAAATACTAGAAAACATGAGAAGTAATGTTTTATTCACATTCGTGATTTGCTGTATTTTACTGCATATTGTAGTAGTACTGCTTTGTCTTCTTATGGTCATCAAATTCTTACTTGCCATGAAAGCAATAAGGAAACAAATTGATATAGGATACTCTAGGAGCAATTTCTACAAGGAAACAATTGATGTAGGACATTTTAAGGGCAATTCCCACACCGAGAAAATTCACACAAGATTTTTCAAATATTCAATATTTCAATTCATTCAAGTCTCTCTCGTTAATACATAACAGAGGAGTTTGAATAGAGAAGAAACCTAAAACGTTAAGGAAACGAATAGATAACCTAATCACAACAATATTATTTTGCTAGCTAAGAAGATACCTAAAAGATTATATATTCATAAAACATAAACTACGAAGATAATAAATGTCAAAATACTTCTCATATGTCAATATTAAGATATACCCATATCTTTTTAATTCTTCTTTCTCCTTATCCTACATCACTGCTATTCGAGCCTTTTGGACTTGAGATTGTACCTAAATTGCTGTGTTTTATTGTGGGTTCCAGGGTTCAACTTCCGAGTTTATGGGATATGTCCATGTTCTATGTCTAGTGCAGTTTGATTCATGACTTTATGAGCAGAATAAGGCCCTCAATAGAGGCTTTTTTGTTTTTTTAAAAAATTATTATTGCCGTAATTTTGGTTACCTGTGGCTGACAGTTGACACTCCTTGCATTTCCTTTCCTCAGGAACTTGGATCCCAAGCGTAAGGAGGAAGTGCATCCGTACTTAGACACATGGAGTAAATGCGGACCTTCTGTTTCCTTGCATCAATGTATGGTCAACAAAGATAGAACCGAACATGATCAATGGTTAGAGACTGTTGAGTCTTTTGTCAAACTGTAGAGAGCCAAAACGCTTGGTATTATCTTGAAGATCAATTGTATGGTAATGACATTGACACTATTTAGAATTTAGGGGACGCGTGGGATGGAGAAATTTTCTTGAACATAACTGTTGCTTTATCTGCAAATAACTGCTTGTGGTCTATGCCTTTGATGTGATGCTTAATTCTTGAATATTTATGAAATAATTGAATTTTGGGGTCTGGCATGGCTGGTTTTATGGGCATAAAGAAAAAGAAACATTTTGTAGGGTGGTTCGCCAGCACTAAAGCACTGGGGTGACCTCACTTGGTTAACGTTAATTTAGAGAGACCTGTCTTACATTCGTTTTCTTTGTTATTTGATGATGATGAAGGTTCTGTATAGCTGATACTAGCTATTTGAGGAATGGCATGGTACATGGCCTCGTATGGTGGTACATGAGTCATGCCAATATCAGGTATGTTTTTGAATATCCTTTCCAGATCTTCAAGGTTATAGCCGTTAAAGAAGAATGTCTTCCTCCTAGATAGTGTACATGAGTTAGTTTTGGTAAGTGGGCTAATAAGTTCAAGGCCCCATCTTTAACTGGGCTGTTCATGGAAAGTCTTACTCGGAGAAAATCACATTCGTTTAAATCTCTTTGCTCATGTATTTATAGCTTAATCAGTTAATTACCGGTTTCTGATTTTTTGTTAGTTTGGTTGATGAGATGCTGTTATGACGGCCTATTAATTGGAAGATCACGTCTTCTTCGGACTAAGTCATGGACATGATTTCATTTGATTTGTCCTGCAAAAATACTTCAATGGATCCTCTACTCTCTGCCCCTCCTCTTTCTTGTTCTATCTACTTTTTCATCCATTTAAGGCTTTTCAGGTAAATAAAAACTGGGATTTTTGTAATATATTTTATATAGTCGTTGGAAGAAGTTTAGGCGTTACCTCATGATGCCTGCATTATTCAGCTAATCAGGGACCAGTTTCCCTATTTTTGATGTTAGTGCAGTTGATGTTTGTTTTACTTTAACTTGCTATAGACATCGGACCAGTTTTTGGGGTAGCCTTCAGGTAGGTGATCTGTAGCATACTTGGTATTGTCAGGGGTTTCTATTGGGGTTTGACGCAACTATAAAAGATCAATTTTCCCATTGAGATGGCACCTTCCTTTCTGACCCTACTCTCTCTGACTGTTATTGCAACCTCTTCTCTATGGTTTTTCCGTGCAGATTTCTCCCTCTTCAGGAGGTTATTAGGTCACTATGCATAAGGGATTGTTTTCCCACTCTTTACTGTGGTGGCTGCTGTGGTTTTTCTATGAATCCTCTCTAAGATACAATTGGTTCTGACGTAGCAAGAACTAGAATACGAGATTACAAATATCTTGGCAGGTTTCAAAATGATTAAGCAGTTCTATGCTATTCTTGTTCTGAATAGTATAAAAATAAGATCTTTAGAGAGGAAAATATAAGAGGAAATGAACATGGAGAGAAGACATCTCTATCTCTTCATTGCAAAGTGTCTTCTCTTAAGGGGTTTGTATAGACTTTATATGGGCATTCATGTAGGCATGTGTATCTTGCGGCTGATCTTCTCCTGAAAGCATGTCTGTTCAAGCTCTTCACAAGGTGCACAATTGTTCAACATATGTTTTCTTATAAACATGTCCTTTTTTGAAATTTTTTTATTTTTTATAAACCTGTCCTTTAACCATGTCCTTTGTGACCAATAGTCACATCTTTACATGGTGATTTCTGTCTAAGCAATGTATTGCGTCCTCTATTTCTCACATGCTTTGACAATGTTCTAGCACTAGCCATGTGGTTTAAAGAATTTGGGAAAATAATCTGTTTAGATCAATTTGTTCGTTATGAAGTCTGCCTCAGATTCTAGCATTTGATCTTTTGTCTGTGCGTGCCTTCCAAAACTAACAATCTAAAGAGATATTTTGGAGCAGCCGAAGGGCATGCTTGATTTCTTGTTTGGCCTTGTGTAGCTTGTTGAGGAAGTGAAATAGAAGGGATTGTGCTGTTTTTTGCTATGCTTGACTTACATCCTTGTTGAGGAAGTGAAATAGGACATGTGGAATTGTTTCTCCACTGTGTAGTGTAATCCATGGTGTGTTGGATTCTGTTGTTATCCATATGATATACTTGTCGAGATTTTTCTCCCGTTTATGAGGAAAAGGGGAAACTATGTATATCAAGATCAAAAGATTTGCATGCAAATCTAGCACCTTGCAGAAGGGCTATACATATCCATTATGGATACTATCAAAATTACAAGATCAAAATATGAATAATGTAAGTCCCCATTATCCCAAAGACAGAGTGTTGATGAAGAGCTGCAGAGGCATCTCCACAACATCAAAGACTCTTCTGTTTCTCTAGCACCACATGCTTCAAAAAATAGTATAGCATGTGGAAATAAAATAAGATCCTTTTTTTAGCTTACCAAAGAAGCCCTCCCAAGTTCCAAGCGAAGACATGGTTTCCAATAGTATATTTAGTGAGATCTTCCAAGCCGTTATGCTACTAGTCTAATTCAGAGATGCTAGACTAATTCACCAGGTTTCTGTAGAAAATACATCTTCCAGTTTGTGAACACATGCACTAAATTATTATTATTATTATTATTGTTATTTTGCAGTGTTTTTTTTTTTGGGGGGGGGGGGGAAGCTCAGTCATGGCTTAAGTGGTTAACTTATTTATGTTTCTTAATCTGTTCCAACCTTGTTTTGCTTTCTAATATGTTTCCATAGCATGAAAGCTGCGGAATTCATATGACTGAATGGCACTAATCTTTAGCATGTTTGTTTAAGGCCCACAATTCTTTCCTATAAAATTACTTGCTAGTTAATCCTGGGGTATTATTTTTCTGAGTAAACTAAATGACTGAAATATTTTTGCGATATTCCTATTTTCTGAAATATTTTCTTAGCTAAGTCGCCAAATTTTGTTTGAAGATTCCTTATTTACTAAGTTTAGGGACCTACAGACATGCTTGCTTCTCTCCTGATCCTTTATGAGCTTCCATGATATTTGTTTGATATCAGCAATTGAAGTAGTTCACTTATTTCTCATAGCATTGAGGGCGGGCAAATGAGTTGAGGGCTGTAATCACGACCTAGAGCAATGGATTTGGCTTAAAGGTCCCCTAACACTTTCTTAAAGGAACAAGCAATCCTTCTTTAGAAAATACTTGTCATTTCTAATTGCTTATTTTGCCTATCTAGTTAAGGATAGTTCCCCTATGATCCTCCAGCAAATCTTACTGGGACTTTGATTCCCTTTTTATAATTCCATGACTCTGTTGTCTTCTTTGAGTACGCCTTGGTTTTTAATTATGTATAAACCATCTTTCTTGCCTCTTTGTTTGTTCTTTTGCTCCTTTATTTTCAGCATGTAATCAATCACCACAAAATTAGAGGAAGGCTTATTTGGTAGTGTACCTTATATTTGCAGAAGAGCTAGTCCGAGTTCCTGATTGTTGACCCGCTGGGCATTGTCCATAATTATGTGGTTAGCGAAAATGATGGGATTTTTAAATGGTTGGCTGATCACTGATTGTTCAAATTTCCTTGAGAGTGGCCATTTGGGATGGACTTCCTTGTGCTTTAAAGATTGAGAAAATGTGTGTTGAGGATTTGTGGGATCACTGGGATGGCAAGGAGATTAATATCCGAAGTTGCCTTGAGTATTGATATCCATGCCTAATATAGTAATGCCTTTGCTTTAGTTCACTACGGTCGAAGTTGAAAAAAGAGCCAAAAGTAGACTTCCATCCAGTTGAAAAGCGAACTGTATCTGAGCACTTGGCTTCTGAATGAAAAATGTTTGATATTATTTATATATTTTGGGGTATGAAAAAGAATTTTCTCATTTGTTGTCTTGAAATGAGAATGAGAAAAAATTTATGCATATGATTAGGTGTTAATGGACCATCCCTCGTGGTTAGAACGCAATGCAACGATGAAAACTAGATTTCAGAGTGAGCTATAAGGGCAGAAGTTGATAAGTTCACGAATGGTGCCTTTTATTGAGGCTGCCTTGCTGAAGTGTGGTCTCATATATTTTTATAAAATGAATTTAATTTCCATATTTAATCTAAATAATCTTTGGGACCTTGGATAGACTTTCTTTAGATAAGGCAAGAGGCATAGGCAAATACTGTGGCGCTCTTCCTTGGTTGAATAAAGTGGTTCTCTATTTGATGCACTCTTTGCAGATGAATGATCACCCGCACTTTTCCAAGGGTTGAGGGTGGCTTTGCGTGGGCCATTATTGTCATTTATGATGCTTAGTTCCTAGAGTTTGTTCAAGTCCATGTTTGCAAAATGCTTAGTGGAACTTGTATGTGGGTGGAGAAGTCTTCTATGAGAGTTTACCTGAACAAAAGAGAGCTTTGGAGCTCATCTTTGAATTAACATAATCAATTTCCATGTACGTTAATTTTGCTGCTCATTGAATGAGGGAGACTCCCCTTGACATAACAGTTTCGGTGTTTTAAAATGTTGCATTTCTTATTTATCTGGAGATGACAAAGACAGGGAGGGGAATGATAGATCTCCAGTTTGGGAATACGTCTTTGGGGGCAGATGATTTAACTGATTTACCAATTGGCGGTGAAAAGAGGATGAGATCAAAACTTCTGCTAGGTGTGCTGTAGCTCAAGAACTTCTGATTGCAGTGAAGAGAGAGAGAGTGGAATAAATAAGTCTTTACAGAATAAGGTAAGTAAGAAAGTGTAATTGGTTGGGCACCATCCTTTGACCAGAAAGGCGAATCAAGCTGTCTCACTGAGGATGATTTTGAGCAAACAAACGTAGCATGGAAAAGATTTGGTAAGCTTGTCTTGAACGGAGAATCTTGACATGAAACTCGTGACTTGTCGATGGATTAATTTGTCTTATAAGAAGTTCCTTATCAATGGGGGAGGGGGAGGGAGAAGGGGAGGGCTCTTTTGATGGAAGTTTTAACTTTGTGGTGAACAGGACTAGACAATACATTGAAGTTATGAAGTCATGTAAGTGATAGTGATTGGAATAGCTCTTCGACATATTAAATTTGGGTTCTGTTTTGTCTTTGATCAAAATAAACATATAGATTATGAAAAATTGAATTTGACTCAACATAACAGTGAGAGATCATAGTTGAATGGATTATTGATACTCCACTCTGTTTATGTTTGGCCTATGAATAAGAATCTAGAACAGTTAGCTCGTGTCTATGTAAACAATTGTGTGTGGAAAACATGCAGTTGATACCTCACCAGTGGGGAAGGAAAAATGTTTGAGGAGTAATTTGCATCTTATGTCATGCATTTTTATTTTTGTGAACACTAGCTTGTAGCTATTCATTCTGTGGTTCTAAAATGCATTCTATGGTTCGATGAGGATAAAACTTCGAACTATCAATCTATTGGGAATGCTTACAATCACACCAAGCAGGAGTTCATTTGGTATGTGATTAGGAGAATTGGTTTCAGTGAGAAGTGGATTGGTGGGATTTCTCCAAGCAAATCTTCTTATCTTTCTGTATGGTCCTTGTTACTGTTTTTGTGGAGGATTATTCTGCGCTTTAAGGTGCTCAGATAGGGCGTTCACATCCCTCCGTCTTCTGTTCCACCTTTGGGGTCAGTATCATCACTGGTGTAAGAATGTACATGTCTATGTGTGTGGTTAGCTTGAAAAGAACAGGAGCTTTTGTCCTGCTATTATCTGCCCCTTTTTCCCCCCCCTAATCTTATAAAAAATGGCGAACAATATGGGCTATAATTAGGTAAATTACCTGTACATGTATGTAGCTTGTCATGACAATTTTTACCCATGTTGGTCTTGTGGTCGTAAAACTATATTTAGCAAGGATAAGACTACCTTCATCTAGATCTTCTCATATGCTACTTTTGCACAACCCACACTTGGGGATGGTTGTTGACATTGTAAAACAATCTTTTCTTGATTGTTTAAGTGCTTCACCTTCTCCGTACCAGAAAATACTTTACTGAAGAATGATAAGTTGAATTTACATATTTTTGTTAATTAAAAAAAGGGCTCATGCAACTTAATTGAAGTTTAGGGGACCTTGATTTCCATATTATTCAATTAGATGTCTACCGCCTAGGTGCCTACCTTATGCAGTTCACTTGGTACTAAAAGATAATTCACATGACTTCGATGAGAAAGGCCAAATCCATTTTCTGTTTGGTTTGATGTTTCTAGTCTTTTGGTATTTTGTCTATGATGGAGTTGTAGATCAGGCATCTAGATGTTGAATATGATAGTATTTGCATCATAATAATCATTTTATTGAAGTTCTGCAGCTGATTGGGCCACTTTGCTGAGTGCAGCATCATGCATTCATGCTGTTATGCGATTCCCTAGTCATATAGTTTAAAGAAGGAGAAATTGGGGTTTTATTATGTACGTAGATAAGCATCTCTAGTTCTTCTTTTTGTTTGACGTTTCCATTAGTGGAAGAATGAAGGGAGGACCTCTGCCTTATCTACAAAGCTGAAGACTTAGTGGAGCTACTTCAACAGTCAAAGGAGTTTTGCAGCTTCTGGTGGAGGTGACATGTTGGTCATTTTCTTTTTAGATATACTAAGAACAATGCTGGTTGATGATTAATGTGATATTGCTAATTCTGATACGCACGGGGCAGAAGTTTAGGACACAGGGATAGCAACAAAAACACTGGAATTCTTTTGCAACAATTTGATGTCAGCTGAAATGTTCCTTTTATCCCTTTTTTTAGCCCCTGGATGGTTATAAAGAGAAGTTCTTTCAGTTTCGTCAATCAGGAAATTTACATGAATAGCAATCCGAGAAAAGGAGACAATCTAAACACTTCTCCTAGGATATTACAACAAACCTCTGATTCTATGAAAAGCCCCTTTAGGAAAAATACAATCAGAGCTTGAGGGAGAGATCAAGCTTTGCTGAGTCCTCCCTACTAGTTTTGATTGAGCCTTCACCACTCCACCATCCACTGCTGATGCCTTCATCAATAATGTTGAACCTTCCAGCTCCTCTTGAGGATGGTCTGGGAGTGGTGCTGGCGTGGTGGGTCTCTGCCACTAGCCTCCCTACTGCTGGTTGTTGTTCAATGGGCAGTCTCAACCATCCATGATGTCCGTACATATTTCCAGACCCAGAAGACAATGCCATATAGGAAGGCTTATGGATCATCGAGTGTACCTGTATTCCGAGGGACCGATTGGCAGAGCCATGTAGAGGTAGGGAAGCAATGTTTGAATAATTGTGTTGGTGCAAGTAAGGATGCCCGAAAGCGGCTGCTGTTGCTGCTAACGTTGCTCCTATCCGCTGGTTTCTTTTCGCTATAGTCCTCTCTCGCTTGTGGGCATTTTGGTGTCCGCCTAGTGCTTGTGAACTGGGGAATTTTCTTTGACAGTAATTGCATGAGAAAACCCGTGGCTCGCATTCAGATGCTTGAGGAGTTTCTGATGAGCTTTGAGCAGAACCTGCGTTTAAGCAGTCAATGAGGTTAAGTTCTGTGCTCAATTCATGGCCGGAATCCTCACTTGATAGCATTAAATCTAATGGCACTTGAGTCTGCGACACCGTCTCCTGGTCCTGATCTTCTTGATCCTCTAGTCGTATTGGCTTGCCCACTCTATGTTGCTGCAGTGGCCTATATAGGGATGGTGGAGCTTCTTGTGCAGAGATGGTACTCGATGCACCAGAAAGACATGGCTCTATCTCTGCTGTTTCCATCATTAGGAAGGATTTTGCGATCTCTTTGTGGCTCTGTTGTATTGTTTTGCTGCTATAGCCTGTAGTAGTAGTTTAATTGAAGAAACAGGTGAACCTGATCTCAAAGGAGTCACTTCTGATATGAACAGAAGGATTCACTTTAGGTTGTTTCCTAGAATGTATTGGGTTTGGTTGTCTCTATGTCGATATAAGAGAAGGAGACTTACTTATTCACTCCTTAAGTCTTTTTTCTAAAATGAAACTTCACGTTGTGCCTATATGTCTAACCTTAGGAGCCTATGGCTAGGCTGCTTTTAATATTTATATATTATTCTCATGGAATATGAATGTGCGGCATTTACTATGCCTGAAATCAATTAAAAAATAAAAGAGGAGAAAAGAGAGAGGGGGAACTGCGTACAGCATTGGTTCCGTGTTTTCAACCAAATCTCTCCCCCACTGATGAATTGGATCCCATATCCTTTGTAAAGATACTTAGTTGGGAGTAAGATAGGGGGCACATGATAAGACATCTGCTTGAGCTTATGAGTTTTCTGAAACATGAACTTGTTTCGCTAGGATTCCAGTTTATGTGGCTTATATCCTGTTTGGAGTTAAATTTGCTATAGTTATGCGGGGACAGAGTGACCTTTGTGCTGCAGATCAGACAATCAACTAGGGGCAGCTTGTCCCATGTCACTTGTGGTCTGTTCCTTTTGCAAGTTTTTGGGGGTACCCTGCAATAACTATTTCACCACTAGTAAAAACTTCACTAATATCCTTTGTTTCTTTCTTCTGCACTTACACCAAAACTAACTGCTACCCCTTGAGCCCAAAGATGATTTAAACCAACACCACCCTCCCCCCCGGGGAAAAAAGAGAAGGGGAGTATTTCCTCTTGGTGCCTGGGTGGTTTCCCCTTTTCATGCTTAACAAATTCCTTACCCTTCGTGAAAGTGGGATCCATACTGGATGGGATCGTTGTTATTGTCACCAAGAAAAAATGAGAAATACTAGAAAATACAAAAGAGATTACTTCCCTGCCGATGGAGCTAGGCGAGGTCAAATTCATGGGAACAGAGGTCTATTAGTGTGCCAGAAATCTAAACATGGAAGGAAAGCCTATGTTTTTTTTTTTTTTGGGGGGGGGGGGGGGGAGTTGCTTGAATATGCTCAAGGTCAAGCTTTTAGATGCCCCACTGGCATCACCTAGTGGCCTATTAAGCCATTATGGAGTATTATGTATGCAGGGAAGTCAACTATGAATCTGTGAAAAACTGCTTTAGTATAGAGAATAATGATTGTATCAGTTGATTATATCGTCCAAATTTCCTCCTGGCTGAAATTTGGAGGGATTCTGTAAGATATTACCAACTGATTGCTTTCTTTTGTTGTCTTTTTCTTTTTCACAGGTCTTTGTCGAATATGTTTCATCTTTTCAGTTTTATCTTGCGACTGCCCTTTTTACTGTGAGTTTGTTCCATTTATTAGGCATATAGGAATATCAAGTATCTATTTCTATATCGCAGTGCACCTTTAATTTGAAGATATATGGAAAGACTTCTAGGGACTCATCATGGTTGACCTGGGTTGAGCTGCCGTTGTTACTTAAGTAAGGGTTACAGCTACTTGTTAAGTATTTTTTTTTTACTGCTGCTTCCGCCTTCCTAATTTACAGTTGCAAATTGGCCGTAGTCTATTTGCTTGCAAGAGTAAAATTGTCTACAATTGGGTTTCACAGACCCGCTTAAGTGATCCACTCTAGAAGTTATTATGTCATGAATCTGCTTGTGTCCTGGTCCCTTTTGTTTACCTATTAAATTAAAATAAGCTATCGACTTCTTCCACTATAGTGTGCGTTTTAATGTTGCCCAAGGATTCAAAATGCGGTTTCAATTGCGATATGGAAAAATCGCTCTAATGTTGAAATCGCGTTCCATATCGCGATAAAAATGCAATTCAGCCAACTAAAAAACCCTTCCGATGCAGCCGTTTTAGCGCAAATTGACCACATTTTGAATCTATGATGCTGCCCTCACACCCCCCCCAAGCGAGGACTCGTTGTTAGAGGTACCCAATCTCAGCTTCACATGCAGTTCTTCTCAAAGATTCAAGACGCATGTTCAGTCGCGATTATGGTCTTAGTTGCGGTGCGGTAAAATTGCTATATTGTCGCAATCATGTTCCATGTCGTGATTCCCACTAGGTGAAAACACAGTTCTCTCAACTCCGAAACCTTTTTAATATGGCCGTTTCATTGCAGATTAACCACATTTTGAATCCATGGTTCTTCTCATGATGTCGATCTTATCTATAGCTAGAGTTTTGTCATGTGCCCCTTCTGATCCCTGCCATCTCCTTCCCATTTGTTTGTTGGTGTCTATTTGAGTCAATATTTTGTGCGTTTGCTTCTCTTTTAAGGTGTCAGTGACCATGTTGTGTAAGAGGAACTGAACCTTATTCATTTTTCTCCACTTTTTTCTCCTCTGGGATCATTCATGGGTTCCATGTATCCAAGTACAGGATTTCACGCACTTATTTTGTGAATAAACAATCAGATGCGAAAAACGTAGCCGTATCAAGCTTTGCCATTTGTCAAAATCATAGATGCATGTACTTTGTTTTAGTACAATGTACAGTACACACTAGTTGCTGAGGTTTGCTATTATATTCCTAGTTGCTGCATAATGTGCTCCATTGTGCAGTCCCAACTGACTAGGCCTCTGACGGATGGCAGATTTTTGTAATAGGTTCCTTTGTTTGTTTATGTATGTGTTCTCTCCTTATGAATGTTAAATATACTAATGGCAGTGGTGGTACTTGCTGAATGCATCTTCTTTAGTTCTCTTGTCCTCATTTTATTTTCATAAGCACTTGAGAGCCCAAGGTGGGAAACTCATCAGTCGGCATTGAACCTTACTTTATTCATGGCAATGCATGTGTGTGCATGTCATGTGTCAGTAGTGATATTGAGTTGGCACATCCATATTGGAGCTTTTGAGTACTACTACATGATCTAGATGTTGCATTCCATCAATTTTGATTTTTTTTTAATTTAAATTTTGCTTCCAATCTAATATGAAGAGTCAAGTGCCCACCTCTACTATATGTTGATGTATTAAGCAGTAATTAACACACTTGATGTAAACGTAAGGAGTTTTAAGTACCATAAATGTCGGAATATTTTCACGCCCACCCAGGGAAAATAGGGTGAACCCTTGAAGTTTGAAGCTTGGAAGAGGATTTCTCCATCATCATAATGAAGTTGCGACTCTGAATTTGTTTGCAGTGATGACATGACTCATTCTTTGGAATAGTGGAAACAATCCCTTGTTTGTAGAGACAATGAAGTTTACATATAATTAGACGAACTGCATTCTTGATGTTGACACTTTCATATGATTTTTACCAAACTTCAGTGTTTGGACATTTCTGTTGTGGTTACTTGATGGAAATTACCGTCTTTTTAATGCAACAATACTTTTGCTCATAAAGGTCTTCATTTGGGTATTTCTTGCATTTGTTATATTATTGACACTTAGGTAGGATTCATGATTTCTGATTGGCTTCAACCATGTAGGAAACGAACTCGAAGGTGAGCTGTTGGATGCTTGTGTTGTGCTCTGACGTGACCATGGACAGAGAAAGAGCAGAGATCGCGGCCCAGTGAGGCAATCCCACGTGTCAAGAGGAGATGTGGCTGCCTTGTCATGTTCTCGGAGCTCAACGGCGACGACGACAACAAGTGGCCGACAAGTTAGTGGGGGAGGTGAGGTGGAGTTCTCTTTCTATTACTCTCTTGATTGTGGTATTCTATGCTGTATTATTAGTCTAACATAACCAAATCTTTAAAGTAGAGCTCTTGAGATAAGTATAATCTTAGCTTTTGTTATTATTGTGATTGAAACCAAACTCATGTGACTTTTGCCTAATACCCCACGCAGGAAAAAGCCTTTGTAAAGAAATTAAGGGTGGGGAGGTTGTAAGTGGTGTTTGGCATTTTTGTTTTCATTGGCCTTTGTAATGTTGATTAAGAAACAAGAAAACTATTGAATGATTCCATCTTGCACACCTTTGTCTAATCAAATTAAACCAAATCTCTTTACAAGATCTCTGTCTGCCCAAATAAAGTGATGCTTGACACCTGAAAGAGAACAAAGTTAAGGAACTTGGATCACTGTCCCAGCAGCCCAGCTTGAAATGATGGGGAAAAAAAAGGTTTAAATACTCAAAAAAAAGTAGGCCCACCTCGTCTTTTTCTCTGTTTGTGGGCATGAGTATCTGTGTTACCGGAGTTCTTGAGCACCCAAAACCACTTCCCACCTACCCCCTCCCCCCGGGTCTGACTTTTTCCCTTTGCCATTTTCAAAACTAGTGCGAGCTAGTCAAGATCACAACGGGGTTCATGTAGAAGGGCTTCCCCATTTTTTTGGCTAAATAATTGTCGTTTCTTTCATGCCTTCTTTTTAAGTTCAATGATCTGAAAACTTTTTTATTGGACAACTCTGTTTTAGCTGTGGACTCTAGTATATCAAAGCAAAATATCTCATTAAAATATGCGCTACTTGTGTTACAGAGTAGCCGATGACAATCAATGTTCTTCAAATCTAAGGACTAAAACAAGCAATCTACCTTCAACTTAGGCCTAGTTATGGGCATTTCTAACTAGCAATTAGTAGTTTGGAGTATTTAGGGGGGTTAACAGTAGCAGTTGAAGGTCAGTAATAGTTTTAAGTAGTTAGGAGCGGTTTGGAGCAATTTGGAGCGGTCTGACCTTAAAATTTTATATACAAGTAGGAGTAGCTAGGAGCGGTTTTTAACATCAAGGAGCAGTTTGGAGCGTTTTGAACTAGTGGCTAGCAGTTAGGAGCGGTTATGAGCAATTTAGAGTGGTTAGTGGTTGCAAAATGCTCACAATGAATATGCCCTTAATGTAGGGATAAGGTTGCATCTATATGACATTTCTCCGAAATACCTTGTTTTAGGTTAGATTCTGGTATAGTTTATTTGAATTCTCATTTCTGTTTAGGCAACAATTTCACAGGAGTAACATTATCGATATTTTGGAGGGAGGGTAACATTATGCAGCTCGCACTTTTTTTTTTTTTTGGGGGGGGGGGGGGGGGGACGTTGGAGGAGGGAAGAAATTTGGTTGCAGTTTGTTAATTGGCATTCCGATTGTTGGGCCTTCTTTGAAGGATTGATCTTGTTGCGTTTTGCATGAATAATTTGTGGGCTATTTGAGGTGTAAATCTGAGCAAGCAAGTGTTTCATATATAATATATCTTAGCCTTTTCAGAGCCAACTAGGAGAACTGAATCAAACGATGGTTACTATATGTGTATTTTCCAAATCTGAAAATTTGTATTATTAATATTCAATACTAGTTTTTTTTTTTTTGGGTTCTTTTTTTAATTTATTGAATGGGAAGACAGTTGTTCAAACGCCCTAGTGATGGCCATGAGCATGGTGCAAAATTTGTACATGCAAGACCTCTAAGATTAGTTCTAAATCACCCCGCCGCATTGCCTTTTCTGCAAAAACCCTTGTTCCTTCAATTATATTCCAAATTAATTATGAAAAATGGTTCCTAACTTTTAAGATTCTTCACTTAGGATCCACCAGTTTAAATAGAGATATGGTATGGAGACTATTCTTCTTATGAATTGCTTTCAGATGAATGCAGTCTTGTTATTAATTGGTTGCTTCAACACAGCCACCTTGCTTTCCATTGTTTATAATAATAACAATGTGAATGTGATCTTATACATATATCTTGAGCGTCTTTTCTTTAATCTTGCCGGGTTGATTGTCCTTCATTTCACTGTCTTTTTTCCCTTCCTTTTGATCATTTTTATTCTAAACCTTAAGATGCTCATTGTGAACGTGCAACTTGATGCTTTTTTATCCATTCGGTTTTCTTGATTTTAAGGTGTTATTATTTTGAGTGCTTTTGAATTCTCCATTGTGAATAATTTGGATTTTTGAATTCGACTCTTTTAGGATTTGTAGATCAAATCCATGACCTCTCTATTGTGAGGCCTGGTTGCAAATAAATATAGGAAAAGAGTAACTTATATCAAGCTCAACTCAGATGAGTCTTGAATTTGGTTAGAATAGGTTGATAGGATTTTTTAAAGTTGGGTTTATTAAACTTATCAAGGAAAATGCAACGAATAGAGAATGCACTAGTTGAATGTTAAATGGGGTCAATTTGTTATTTAGTTTAAGAGTAAAATTGCAATGTAGAATCCTGAATTGATTATGATTTTTGACCGTTCTAAACAGGTACTTCGATTCTATCTGTGAGCCATCAGACGTAATAGTTTTGAAATCTGTAAGCATATTCCTATTGCTCTCTCTATCTCTGTCTCTGTCTCTCTCTCTCTCTCTGACGTCAAAAGTGTTTTTTTTGGAGTTTTAGTCATACAAGAATTTCCTAATACCTATATTCCTTGCTGGATAGCAAACAAACCGCACTTGTTATTTCTTGTATCCTTTAGGTTGATTTCTATCTAAAGTTTGCTTTTGGTGATGTCATTTACATTTGCTTTTCAAGTGCATTACTGTCTAAGCAAGTTGGGGTTTTTTTGCCATTAGTTTTTCATGCAACCAGGTAACTTGGAGGAATTTGGTTGCTCTTGCATACTGTTTACTGTGTCTAGTAATGGAATGCGTGAATCTTCATTAGACCAAGTTGGAAGGGAGCAAAGATGATTTTGGTTGACCTTTAATAGAGTAATTGAAATGAATGGTAGCTGTAAGCTATCCATAATCAGTCGGCCTCTAAGAACAAAGATAAAGTTGAATAGACCCCGACATCATTAAAACAAAACCTTATACAAGACCTCTTAAACTGTTGATATATATCATTTTCGGAATTTTGGTTAGTCTTGGTTGATCTTTCGAGGAGGGGCTCACTTTGCTTTGATGAAACTTGGTAGAGGGACTACTAGAGAAAGGAATATATGGAGTTGCTCCTAGTGGGGGTCTAAAATGCATGAAGGACCACTGAGTTACAATGACTTAGCAACTTATCTCAAACAAAAGAGAATATCCCTTTTAACAAGGGAATGCCTCTTAAGGCTCAAGATAAGGTGATGTGTTTCTCTAGTTTCTGTTTTTTTCCCCTTCTCATCTCAATCAAAAGGCAAAAGGGAGCTCTCAAAGATGTAAAGTTGCACTTCGCCCACTTGCCAACCTATCGAAAGGGGTCAAAATGATGCCAGCATCCTCACTTTAAATGCCTCTAAGCGTGCCCTTCATTAAATGATGGAAAATTATAAGTTCCCTCTTTCCGTTATTCTAAAAAATTATGCAGAATACACAGGCCTGCTTTTCTCATTGGTAAATATCATTTTACCAACTTCAATCAACTTTAACCTACTTCTATCAATTTTAATCTACTTCTACCAACTTCTATCAACTTTATCAAAAAATTCTAACTTCAACTCATTTTTACCTACTTTTAGTAATCTCAATCAATTTTACCTATTTACCAACTCTTATTTTCCAACGAAAAGAACAGACCCATAATTGGTGATATAAAATCATATACTCTCTTCACAATCGAGACGGACTAAAATTCCAATCACTAAGTCTCCTAGTAAATGTTAAAAATGCTCCATGTATTTTGGGTGGCTTAGGGATGAAATCCAATAATGTTAAGACATTCAGACCTTATGAAGTACCAGTTCTTGGTTTTGTTTTCTTCAGTATGGTGTTAGGATGTTTCTTTGCAGTAAAGATACTGCGCGAGTGTGGTTTTTTATGAGTAGTCAGCATAACTTGCACACAAGCCATAACAACCAGATGCATGTGGACCAGCAACACTAGAAAAATGACTCCAAGAAGACTGTACCAACGCACCTAAGAAACCAGATGGCCCGATGTGTTCTACTGCAGAGTTTGGACTGGGCCTGTTTTATGCCGAAATGACACAAAGCCAGAAATTGACACAAAGAAGGCCACAGGTAGTGGGCTTGGACATATATTCGTTATTTGGGCAGGATTTCTGTGATGTTGGTAATAGAGAATGGACTAGTTGAATTCTCAATCGGTTCAATTTGTATTTATTGGAATCAGCTTCTCTAGGGCAGGATTACCGGTAGAGGTAAGATTGTCTACATTTAGATCTCTCCAGATCTCGTAAAAGCGGGATCCACACTGAAAATTGTTATTGTTGGTCAACTTGTATGTAGTTTAAAATTAAATTGCTAAGTAGAAATAGGTACTTCTTTGATTTGGACACTTTTACTAGCTCCATCTGGTAGTTTTGAAATCTGTGAGCATTTCCCCCCTCTCTCTCTCTGTCTCTCTCTCTCTCTCTCTCACTTAGAAAGTGCCTTTTTTTGAGTTTTATGTATGAAATTTCCCAATGACCTAATATTCCTTGCTGGAGACCAAACACTCCTATTGTTTACAATTGTTGCCCGTTGATATGTTATTTTTACCCTATTTTATATTGAACGTTGAAATTTTCACGAGTATATATAGATGTTAACAAAATAAAAAATAAATTAAAATTAGTAGTAAAATGGAACCCTAGGACTAAAATAAGATGATGGTGGAAAAGGATTCTAGGATAGATGATGATCTTAAGCTCCTTTCTAAGTCTTCTAGTAGAGTTTAAGATGGCTTAGACTTCAATTTTATGTCCTTCAGTGAATTTGGAATGCTAAAACATGCATATATATGGATAACTTTTGTGGAGAAAAAATAGAATTTTGGTTAGAAAATTTTGCTTTTAGCCTAATTAATGGGACATTGTTCATTATGTTGCCTAATCATTGTGTCATTTTGTTATTTGCTTCTTTTTTTGGGGGGGGGGTCAAGAGGAAGTTATAACCTTCTGTTAAAACAGTTATTTGCTTCTTTGGAACCCTTTGTATACACATCCATAAGGAAAAAGAACAAAATAAACAAAAGTTAGAAATTGACCACTATTAGTAACCATTAAGAGACTATTTGGTTCAAAAAGTTTAAAAAAGAATGAAATCATGAATAGAACCAAGAAGTATGAGGATAATTTTTGAATTTTATGTTTTATGTTGGGTTCAACTCATAAAGGAAAAAAATTTGATTTCAAAAGTGGTAATTCTACATAAAGTACTGCAGAAAAAGATTTCTAACCAAATCCATATTCAGAAGACTGTTTGATCAAAAAAAATTAAAATTTAAAATGATAAAGCGATGGATTAGTAATAATGTAAATAATTTAAATTGAAAGATTGATAATAAATATGCAACATAGTGGAGCAGATTACAAATCACCACCCAATTTGAAGCATTCATTCATAAAAATACACAAATGCACTTTAATTGGCCCCCAAAACAAAGAGAAAAATTAGCCAATTAGGGTAGGGAGTAGCACTTTCAGTACAGGTCAGACTGGTTGCATGCTCCCCTCAGCTTTCACAGAGGCTATATATGGTTAAGATTCCACATAATTTTCAAAAAATTAATACCAAATTGATGAGTTTAATTGACATAATTAATTCTCAGTAGGCGAGAGAAAGACACCCAAAAAAGTAATAAAAAAATTATTACATCAAACTAATCCCAATTCAGAGCTCTTTCTCATTCTTCCATTTGGAAGGTCTTTTCCCCCCCCCCCCCCCCTGTTTCACTCCATCCATCCTTTCCATTATTCTCTCTCTCGCTCTTCGCTGCCCTGCAAATAAATTCTCTTATTCTCACTCAGTTGAGATAGTGACCTTAACTAATTCCTACTGCTCTCATTTTCTCCTCTGCTAAGTTGTTCTGTTTCATAACAGGGGAAAACAGAGTTCATACATTCAAAAGAGAAGAATTTCAGGGTTTTATTTATTTTTTCTCCTGGATTTTGGGGATTATTGGGTGAAAAGATAACTGTAGAGCAAACAAGAGATGAACCCAATAATCAGTGTCCGGTGGGCATGCCTGTTTTGGCCGTTGACGATGTCCCCATTTGCCTTAAACTTCTGGAGACCCTCTTGAGTACTTATGTTTACATAATTTATGTCATCTAATTTATTAGTATTTATTAATCTATTCTCAGCTGCTTATCCTTAGTTTTATTTTTTTAATAAAAATATTTTCACAAGATTCTTCTTCTATAAAATATTTTTCATGAATTTCTATTTTGTGGATCTTTTAGAATCAGTCTCTATGAAAACAGGAATATCAAATAAGATTATCTACATTTGAATCTTTTCAACCCACAAAAGTTGGACCCACACTAAGAGGTGCTATTGTTGTTTGATTAGTGGCTTTGGCTCATATTTTTCCTTCTTTGTGGATGATTGTACTCATCCCAGATGCATTTGCTGTGTCTTTCTAGCTTGCTGCCCTCAATTTGCTCAATTGGCAAATTTGTATTTGATGGTAGAAATGGGTTGCTGAATTCGTTCATATTTGATGAATTTTTTGTACTCAAATTTGTGTTTGGGTGATAGTGTCTCCTGAATTTCTTAGTTTTAAAGATTTTGTCTTGATTGAGATATCTTAAAATGAATTGAATTACTTTGTTTCCTGTTGGTGACATTTAGTGTATGTGATTTCTGCGTTGATTTCAAGATTTTGACTTAGCAATTGTTTTGTCTTAGTTGATTTAACCACTGATTGAGTCCTTTTGATTTAATATTATTTCCTTCTTATGAAACTGCAGTTTTCTGAATACTGTTAGAAATCTATTGAAGTCCCCCCCCCCAAAAAAAGGGAAAATAAAAAGACTTTCATTTTGGTCAACTGTGAGTAATTTAGATATGTGTGCAACTGGTGAAAGAGTAAACGGGCTAGCGCTATCAATTTTCAAGTCATTGCGTCGTACCTAAAGTTAGAGTTGTAAGGCTTAGGCCCTGTTCTTTTCGTAGTTTAATCAAACTATCAATAGCATTTTCTAATTATTAGGCCAAAAATGATTCTCCTGCATGAGCGATTGGAATTCTGTAGTCACAACTGCAAGTCAAGCTGTTGTAGCTCTGAAGATGCTGAGAGAAAACAAGGACAAGTTCGACCTTGTCATCAGTGATGCAAACATGCCAGACATAGATGGTTTTAAGTTGCTTGAGCTCGGGGGGCTTGAGATGGATCTACCTGTTATAAGTAAGTGGATGAAATCGTTAACATCTGTTTTCTTTAATTAATGACAGATCCTTCTGTTTAATGAGTGAATTTTGTTAGTTTTTTATTTTCTGCTATTAGAACTATATATTACAGCTCAGGAATGGGACGTAGAGTATGGTCCTCCTGCTATATGTTACTTGATCTCTTTAGGCTTGAGCATTGGTGTACTGTATTCAACATTCTGATATGAATATGGAGTATGAATGCTCAAGTCTTATTTTATTGTGACAGATATGCAATTTTCACAAAATGGCTGATGGCTAGACTCATGTTGTCTATTCTTACCTTCATATGAGTCTAGTTGAGCTAATCTTTCTTGGCTATTAGCCACTTGGATTCACCCAGTTATGTGTGTCTGTGAACTTTGTTTTTAATGGAAATTTTACGTTTTGAACATGTAAAATCCATCCCTTTTTAATGTTTTAGATGTCTACTAGTGCGTCTGCTCTGGGGACCTTGCATTTTTTTCCTAATTTTGTTTCCTTCTTCGTGACATCCTTATATGGAAACAGACTTAATTGCTGGAACTTCTAAGACAACTTATATGGAGATTTTACGTTTTGCTTTGTTTTCTAAAGAAAGATTGGCTAATCCATGGCAGGCAATGTTTAACCAGTTCCCATTTCTTAAATATTTTATATCTTCTTTCTACAGTGCTGTCTGCAAGTGGAGATACCAAGCTTGTCATGAAGGGAATTACCCATGGAGCATGCGATTACTTGGTGAAGCCTGTTAGGATGGAGGAGCTAAAGAATATATGGCAGCATGTAGTCAGGAGAAAGAAGTTTGACTCAAGAGATCGAAACGGCTTTAGTACCCATGACAAGAATTCTAGTGAAAGAAACGGAATGGTAAATGGAAGCTCTGATCCCGAGTCTAAGCTTAGTAAGAAGCGGAAGGACCAGAATTCAGACGATGATGATGAACAGGATGAGAATGAACATGAGAACGAGGATCCCGCCTCTCAGAAGAAACCTCGTGTTGTTTGGTCTGTGGAGTTGCACTGCAAGTTTGTTGCAGCTGTCAATCAGTGGGGCCTTGACAGTATGTTCTGTATCATTCCCCTGTTAATGGTGTTAGAGAATTGTCATAAGTTCCGGCATGTAGTTTCTTTTTTTTTTTTTTTTTTTTTTGGGTGCATGTTTTCAAATCGGAATCAGCCTCTCTGCAAAGGGTTTTAATAAATCAAAACCATCTTTTGCAAAACTTTTTTTTTGTTGGCCTCTCGAAATCAGTCTCTTTGTCGTAAGGCTGCCCACATTTGGATCTTTCTAGACCTTACAAAGCGGGATCGAAGTTGTGAAACATTGGGGCCTAGTCAGTACCTTTGACTTTAATGTGGATCATCACTGGTGTCTGTGTCTAAGAATTTGGCTAGTTTGAGGGTGCATGATGATCTTTGTGATATTTGTGTCTGATTGCAGTAGCCCCCTCAAGGGTTTCATGAGAAATGCTTTGGTTTGCTTCCTAAAAATAAGTAAAGAGGCTTCAGCATGTCTTTGCGTCAGCCTCTGGTAGAAAGGCAACATAGAAGTTATGCTTGGGGCATACTTTTACGCCATGTTAGTTGGACTCTTCATTCGCAGGTAGTTGGATACTTAATATTCCGCTTTAGTCCACAAACATGCAAAGTTTTTCGAAAATGAGTAAGTTTGACAACTAGACATCTATAGTGTTGGACACTTAGCCAACTCCAAGTGGCATAGTATCTGTCATCATAAGGGGTTTTACCTTTCATTCCATAACATGTTGTCTCTGCATGTTTTTGCTGTTTTCTTTGACGATGAAGAACTCATCACATCTACACTTTGTGTGTTTTGTTTATGATGAAGAGGCTGTCCCCAAGAAAATATTGCTCTGTTTCTAGTAACTCCGCAGATGTGAAGTAACACAATTGTC
Organism: Carnegiea gigantea; assembly: GCA_029747015.1. NCBI lineage: Eukaryota > Viridiplantae > Streptophyta > Magnoliopsida > Caryophyllales > Cactaceae > Carnegiea > Carnegiea gigantea. Next base: position 215,847 of record JAKOGI010000118.1, read on the forward strand.
AATGGTTCAAGTAAGGCCATTCTCAGCCTTCCCAACAGTCCAGTGGCAATGCAAATGAATGATCAAGATAGAAAAGGTCATGAAGCTTTTGGGATAAACTCAGATACTCCAAATTTATTGATCCTTGTCGCTTGTTATCTGGAGGTTGTTTGTAGTACGAGCTTTTTGGGATCGACTGTGGAGAACACTGAAGAAGCCCTTCAGTCGAAGTTATATAAGATGCTAAAACCGGCCAACTGACCTTGATTCTTGTCGTTTGGTATCTAGAGGTTGTCTGTAGTCCGAGCTTTTGGAGCTTGTAAATGCTGAATGTTGAGCCCCTTGAGAAAGAGCGGGAGATCCTCTATTTATACGCTGCAAGAGTAGAGTTTGAGCTGGACTGTGGGTCTACATCCACAATTTAGTAATTATCTTCTCATTTTGAATGAAAAAATCATTATTATTTTTTACATCATCGTTGACACGTGACAACTGTTGAATGACTGCAATTTAGGTTCATTTAAATTTGATTTAACGGACCCATTAAACCAATTTGACACATGGTAGCTCCTAATTGATCAAATAAAAATTATTTTATTTTACGTGTGATGCCATATAATTTGCGAGCAAATTTTTGCTTCCTAAAAACTTTTCGTATATTATTGAATTCACATCAATTCTAGTATAGAATCTCCATTTACATACATTAAAAATTGTTAAAATGTTTTCAAAATTCGTGTTAAATGTGTGGGTTAAGATTGAGTTTTGGAAATTCTTAGTGTCCTATGTCTCTAATTCTCCTAGAATATTTCAAAGACGTTCCATTTTATCTTGGATGCCTAGGGATGACATCCAATGAGGGTTGACATTGTGAACTGGACATGATGTCTCTCTTATGAAAAACTTTCGGGTTTTGGGTCCTTCAAGTTCACCAGATGGCATTTAACTTTGTAAAACTCGAGTTGGGTATCTCGAAAGAAACCAGATGGGCCGATACTTCTAGTGCAGCGTTTGGACTGGGCCGGGCTTTTTTGCCAATACTACACAAGGCCACAAATTGAGCTGCGGAGGCCCACTACAGAAGGTCCCAAATTAGACCAAAAGAAAAATATAGAAAATCTGGCCCAACAACGACAATATGTCCGAGCCCACTAGTTGTACCCTTATTTCATAGTCCATCACTCCATCCTCATACCATGAGCCCTAAGTCCTTTTTTTGGAGGTCAATCTAACTTCATTATACATAAAAAGTTTTCTTTAATCTATTTGTATATGTGTGCATGCATATGTTTTTTCCTTCTAACTTTCACCTTGGTTTTTGGGCCTCTATTTTATCACAATCGAGTTGCTATTGCTTCATGAATGGATAGAACTCTGCTATCACAGATTTTCTCCATTCATAAGACTCGACCTCGAGACTTTGTTTAATAAGAATCATTACTTGAATCAACCCATGTTGTTTTTTCTCTTAAATTTCAAGTTAATCGTTTTACATACTATAGTTTTTATGTGCAAACTATACCATGATTTTAGGTCTATACGATCGAGACTATGGCATCTCTCTCTTTGCCTGATTATTTGTTAAATTGCTATTTCATATGTTTGTGTCTATAAGCATCTCATCACTTTATGAGCACGGTTATATACATTCTAAAGTTTTTTTTGATGGAATGTACATTCTAAAGTTTATTTTATGATTTTTAATCTTATTTTTTTGGTGTTAAAAAGGTTGAAATTTTCTTGAACGAGCAGAAGTACGGATAAGTTATCATTCCTAAGAAAAACAAGCCAAATAGATTTGTTGTATTATGTATGCACTTAAATTCTCTTTTTAAAAATGAGAACCTATTTTATTTCCTTTTTTAGATTGAAAGTTTAACTGAAAACTTATCTTAGAAGGGGGCAAAAAATCCCCCCACATATTTTTTTGAAGAAATCGAAGTTCCATCATAATCACAAAGTCAACTGATATTATAATATAAGCTTTTAAATTGATCCCCAAATATAATCAATTTTGTAATAATAAATTTATATATAGAGTTGTATGGTTCACATCGGATATGATTTATACTTGTTAGTCATGCTAAATATTTCGTACGTTGTTTTCAAAATAACACTACTATACTGAGCTAATCCATCCCATGTCTTTTTTTTATTTCATTTTTTTATGTGGAGTGGCACGCTATCTGTGGTTTTAGTTAATGGATTTGGTGATAAAGCTACGTCATGCACGTGACTTCAAGAAAGCAAATGGAATCTCGAAGATTTTATAACAAAGGTGAATCTTATGTACCGAATAAGAAATTAGCTCTTTATTATTTTTATTTTATTTTAATTATCTTGGTTAGTGGGTTCATACTGTTTGCCTACTTTAATTTAATTTACATAATAATTTACATGTGTGAGTACTAATCTATGATTATCATCATTAATTAGCTGATAAGCCATGAGATTACTATGTAGTGGATCTTGTCTGCTTTCATATTGTGGATGCAGCACTATTCCAGGAAAACATGACCCGTCCGGCTCTCTTCTTCCTTCTGAAAATTTCAATATTCTTAAGTTCTTCTTCTTTAATATTATATGGCCTTTTTTATTAAAAAAAAGTTTTTGTATGTAAAGTGCATGAATTGAGGAGAGGGGAAAGAAGTGAAATTTTTTTGAAATAAGTGAGAAGAGTTGGAACAATTGAAATCTATCCGCCCACAGGCAAGGGAAATGGAGTATTAGACCTAGCTATGAGAACGGAAAAAATAGGGAAGGAAATAGTCATTCTTCTTTAAGTTAGATTCTCTTTTGTTCTAAGGATTGTAGGTGTTTTTAGGAGTACAAAAATTTGTACTTTCGGAACTATTTGTATCTTAAATTTCCGGAGCACTAATTTAAAAAAAAAAAAAGAGAGAGAGAGAAGGGAAAAAACTCTCTGGTCATAGTTTATAAAGAGATATTAATTCCATCTACCTTCCTTCATTCTTTTATAATAAATTTAAATATCCTGACATTTTAGTATTTATTTTTACCCCTCGTGTTTACATAAATAATTTTAACGTCACAAAACTGGTTAGATTAATGACTGCAAAAATGTTCCTGCTTAATTTCGAGAAGAAAGACTTTTGTATGTCATAGCCTTGTTAACTTCTTAAACCCAAGGGTTCCTCAACCCCAAAATCATTCTGTCTCTTCGATCAAGCATTGCTAGGACTTAAGGTTTCCAGGCAAAGAGGTGAATTTTGGTCCATCTTTCACCATCATCTTGACTTAGCAACTTGTACCTTTCAGCTTTCAAATTCACAAGAGTAATCCGGACCCATATAAGCTCAACCTCCATCTCGGCCAACTTCTCAACAAAGTCGTACCACTTAGCCAATTCCAGCTCACAATAGCCATCCCATCTAGTGTCAACCTCAATCTCCTTGAGAAGATCCCTAATAGTCAAGAGCCAGATCTCAACCAACCATCTCCTAAGCACCAGCCTCTCATCAAGTTAGCTCTCTAACACAGAGAAAGATAAACTGGGGCTCATTTGGAATTAAATGAGTTGTTTAAATATACATAAGATATCCAGACATTTTTGGATTTTCAAACTCGAAAAAGTGAATTAAACATCACAATTATTAGAAAATATGTACAAAAACTATTTTGACATAAACCAATGGGAGTTGTGTAATAGTCACTACCATGATGAGAACGGTTAAAATTAATACTAAAAGTTGAAGGTATTTAAAATTATTACAAAAAAAATGAGGGGAGGCAGATGTGAATATCTTAACCTGTTTATAAAACTATATCTACTTTTACAACTGCAACTCTTATATTATTAAGCTTTAGATTCCATTCTCTTCTTTCCAAAATTCCTATATACTTAGCAATGTTAACATGAATCCATTCCTTAAATATGTGGTTTTCTGTATTTCCATCAACTTCTTAACTAGATTACAAAATCAGCATCTTAATTTTTTTTGTTAAAAAAAAAGAACTCTCTAATCTCCATTCAATGCACCATTCTCATAATTGAATAAAAAAGACACAAAACATAGAGTATGTATTGATGTTTCTTCGTAAGATCAAACAAGATCTACTTAATTATAAACTATTATAAAGTACTTAATTCCTTAACTTGGCATATTCGATGTCTATTCAATTGCTCCTAACATGGACCAGATGCTAAAATTGGCCAGTGGCAAATTCTAATAATTCCTTTTTTGGTTTTTTTTGGGGGGTCCTTTGTTTCACAAAAATTTGTCATGAAAAGTCTTCATTGGTCGTACTATTTCAAACCATATTCATTTGTTTCTTTTCGCATGTACTCCTTAGTCAGGGCTGTGGTCCATCGACTTGATTTCTTGTGTATTCAGTTCAGTGTACTTCCTTTGTTCTTTTTATATTATATATCATATTCTTCTTCTTTTGTTATTTTCACAATTTTCTTAGTTAAAATCCGTTCTAGGTGCCTTTTTTTTCATTGAAAAATATAAATTAGTAAATAAATAAAATTACCTGAGATTAGTAGAAGTGAGTTAAAATAAATTAAAATTAGCATTTTTTTAATTGAAGTGACTTAAAGTGGCTTGAATTTTTTTATATTATAGGCAGTAGTTGGTTAAAATAGTAGAAAGTAAATAGAGGTTGGTTGAAGTGGATAAATTTTATTGAAATTTTTAAAGTAGGTTGAGGTTGGTAAATTTAGATTTACCAACAAAAAAACAGGACCTAGATATTCATATTGTCCTCCTTTAAAAAAATGTCAATGACTTCAATATGATCACATATTATGGGACTAAATCAAAAGCTTAATAATCAATTAATAGCTTTATTATTTGACATATAAATGTGTATTTAAATGTGCAATAATTGTCAAGCTTGAAGTTTAGAGAATACTCATATTATTCTTAGATTATTTGTTGATTTGACTAAATGATGTTTCCCTGAGTACGATATCGTATTTTTATTTCATCAGAAGCCATTTAACTGAGAAGAGGTAAAAAGTTTAGAAATGTTAATTTACAAATTAAATCCAACTAAAAGAATTATTATCCCGAAAGTCGAAATCATATGCAAGTATAATATAAAATTATCATGTATCTTTAATCTTTGAATCCCCCCAAAAAAAAGGTGTCCGTTTACAAAATAAAATAGTTAAGCACCTTAACATATTTACTGTTACTCCACTTATGCTCCAATTTTTTTCTTTTATAAAAAAGAGTGTTAGTGCGGTTAAGAAGGAAATGACACTTCTTGATTCCAATGCTTGATTAGTTTATAACACTTGTATGTTCTAACAGTGGCTATTAGAAAGCAATGATTGAAAGTTGATCGAAGTTTAATGGATTGACAGCTCATCTCCTCCCATTTATCTTACTTTTAGTCCATGTGTATTTAGGTGGCAAAGCTTGCATTTGTCCCCTCCTATCCAATGCCAATTATTTAATTATTCCTATTCTTTAATCCAATATTTTTTTTAAAAAAAAATTTAACTCTTTGCTTGTTTTGGAACCAAAATGTGCAAATCAAATTAGTACTGTATATTATGCATTTTATTATCCCTGTTACTTTTTTTTTTTAGACTTTTTCATCGCTGAAGTTGAGTTTATATTAGATCATAAGAATTGGAGCTTGTTCGTACTAGGTTCATCTTTCCATTCATGCACTCAAATTTCAAATATTGTTTGAGCTAGGGAGACGAATGCTGAATCACAGGAGTTAACTTTATATTGGTATCTTTTTGCTATTATTTGTTAAATAGTGGTAAAATATCAACCAAAAAAATTACAACCTAATTAAAAATTCATGATCATAGAGTGTTTGATTAAGAATTAACTTTATATTGGTCTCTTTTCATGTTATTTGTTAATGTAAAAGTCCATAATTTTCTAATTCAACATGGCTTAGTTAGATTATTGTCACTATTAAAAACGCACAAAATGACGACGTAATTCAGCGACGGACTTATATAACGAAAGAATGAGTGATGAAAAAATTATATTAGGAAAAAGTCAGACTACGCGACGAACATGGCGATGGAAATACAAATTCGTCGCCACGTTTCAATACCGGCGACGGAATATCCATCGCCATATTAATAAAAAATTAATTTACTTGTAACCTGGCGATGGAAAAAAATTTGAATTTGAATAGAAAATAGGGACTGGGCACGAAACATCCGTCGCCATATTAATAAAAAATCAATTTAATTTCAACCTGGTGACGGAAATTCTGTCGCCAGGTAAAAAAATTTGAATTTCAAAAGAAATAGGTGCTGGCGACAGAAATGCTCTGTCGCCACCCTTTTAAATGAAACTAGATCTGATTTCCTTTTCATTCGACCCTGACGATTGAAGAGAGAGAGAGAGAGAGGACGCAGCGAACGCTTACCACTGCGAACGTGGCCTTCCGGCCACTGCCTCCCTCGCCACCTTCCGCCGCCGCCGTCCACCACCATCCCCCGCCGCCGGCCGCCCCTGCCACCGCTCTGTGCCGGTTATTTTGAGCAATTCTGAGGTAAATTTCTCAATAAACTAGTTCCAATTTCTAAAAATTTTTGTGTTACATCATTAGATCATAGTTAGTTCATATTTATGTTGAAATATGATATTTGTGTGAGATTATTGCTCTAATTTGTTTTGTTATGAATTAGAGCAAACTAATTGCAGAAGCGTTAGGATGAACAATGATAATCAAAAGTAAAGCAACGATAACAAGAATAATAGAGAACACCAAGATTCAAGTGGAAACCCAAAACAGGAGAAAACCACGGACGGTGATGAGCGAAGAATCCACTATGAGATGGGAGAATACAAAACTGATCTCAGAGCGATGTGCTCTCAGAAGAGATCAGAAAGCGATTATAAATCACTCAGAACGCTCTCTCACAAAACAGAAATAGTAGATCTTAAACTCTTATGGATGCTTGTATTTTTGTGTTATCGGGATGATCTTTAGAGCCTAGGTTAGGCTCTTTATATAGGGTTTAGAGGCACCAGGATGCAAAAAACCCTAGGAGCAACCCTAGCCGCCAGTACAACAAAACTCTAGCTGTCACGGTCCGTAGCCCAAACTCCTTGAAGCCCGTGGTAGATCTGCGGAGCTGATTTTGGGCCATTAAATCCAACATGTTTCAAGATTTTACTCAATGCAAATTAGGTTTTAGGTTTGGTAATTTGATGTTAAAATTTGATATGTTGGTGGAATAAAATGCTTTAATTCATAATTTTGTTGAAATGTGATGTTTGTATGAAGTTATAACTCTAATTTGTTTCAAAAATTTGCCCAATATAATTTAGGTTTATGTTTCGTAATTTGAAGTAGAAATTGTATTGGTTGGTGGAATAAAATATTTTAATTCATACTTTTGTTGAAATGTGATATTTGTATGAAATTATTGCTCTAGTTTGTTTGAAGATTTTGCCAAATATAATGTAGGCTTAGGTTTGGTAATTTTCAGTTGAAATTTGATATGTTGGTGGAATAAAATGCTAAAATTTGGATGAATTATTAGTTTTTGAAATTCGTAAGAATATAAGTATATTTATAGAATTTTATAAATAAACATATGTAATATATAATTGAGTAATTTATATAGTTATTATTATTTAAATTTAAATTAATTCTTATCCAATAACTTATTTTGATATTATTGTTTGAGGAGAATATGAATAGTCCTCCACATTGTAGGTAGATGTACAATAAATTATTGTCTGATCGTAATGGTTATACGTAAGAATTTCTAGATGGAATAAACCAATTTGATGAATTTGCACGTAGGCAGACAGAGTTTCTAAATGGGGGAAAGTATAAATGTCCTTGTGCAAAATGTAAAAATAGGGTGTACTTAACATCCAATGAGGTCAAGATATACCTTACGTATAAGGGTTTTGTGAAAGGGTATTAGTTTTGGATAAGTCATGGGGAAACAAAAACTCAGCAATATGATTTTAAGTATTCAAATAGTGAAATTTCCGAAGTTGGAGGTTCAAGTTATATTAATAATGACTACAATGAATTCTACGTAGATCAGATGGAGGACATGGTTGGTGATGCTATAATCGCAAATCAAAATGTAAGGGAGGAGGAGTCAAGCACTTGCCAAGAACCATTTTATAGTATGGTTCAAACTGCTCAACAACCCTTATATGATGGTTGGTCCACCCACAGTGAGCTCTCTGCTGCTATGAGACTGTTGAGTATCAAATCTGATTATAACATGCCAGATAATTATTTCAATGAAATTGTTCAACTAATGAAAGAGATGTGTCCATCTAACAACCGTGTGCCAAACTACTATGGGCAAACGAAGAAGTTTATTAAAGATCTCGGCAACGATGTGGTCTAAACTGATTGTTGCCAGAAAGGTTGCATTTTATTTTTTAAGGAGGACGCAAGCCTAAATGCGTGCAAGTTTTGTGGGCATTCAAGATGAAAGAGGTAAAGGTCACAACAAAGGAATCAGAATCCATTGTCATACTCAAGGATGCATTACTTACCGTTAAAACCTCGACTTCAGAGGTTGTATGCATCAAGAAATACTGCAGAGCAGATGAGCTGGCATTATAAATATCGGCGTGAGGACGGTATTTTATGTCATCCATCAGATTGGGCAGCATGGAAATATTTCGATAACAAGTACCCTGATTTTGCTTCAGAGCCTCAGAACGTGAGGCTTTACTTATGTGCTAATAGATTTAATCCTTACACTTTATCTTTGAGATCTTACTCCATTTGACCAGTGGTAGTTACACTTTATGACCTTCCCGCTGAAATGTGTATGATCATACTATTTATGTTCCTCACTTGTGTAATCTCTGGCCCCAAAAATCGCAAGAACATAATAGATGTATATTTGTAACCTCTTATTAATGGGTTGAAAGAGTTGTGGGATGTTGGAGTTGAAACATATGACATTTCTATGGGGCAGACATTTCAGATGAAAGCTGCACCTATGTGGACTATCAGTGATTTCTCCACATATGGAATGTTATCTGGGTGGAGTACTAATGGGCAATTGACATGTCCTGTATGTATAAAACAGCAAAAGGCTTTGAGATTGAGAACTAGAGGTAAATTCTGATGGTTTGATTGTTATCAGTGTTTTCTGCCAAAAAATCATGCGTTCAGAAGAAATAGAACAGCATTTAGGAAAGGCACAATTGTTACAGGGGGTCTTCCTCGCCGCTTATTTGGGGAAGAATTTTATGTCGAGGTGGAAGATTATCCAATGGTAACTACAAATGGTGACTTTGTCATACCAGGATTTAAGAAAAATGAACACAATTGGACAAAGAAGAGCATATTCTGGGAGTTGCCTTATTGGCAATACCAATTGCTCTGCCATAATTTGGATATGATGCATATAGAGAAGAACTTCTTCAAAAACATCATTAACACTACTATAGATGTCTATGGGAAAATAAAAGACAATGCTAAATCAAGAATGGATGTTGTAGAAATATGTGATAGACAACAATTACATTTACATCCAGACCCTAGCGGTAAGCCGGTTAAACTAAAAGCGAAATTCGTTCTTCCTGTGGATAAATGAAGAGAGTTGTATGAATGGATAAAGGAGTTTCAAATGTCTGATTGATATTGCTATAGTTTGAGGAATATCGTGGACCATAATGAGGGAGAGCTCAACAACATGAAAAGTCATGATCGTCATGTGTTCATGGAGACTCTTTTACTTGTCACATTTGGTGCGCTCCCAGATGATGTGTTGAAATCTCTCATTGAGATAAGTCAGTTCTTCAAGAACTTATGATTAACAACACTGCGAGAGGATATGCTTGAGAAAATGCATCGAAACATTGTCATCATTCTCTGTAAGTTGGAGATAATTTTTCCTCCTGGCTTCTTCAATGTAATGGAGTACTTGCCAGTGTATTTGGTCTAAAAGGCTCAACTTGATGGTCCAGTACAATACCAATGGATGTATCCATTTGAGAGGTAAAGTAAATTATACTCGATGAAACCTTATCTCAATTCTTATCTGTGCAATCACTTAATTACATGTGAATCCAATTGTATATTTGTTAGGTACTTTGGCCGATTGAAGAAAAAGATAAAGCAACAAGCGTGTCCTGAAAGTTTAATCACAGAAGCTTATCTAGAAGTTGAGAGGACATTCTTCGCCTCCTATTACTTCAACTCTAATGTGCCCTCCATGCACACTAGATGCAGGAGAAATGAGGATGGCATGAACATAATAATCATTTCCCAACTCTATCTTTGTTTGAACCGCAAGGGATCGCTATTGGTAGGGAAAGATCAAGGTATCTCACAGATGCCGAATATATTGCTGCCCATCTTCACGTGCTGTTAAATTATGATGAAGTTAAACCTTATATTGGGTGAGTACTACCTTAACTTCCAATTGAGTTTATCATTCGGAACACAAGTTTATTAACGGCCTTCATAAAATGTGATAGAATTTTCACAGAATAAGTCAGAGCTGCACGTCCCAATGTTAACGATGTTGATGTTGACACCATCATTGAAACTCATTTTGCAGATTGGTTTAGTCATAATGTAAGTAATACAACTCATTCCTTCATAATTTTAACATAACAGTTAGGTGCATTGTATTAACTAAAACCACATGTTATGTTAACTTAGGTGCATTACATTCAACTATTCGATACCCACAAACATTGTTACTTGACACAATTAGCTGCAAAGCCAAATCGGTATATGTCAACGTGGACGTACGGCATATACAGTTAATGGATTTAAATTTCACACAGAAGCTCACAACATCGGGAAGGAAACATATAATTGTGGTGTTGGTGTATGTGGTACGAGGGAAGGCGATATTGAAAATGATTATTATGTTATACTGAAGAACATTGTCCAAATTGAGTCTGTAGGCAAGGAACTTAAACGATGTGTGCTATTCAGTTGTGAGTGGTTTGATCCCACATTGAATCGTAGCACATGATCTCATAAACTAACGAAACTTATTGAGGTGCACTGTAAAAGGAGGTACCGAAAGTATGACCCATTCATCTTCCCAAACACTGCATTACAAGCAAACTTAATGAGGAGATAGATGAGGAAGACGATGATGAGAGTGATGAAGAGGATGAGTGGGATGATGGTAATAAAATAGATAAAGTAGAGGAAAATTTACATTTGTATGATGATGATGATGACGATGACAATAACGATGATGATGATGATGTAGATGATCGAGTGCTTATGAATTCTTATGTATTTGAGTACTTAGCATGGGAAACTATTAGTTGTGACTTTACTTTTACTGTATGAATGAATTTAGAAAATATGTGTTATCTACCTATTATGACATCTGAGTAAACAATTGATATGTGCAATTATTATATATTTGTACTTGTATTTGTTGTCAATTATTTCAGGTATGAATTTCAGTTCTCATTGAGGTAAGTCCTCCACTTAAGGTAGAGGATGAGGGCATAGGAGCTCCGCCATAGATCCAACTGCAATGGACGTCGATCCATCTTCCCCCTAGGTACCTTATATCCCAGTTCAGCCAGGAGCTATAATGGTTGGTTACATACCAGGTCTTTCAGGATAAATGCCTCCCCCATTTGGGGTTTTTCATCATTAGACGTCATACATTCCCAACCAAAGTACCATGTACGGCCAATTTGCCTACAACATTCCTCCAAACCTCTCTTTTGTCAACGCTGTGTAGCCTACTCCCAAACCCATTGACCCTAACACAAACCAGTCCCAAGAAAACATTGTAACTGGAGAAAGTGAAGCACAATTTAGTCATGAGAGCACTCAAGCAAAGACTTAGATTGAGCCAGATGGTAACGGGTAAGTATTCAATTGTTATATGTTATGAACGTTAAGTATTTTGCATTACAACTAATCAATTTGAAGTGTTATGTTTAATTAAGTTTCTCCCTAATAATAATGCTGTTAGTAGAATTTCTCTCATATTTCAAAGCAAATATCATAGAGCTTGGCCCACTTGGGGTAAACTGGCCAAACCAGTACGGAATTTATAGTTTGGAGAGTTCAAGGTAACTAAAGTGACTACATATTAACAGTTTGTGTGAACCTGATAAATTACTATTGTATTATTTGATGTGTTTGCTGTTTTCATAATTGTAGAAGTGCTTTACTTGGGATCCGGTCCATGAGGACTGTATAAGAAAAAATTTTAAAAATCGAGGCAATACACGCTTGACAGACTTCCTTGGCAGAGCAAGGAAGCACAACAAGAAGTCTGTCTAGCTCAGTGATGCTCAATGGGAGGGACTCTAATAATACTGGGTGAAAGAAGGTTACAAGAAATTGTGTGAAACAGCCCAAAAGAACTGACTGGGTACTCCAGAAAGTGGTGTCCCATCTCTCCACACCTGTGGCTCGATCCCTATGTATGAGTATAGGAGGCGTCTGGTAAATGACTTTACTATGTATTTCTTTAATTGTAATACTCCAACCCACTTTGAATGTGGTTTGGCTTGTGTTTGACAAAATTCTATTTGACACGTATATAGAGGGAGCAACTTGGGACAGAGCCCATAATTATTGAATTATTCAGCCGCATTCACAAACTCCATGGCAAAGAAGACGGCCCTTGGGTTGATAAGAAATCATAATAAACATATGTAAGCTATAAGCTATTCTCAATCTTTATTGGTAGTTCAACCTAGACTTGTATACTTTACTTTCATTAATTGTAACACATATGATTTTTTGGATATGTTGTGATATTGTAGGAATCCTTTCAATGTGAATTTTAAAATGCAATCAACTCTCAAGAGACTGGGGATGGAACTTCTCAAGATCCAAACCAGACACTTCCAAACCCAAATGAGTTGTCGGTGAAGAGGTACAAGAACAAAAAGAATCGTATTTAAGGCATTGACGATAAGGCTGTCAACATTAGGAAATCTAGTTACTTCAGTCCGACTCAAAGAATCGGTACAGTTTTCATATTAAAGTTTCAATTAACATGGTTATACAATAAGTTTACTTAATTGTAATACTAATGCATACTTCACATAAATGCCTGTCAGCAGGTACCGGTTATACGCCATCGCAGTAAGAGTTGAATGACTTAAGGGGTGTAGTAACCAACTTGGGGGTAAGCTAACTTCATAAGCAAAAAGTTACCGGTTGCTTATGGAGAAATATAAACAACTGGAGGAATCCAACAAAATACTCACCCAAAGCAACCAACAACTGAGCCAACAAATGCTGAGCATCAATCAGCGTTTGCAAGCTTTCTTCCAAATGCAACAAGCTTCCGACTCAAGATATTAGCCACTCTTTACTCATCATTCACAACATAACGACAATGAGGATAAGGATGAGGATAAGGATGAGGATGATCCTCACCTTGGTGATTGAGTTGGTTGCAGTTTTCTCCCAGTTGGTGGCTCTCCTGCTTGGCTCTTCATAGAGTACACCTCTTGCTGCTTGCTTTCCCTCCCTTTGGTGCTTATTTCATTCCCCTTCCCTTGGTGCTTGTTTCTCCCTCTTCTACAAACTTAACTTCGCTTTCAATTACTAGCAATTTCTGGTTTGTTTGGATTTGTGGTTTGTAATATGGGTACACTTTATTTGGGACTTGTGGTTTGTGAATGAAAACAACTGGTTTGAAGTGTTGTTTAGGATGTGATATTCCACTTATTTGTGGCTTGGAATTATTGAGAATATTTCGAATGAAGTCACATTCGAAGCCATTAGACGTTGATGGAGTGAATACTCCTTAAATATTTCTTGCACGGATTGAAATGTATGTACTAAGGAATACGATAAAAAACAAGCGTTGTTAGTTTCAAAAAAATAAGAAACCTAGCGACGGAATGGCGACGAAATAAGGGATTTTATTTTTTTCCCAAAGCAGAAGGAAGCGACAGAATCACAGTCCGTCGCCATTAGTGACGGAAGTTCTGTCGCAATATTCGTCGCTAATGGCAACGGACTATGGTTCCGTCGCTCCATTCCCCGCCATTTCATCCCCCGCCAAAAAATTGATTTGTCGCAGTAGCCGTCGCTGGATCCGTCGCTAATGGCAACGAAATTATGAAATTCGGTCACCAGGTACTCAGCAAAGAGTGAAAATCCAACAACCATTTTCTGTCGCCAATTCCATTGCTGAATTGAATATTCTGTCACTAATTTGCTTATTTCCATCGCTGATTCCGTCTTTATTTGGATTTTTTTTTTAGTGTTGGAGAGATTAAGTAATGATTATATATACACCTTATTTGGTGAGGAAAACATGAATGAAACTTAGAACATGAGGGTTTAAATTCATCTCCTTATTATTTGGTGAGATTTTTGAAGGAAATGGATGTGATACCCCCGGTTTTAAGTTCCCCCCCATCGTAAGGAACTTGAACCCCCCTCATTCTGAGGGGTATCAAGTTTCCAACCCTCAGGGATTAGTATTATTTTTAAAAAATAAAAGAAAAATATTTTAATTATTTCTAGCTTTATGTCGTGAATATCCTTCTCCTTTCCCATTTTCCATTGCACTCTCACCACAAAAGCCCTTGAAAAAGAATTCATTGGCGCTACCATGCTCACTGTTGGCTACTACCCAGTGCCGTCAGGTCATCACCGTATGCAACCTGCGCCTCCTGCCACCGCTCAACTACAAGTTGCTGCATCACCGCCTGAATCGGAGGTAAGCACCGGCGAATTTCATGGTTTTTTTTTTTTGGTTTTAGTTGTTGGATTAGTCGTGAATTTAGATCATTGTTCTAGATGCTGAATTAGTATTCACGGGTTTCGATTTATGGTTCTAGATCTTGAATTAGCTTCTTCTTCACTTTTTTTAAATTTTTTTTGTCGAATTTTTTTGTGTGGAGTGGCTCAGATGTTACTGAAAATTAGAGAGAATAATAAGAATAAGCTGAAAATTAGTTTCAACTATATTGTAAGGTGTCCCAAATTTTGTAATTTTGATTAATCTCACACTATCACCACTGCAACAAATGGACTGGCTAATGTTCTAGCAAATATTGTCCATTTTGTAATAAGAACATTTTCTTGTGTGAGCATTTGCTCTTGTTGATGATTGGTCATTTTTAACTTTTTTTTTCATTTCGTATTTACTAATAAGTTCATTTATTTGGTTTGAAATCATTTGGAAAATTTAATGCGTTGCACTTTCTGATTTCACATGCTAGTTTTTGGTATGTAATAGTAATCATTAATTTGGTAATGATTTTTCAAAATGATTTCCACAAAATATGGCTCCATTTCATTAATTGTTGCTAGTGAGGAAGAGGAAAAAATACAATTGTAATTAATCGTCACTATTGTGCTTGGTATAAAAGCTATACTTTTGGTGATATTTATGTGGCTGATGATGGTCATTGTTATCCGTAAAATGCAAAAAGTGAAATTTTCCTATAGAGAAGAGAATGTCATACATTAGTGAATTTGAATAAGTTAATTAGAGATAGTGAGGTTGCTTGTAAAAGTGAGTTTCGCATGAATAAGCGTACTTTTAATATCTTATGTGAAATAGTTAGGATACTAGGGGTTTAACTGGTACCAGAAATATGCCATTTGAAGAGATCATTGCCATGCTTTTGTATACATTTTGTTTAAAAATAGGACAGTATGAAGTTATTTTTATCGAAGTGGAGAAAGTGTACGTGAGTAGAAACTTCCATCGTTGTCTTATAGTGGTTTTGAAGTTAGATACGCAATTACTCAAAAAGCCTACGCTTATAACAGAAGACTGTGAAGATAGTAGATGGAAATGTTTTAAGGTAATGCAACTTTTATGCTTAATTCCTAATAAACCTAACTATAACATACGTGTCTAAAATATTGCCTATCTATGTTATCTTGTAGAAATGCACAGGTGCTTTAGATGATACACACATTAATGCCCATGGACCTGTCATACATTAATGCCCATGGACTTGTTGAGGATAGACGAAGGTATCAGACTAAGAAATGCACTCTTGCTATGAATGCATTAGGTACCTACATGCCTGAGATGGAATTCACCTATGCGCAAAGGCGGAGCTCTGTAGGTGCAAGGTGTGTTAATTGACACCCCAACATTTTGGAGAAAAAAATTTAACATTGGAATTTCTGGGAAAAACTAAAAAACCTCTCTCTATATATATTTTAGTTTGCATATATGTCAGGAGGTGTGCATTGCCCAATTGGTAAGGGCACTTGAATAATGCCTGGCCTGGCAACGTAGGTTGCATCTTCGAGCCTGGAACGTTGTAGCTGGTAAGGCTTTTTAAAAATTAAGATCTGTAACTTCGCCTATTTTTTATTTAGTTTGCATGCGTACAGGGGAGAGTGCAGTGCCAAAGTGGGGGAAGGCGTTTGGATTTTCAGCCATTGGGAGTAGTTCATGTGTTTGAGTTTGTTAAATTACAATTTTTGTGGTTTTTCTTAATAAGAGCATAGTATTTTTACCATTAATTTTCGCATATAATACTTAATTAATTCCCCCACCTTGTAAAAATGGAAGATTTGGGGTTTGCTTCCAGCTTGCTATGAATAAGGGAAGCCTAAAACAAAAATTTATTTTAAGTTGACATCAACCTAGAAAGAAAATAGTATAAAAGGCTTTATCTCTCAAGAAAAAATCAAAGGGCAAAATTATTCTTTTTTAATCTACAATCATTATTTGCAAACTATTATGTCTAATATAGTGATTTTAGTCAAATTTGTATCTAACAATTATGCTAATATCATTTTAGAAAGAGTCAGATGAAAGTTAATTTTGATAAACTTGTGAATTTGCAAATTGAACTTCAGAGCTTAAAGATGAAATTTGGTGAATTTAGGATCTCTTTAGGTTTAATGCAACATTATGACTATATTATATCATAAAAAACAGAAAGAAAATGTATTAAAAAATTAGAGTGCAAATTAGATGAATATTAGTTGTATCGTATAGTGTAGTTCGACACCTCACGATTTGAACCATGGCTCTACCACTGCCAATTTGTTGTTGGATTGGGAAGGATCTACACATGATAGTTGTATTGTTCGAGATGCACTTTCCAGGCCTAATGGTTTAAAAGTTCCCCAAGGTAATAAGTATAAGACAAATAAGTATTTAGTGATCATAATATTTGTTGAGTTAAAATACCGCAAGTGCACGGCGTAGCTGTAGCTAGCAACCGGCAAGTACGGGTTGTGTCTACGAGGAACTTGCTTTCGACTTCCAAAACTAATCAACTAATCCAATCTAGGCCAAATCAAAATATGAGTCTATGACTAAACTAATGAACACAATAGCAACTAAGAATCAAATAAGGGAACAGAATATTAAAGCACTCAGGTTAGAATTAACAACACGATTATGCTAGCTGAACCCATGACTAACCCCGCCGAACAATCCTAGAGATGCGTCATGAGTGAATAGATTGCCAATTAATCCCATCTCCTCCCTCTCTCAAGGGTTGAAGACTAATCCTAGAATTATAGTCACCTATTTCCATAGGACTAAAGGTCACAGGATTACAACATCTACAATCTCTAATCCCAATTAGAACCTTGGTTATTTTCATATCAAAATCCTAATTGTCTGCTAATTCGCACTAAGTGAAGGTTCCGTCTTTCAACGCTCCCCTAAACCCAAGTAATAATGGATGAATGCCCTCTCAGGCATTTCATCGAGCATGTGGCGTGCATAGTAGAAATTATGAATGCAAAAGCAAGGAAAGTAAGGGATTGGGGTTACAATTGATTCAACTAAACATAATCGGCTTTAATCCCAACCTAAGTTGGGAATTTAGCCACACATCACTTCACAATCAACAACCATAATTTCAATTATACCAGACAACATTCAATTCACAAAAACGTAGAACAACAATAAAAAGAAGAGAAGGAATCGGGAAAACAAACTTGAATTGATTGTTGCTGAAAGGTAGATCCAACTTCGATGCCAATGAATTCAATACAAAACAATTCAATACAAAACAATCGAAATCCAAAGCCAAAATATAAAACCTAAAAAACGCCTCTCAACGTCTGTGAAAAGAGAAAACTGAATAATCCGCTAAAAACAGCCCGAGGAAAACTTAAGTCGCACAGTCGAAAAGGTCGGCACGGTCGTGCCCAGAGGCACGGGCCCATCGTGCCAAAACACTGCCGGAGTCACGCGAGCACCGCGCATGTGACACGGCCACACCGTGCCACATGGCACGGTCGTGCCACTTGGCTAGCCGGCCTTTGTGCCTTGCTCGCATGGTACGGTCTGGCTTTTTACTCCGGGATGTCCGTGCTTGATCCGTGACGCTCTGTGCGACGCTTAATTGACTTCATTCGCGACTTTAGATTCGCCTCTTTGATGCTCTTTTCTACCAAATATTAACTATCTTTCCGTTCCTTCAACAAAGTTCCTGAAATTACAGAAAGATGTCATACGAGCGAAATATATGCGTAGGAGGTCGATTTGACCTTTCCCTGACATGATAAAGCATGAAAATGTAGGAAAAATCGAGTCAAATACGGGCTACAATATGGTATAAGAATAGGTTTATCAACTCCCCCATGCTTATCTCTTGCTTGTCCCCAAGCAAGACTAGCATAAAACGCTAACGAAGGAGAGAAACCTATAGCAGCGCTCCTCCTCAGGTAAAAGGTGAACGATCAATAAATCCGAATGACTTATGCATTGGAGGTGGCCAAGTCAAAATGTGAGATAGTCAATAAAATACTCTCATTCCACCCACTAATCCCCCTACACTATGCAATACGTCAATCACCCCAATATTGAAGCACATAGTAGGACAAGGCATTTCTCAACAAATGGTAAGTAAGTAGGACTGACAGAACCTCACTTTAGGAAAAAGTGGAACACTCCCTGCAATGTGTTTAGAATATATAGCAATGGTGCACTCAATACTCTATCCAATTAAGCAAACTACCATAAGCTTGGTAGAGTTCTCAATTCTCCACCACTTGATGCAAAATGCAATATGCCAATCATGAGGACTTGCAAGAGGGTTGTAATGAGGCTAAGGGCAGTCGGTGAGAAGTGGAGTACATTTGGGAAGAGTGAAGCTAATAGTCAAGGGACTAGAGAGCAAAAAACACTTCCACAACTCACAATAAATCAACGACTTCGCACCACATTTAAAGTTAGGAAACAAAGCCTACAACAACCTCAAGAGGAAATTTAGCAATCTCATTGTCGTACCCCCATGTCAAACACTTTATTCACAACTTCTCTTTTTCCTTGCTTTTCTCTCTTTTTTTCGACATTTCTTTTCTTTTCTTTTTTTTTTGTGAGAAGCAAAAACAAAGTATATGTAAATGACATGGAATCCATACACTCAAAGTATGATTCCTCCTAAGCAACCACTAATAAAATACCCAATGCGAACTAGTATCCAAAGAAAACCCAACTCAAGCGAAAGTGTTACTCCACTAAACCTTGACAAGGATATCAGGAGCGTGTATAGGCCAAGTGCGTAGTGGGTAGGGTGCAGCAACAAAGATAGGGGCAAGGCACAAAGGGCTAGCAAGGGGATAGTATACATTAACGGGTGGCTTTTTGGCTCATGTGGCTAAGTGAAACAAACATGCCTCCATCATAGTAACATATGCACATGCTAAATGTGATTTCAAAGAGAACAATACCAAGTTCTAGGGATGCGATCATGGATGAGTCACACATGAAAGAGAGTATGAGACTATATGTAATGAATATTCATTAGGCTTAAAATCTCACAGATAACTCTACTACAGTCCAACAAATTACTCTAAGATATGTCCCACTTATCAAGGTCAGTCAAGCCAAACCACATGAATCTCAAAGATAATATAACATATAACACAGGACAGGGGAGCTATGGATGGCAATGTTAAAGTACAATTTCATAAGAACTCGCACAATAATAGGCTACACTTCAACACACAACTCAACCAGATCAATCAATCACCACCCCTTGTATTCTCTTCATAAGAGGGGTTTTCGCACACATTTATTAAAAAGCAATAAAGCTAACTAAGAAAAGCAATAAAAGATATAAAGGATAATGAGAAAAAGGGTAAGAAGTAGTACCTGAAAAGCTTAGGGACGCCCAACTCGATCACTTCTCCTTTTAAGATGCAACATGTATCTTATATACTCTAACCTATATGCTCTATTAAAGAAAAGAAATACAAAGATACCCTAGAAAAACTATATGTCATCCTATCTATATGATGCAAATGCAAGTGATGTCATTCAACCAACAACCCAAAATCCATCATTCCACCCAAAGAGCGATAAGCTCACCCCCCTATGCTTAAGACTTTCATTGTCCTCAATAAAAAGGACAGAGAGAAAGCTAAGGGGAAGGTAGAACCGATGGCACTTAGGGGGAAAAAGAAAAAAAGGGCGGGAGGGTGGGCAAGAAAAATATTTTTTTTGATTTTTTTTTTAAAAGCAGGTAAATGCTTGGGTTGCCTCCTAAGAAGCACTTGTTTAAGGTCCTTAGCTTGACCCTTACTTCCAAATAGTAGACGGTAATGATGTGGGAGGTGGACTAGGAGAGGGGTAAAGGTGTGAAGTAGTATCCCTTACCTTCCCAGTGTAAGCAGAAGTGAGTCCAAAATGGGTCGGGATGGCCCTAGAAAAAGTAGAGGAACTTTCAAGAAATGTGTAGGGTTCTCCTTTTTTCTCCAGTACCTCGACCCCAGAGACAGCATCAAAGGGGGCAAAATGGAGAGGGGTCTCAGAAGGTGAAGAGAGGACAGACACTGGAGGTTGTGTGGGGAGAGGGAAACAGAAATCTACCCTCTTCCCACACAGCTGGAAAGATAGAATGCCTGCCTACACGTCGATCAACGCTCCGACGGTGACAAGAAATGGCCTCCCCAAGATGAGAGGGACCTGTGAGTTCTCATCCATGTCCATAATGAAGAAATCGCATGGGATGACGAACTTACCCACCTGAACTGAAAGATCTTCCAGAATTCCTGCAGGTTGCCTAATGGAGCAGTCTGCTAACTGGACGAGTATGGTGGTGGGTTTGAGGTCGGGCAGTTGCAGCTTCTTGCAAAGAGAGAGAGACAGTAAGCTCACACTAGACCCTAAATCGCAAAGGGCTCTCTCAATCTACACATCCCCTATACAGCAAGGGATGGAGAAACTGCTCAGGTCTTGCAGCTTAGGTGGGGACGAGCTCTGTAGGATTGCACTGTAAGCTCCCTCTCAGGCTCACCTTTCTTGGAAAGGAGCTCTCTCAAAAATTTTAAGTGCACAAGTGCTTCCTTGAGAGCTTCCAGGAAAGGGGTGTCAGCATAAATTCGCTTCAGGGCATCCAGGAATCTTGCAAATTTTGGCTCGTGCTGGAATAGCCTGACCCAAGCTACCCTCTGAGGGTAGGATACTGGTGGTTGGTAAGCGCGAGTTGGGAGTGGATGGCTAGTCTTTCCAATAGAGTTCGGGTTCTCTTCTCTTTTCGCTCCCCCCTTTCCTCCAGAACGAGGAACTGTAACTACCTCTTGGAGAACCATCACCGGACTCTCCTCTAACCCCTC
Source organism: Carnegiea gigantea (assembly GCA_029747015.1). Taxonomy (NCBI): domain Eukaryota; kingdom Viridiplantae; phylum Streptophyta; class Magnoliopsida; order Caryophyllales; family Cactaceae; genus Carnegiea; species Carnegiea gigantea. The sequence goes on from JAKOGI010000118.1 coordinate 237,285, forward strand.
TCCTATCAAGGAAATGGCATCGACATGACCGCTGGGGTTAGTCTCGGGTTGGCTGAGGAGATGCCCTTGAGGCCGAGATAGGTGGCTCACCGTTGAGCGATCTGAGTGATCTGGGCGTCCATTGTTTTATGATGGGTGGCCATGGCATCGAGTCTGGAGGTTAGTAGATTGATCGATTCACCAAAACTTTCATTAGTCTTGGTTTGAGTCGCTATGAAGCGCTCTATGAGACTCTCCAGATGTGATGTGGGTTGAGGAGGTGGAGGGGGTGGGGTAAAGTAGGGAGCTCTGTTGTGCAAACCAGGTGGCTGGACAGAACTCTGGGGGTGAGGGTTGGAGTTTTTATAAGTGGGGTTTGGGTGACTCTTCCAACCCTGACCATAGCTAGCGAAGTGGAGGTTATTTTGTGGCGGAGGGTTAAAGCTGTGCAATGCGTTGAGGTGTTCAATGCTAGAGGAGCCATTGTAACAGTCAACTGAAGTATGCCCTTGCACACCACACGTCTCACAAATAGCATGTACTTCAATTGGGTTAGGAGTACCCACTCTGTCCAATCTTTGTGCCAGTGCATCCACCCTGCTGGCTAGGAGTATCATAGCATCAACCTCATATCTACCGCTGCTTTTCTTCAGTGCGGCTCGCTCACTTGACCAGTGATAATTGTTGAAAGCCATCTCTTCCAACAAGGCCTTTGCTGCCTCAATTGACTTGCCTATGAGAGCGCCCCCCGCTGCAGCATCTATTGAGATTTTCACTGACTGCTCCAACTTATTGTAGAATGTTTGAATTAGAAGTCAGTCAGGAACTCCATGGTGGGGGCACTGCCGCTGAAGGTCTTTAAACCTCTCCCAGGCCTCGTAGAGGGGCTCTCCTTCCTGCTGGGTGAAGGATGTAATCTCTGTCCTCAGCTTTGCAGTTTTTCCTGGTGGGAAGTATTTGTTGAGGAAGGCCTTGGAGAGAACCTCCAAGGTAGTGAACGAGTTGGGCTCCTCGTTATGCAGCCAATCACTAGCTCTGTCCCTCAATGAGAAAGGGAAGAGCCGCAGTCGAATAGCATCGACGGACACCCCATTGAGTTTGATAGTGTCGCACTTCGCAAGGAATTTGCGAAGGTGCGCGTTGGGGTTGTCTGACGGATATCCGCCAAACTGGTCACGCTCCACGAAACTGATGAGCGTTGGGTTGAGCTCGAAATTATTAGCCTCGATTGTCGGACTAACAATCGATGAGGTAACACCAGATGCCTGCGGCAGGGTATAGTCCCGCAGCACCCTATTCTCTTGCTAGGCCATCACCACCGCTTCTTTCTTCCTCCTTCTTGCTTCTCCGCTGCGTCGGCGTGCGGCTGCTTCTATCTCAGGATCGAGGGGGATAAGGTCTTGATCCCTCTGACTACTCCTGCGCATACAAAGCAAGCACTACCAAGGCGTAAACAGTTTCAAACAGGAATGAGGAATGACTGAAAGTTACGAAAAGAAAAATAAAAAGGCCTAGTCTAGAGTATAATGACCGGTTCTGATATCGAAAAGAACAAGTTCCCCAACAACGGTGCCAAAAACTTGTTGAGTTAAAATACCGCAAGTGCACGGCGTAGCTGTAGCTAGCAACCGGCAAGTGCGGGTTGTGTCCACGAGGAACTTACTTTCGACTGCCAAAAATAATCAACTAACCCAATCTAGGCCAAATCAAAATATGAGTCTATGACTAAACTAATGAACACAATAGCAACTAAGAATCGAATAAGGGAACAGAATATTAAAGCACTCAGGTTGGAATTAACAGCACGATTATGCTAGCTGAACCAATTACTAACATTGCCGAACAATCCTAGAGATGCGTCATGAGTGAATAGATTGCCAATTAAGCCCATCTCCTCCCTCTCTCAAGGGTTGAAGACTAATCCTAAAATTATAGTCACCTATTTTCATAGGACTAAAGGTGACACGATTACAACATCTACAATCTCTAATCCCAACTAGAACCTTGATTATTTTCATATCAAAATCCTAATTGTCTGCTAATTCGCACTAAGTAAAGGTTCCGTCTTTCAACGCTCCCCTAAACCCAAGTAATAATGGATGAATGCCCTCTCAGGCATTTCATCGAGCATGTGGCATGCATAGTAGAAATTATGAACGCAAAAGCAAGGAAAGTAAGGGATTGGGGCTACAATTAATTCAACTAAACATAATCGGCTTTAATCCCAACCCAAGTTGGGAATTTAGCCACACATCACTTCACAATCAACAACCATAATTTCAATTCTACCAGACAACATTCAATTCACAAAAACCTAGAATAACAATAAAGAGAAGAGAAGGAATCGGGAAAACGAACTTGAATTGATTGTTGCTGAAAGATAGATCCAACTTCGATGCCAATGAATTCAATACAAAACAATCGAAATCCAAAGCCAAAATATAAAACCTAAAAATCGCCTCTCAACGTCTGTGAAAAGAGAAAACTGAATAATCCCCTAAAAACAGCCCGAGGAAAACTTAAATCGCGCAGTCGAAAAGGTCAGCACGGTCGTGCCCAGAGGCATGCACCCACCGTGCCAAAACACTGCCGGAGTCACGTGAGCACCGCGCACGTGGCACGGTGTCGCCACGTGGCACGGCCACACCGTGCCACATGGCACAGTCGTGCCACTTGGCTAGCCGGCCTTTGTGCCATGCTCGCGTGGTACGGTCTGGCTTTTTACCCCGGAATGTCCGTGCTTGATCCGTGGAACTCTATGCGACGCTTAATTGACCTCCTTCGTGACTTTAGATTCGCCTCTTTGATGCTCTTTTCTACCAAATATTAACTATCTTTCCGTTCCTTCAATAAAGTTCCTGAAATTACAGAAAGATGTCATACAAGCGAAATATATGCGTAGGAGGTCGATTTGACCTTTCCCTGACGTGATAAAGCATGAAAATGTTGGGAAAATCGAGTCAAATATGGGCTAAAATATGGTATAAAAATAGGTTTATCAATATTCTCATGATGATAAATAACCCTTTGTTCTGTACTTGTCAAGGTACATATTATTTGGTAGATGCTGGATATACTAATTATGAGGGATTCATGACACTACATAGAGGTCAATGATATCACTTAAAAGAGTGGGGGGACCGATAACCAGTAAGTGCAGAAGAGTACTTCAACATGAAATATTCTAAAGCTAGAAATGTAATAAAGTGATGCTTTGGACTGTTACAAGGAAGATGGAGTATTCTTAGACCCTTTTGTTCTTTCTTATACGTACTCAAGGTCGTATAGTCCTAGCATGTGTTCTATTGTGTAACTTGCTTCGAAAGTATATGCCAACGAATGACAAGATAGTGTTTGAGGATGAAAATGGGAGAGAAGCTGATGATGATGATGACAGTGATGATGAAGTTGAGTATTTTACTTACATTGAAACAGCTAATGTTTGGCGGACTTTTCGGAGTTCTTTGGCCCAAACTTTGTTTAATAATTGACGAGTTAGGTCAAATAGGAATAAATAATGTATTAAAACTATTTGTGTTGAACTTATCATATTATGATATATGATGTTCTAAACAATGATGTATGCTGTTTTAAACCATCGTGTACTTGTTTCAACTATGGTGCATTTGTTTCAACTATGGCATATTTATTTTGTGTGTTTTATGTGTGGTTTAATGTGACATAGGATGGAATTTAGCCAAAGTTTCCATGCAGGAAACAGGATGGAACAAAATCAAAATTCTCAACGTGGGTAGTAGGATGGGCATAAGTCAAAATTCTCAACTTGGAAAAGGAAAACAAGCGATTTTGGACCAAGGAAAATGAGTGGGCTCTTGTCCATGGATTATTGGAGTTGAGTGCCGATCCTCAATGGAAGGCGGAGGGAAACTTCAAAAGTAGGTATTTGCTAATGTTAGAGCAATGATGAATGCAAAGTGTCTTCGATGTGGTTTAAAAACATACTCTTGTATTGACTCAAAAACCAAATGGTTTAAGGACAAATATAATGTGTTGGTTGAGATGTTCTGTACATTTGCATTTAATTGGGATGATACTATCAAAATGATCAAGTGTGAAAGACAATCTCATAATGTTTTTTGTAAGGTAAAATTGCTAATATTGTGTACTTTACGTTTATTGTTATCTTTAATATGTTATTATATTTAATACGTTGTTTAATATTTCAGAATTACAAAAATGTAAAAGGACTTTGGGTGTTCCTTTTCCCCTTCTTGATGAGTTAGAGAAAATTTTTGGTTTTGATAGAGCTACTAGAGCTAGATGTGAAGACTATGTAGAAGCTGTGGATAACTTGTATAATGATAACAGGGCTATCAATCTTGACAATGATGGAGAAGATGAAGAGGAGGAAGATAAGTCAGTCAATCAGCTTAGTCATCTCCACAACTTTCAGAAAGAGCAAGAAAGGATAAAACTTCAACAGTAAAGGCAAAAAGAGAATGTCAAAGGCTATAGACTGAACTTCTACTTTCACTAACATGTCTTAACATATCTGGTTTATGAGCGGTATAAATTCTCATCTTGAAATAATTGCAAGTGCCTTCGCCACTACTCAACAACATGAACAAGTTATCTTAGTTCGTGAATTACACCTTGATCAAAAACAAAAGGAGTTTGGTGAAAAAAAGGGTTTGTTCAATGAAGTAATGAAAATTCCCAGGCTCACTAGCATTGAAGCAATGATGGCAGTGAGAAAATTGGTTTCCAATGAAAGTAGCTTGTCCATCTGTTATGAACGTCCTGAAGATGAGTGGAAGGAAGATTTCATCATCAATCTTATTCATCCGGATTTGTCACCATCTCATTAGAGCTGACATGAGCTTCCTAATTTAGATTATGCTTATGTTGTTATTAGATGACACATGTGGATGTTCACTTTGTAACCTTTTGACGATTGCAAGTGCAAGGTGAATATGAACCCAGTTTGTTCCTTTTTTTAAAAAAAAAACTTGAGATGTCATCTTCTTATGTGAGTAGTAGAAGGTGAACATGAAACCTATTTGCCAATATTTATTTTCAATGTTAATTATGTCCGTGGTTGATGTGTAATGTTTAGAGGTTTATTAGATTGTGCTCTTCCAAGTTTATGTACATGTCAATAAAAAAAGAAAAAATTACGAAATAATTATTTTTAAAAAATTATAATGAAATCAAATACTCAAATGGTCATGAAATGACACCTTAGAACTTCATTTTTAACGAAGTAAAACAGTAAAAGTTAAAACAATGATTTATAATTGTATATAATATTTCTAAAACAAGAACATGGTTGATTCTATTTCATAACTGTTTACTAAACAGCAAAGACTTGAACCTGATTTCATTCAAATGTTCACCAAACAATTGGATTTAGAATTCAAGTTTCATATCTAAACCCCTAGGATTCAAGCCCCGATTCCATTCCATTCCATTCCAATTTTTTTCTCCGAATAGGTCCTTGATGTATTTTTTCCACTTTTATATACATATACAGTACTTTGAGGCTACTTTAGAGTGACATTTATAATTTTCCATATCCCAAATTTAAGAATAAGATATTATTTGATTTAAATATGATCTTCATTTATTCTGAATTTGAATGACCTCCATTTTAATTCATGTACACCTTCGTTCTTAGGGCATGAAAGATGTACACAACATAAGATATAACATTGTCTATTTGAAATATCCATAAAGCATAATGCAAATACTCAACATAGGTTGGTTCAAATGGCTTGACACTTATTCTCCTTAAACAAGTTTCAAGTTCAAGTCTTGTGAATAAAAAAAATATATGATGAGAAAACTCTACCCTTTTATAAACCAAAAATAGTTCGACTATGGTAAAACAGAGACCTAAAGACCAAACATAAAAAATAAAGTATAATACAAATTCACTAATAGTTCAACATGTGAATAAAATTGTAAAAATGTAGCTGATTGTGGCAAACATGAAAAATAATAGTAAGATATAAAAATACATAACCCTTTTTTTTCTTTTTTAGGGGGGGTTGGGCTGGTCATAAGCAGTAAAAGTTGTCTTACTCGAATGCCCGAATTTGTCTGGTTCAAAAAAATTGGATATGGTCATATTTTTTATCCAAATTTTGAATCCGGACAGAACATTTTTTATATTTCTATTGCCTGAACTCGATTTTGACCCGAATTGTACAGACCAAAAGAAACAGGTATTGAACATCAATTTCTTGTCTGAATTTTAACATTGTCTTATTTGTCCGATTCAAATTCAATTCGAATTCGAATTTTTATCAGTGCTAGTTGGTCATATAAAGAATGGTAAAATGGCATGAGTGATGCGTAATCTTCCATAGATGTAAAATTAACAGTCTGCCACAAGCTTTTGTGTGCATAATAAAGCCAATTCTCTAAGCCCCCTTCCCCTCTCCCCCACCCCTCCCTTTTCTTTTTTTTCAAATCTCTAAATGACTTTTTCAACACGCACCAATTACCAGACTCACTTCCATTGATTATCCTCAGAATAACAACAAAGCAGGAAACCACGAAGGGGAAGGTCAGGCTTAACGAATGTGGGGGCCACAGCTAATGTGTTGCGTAGTGTAGGGGCAAATGTGTAATTCACTAAGAGGGGTTGGGAGGGCCAATAATTGGTGGGGCCATGAGAAGGGCAATTATGATAACAATTATAGCGGGGGAAAGTTTGATAACCCAAGACAACACCCGTTTTACAGTTGCGTTTTGCATCCCCAAGACAACTTCTTCAAAGTTCAATCTCATTTTCGCCTACTCACTTAGAGTCGATAAATAGGAATTAATGGCAATGGAATGAATATGAGATCGGTGAGCCATATCCTTATTTATATCAGTTTACGAATGAATATGGGATGGGATGAACTATATCTTTATTTAATCCGTTTTCAATCATCGGATTCGTAAAATTTAGGAAATTTGGGTGTGATTCAAATTAGTCTAATCTTGTTCGGTTTAAGTTTAGACCAACAAATACCCTAATAGTAGATAATTTTTAATTTATGACATATAAATTTATGTAAGTATTTTAAAAGGGAGAAAACTAGCATGAATTTTGTATATGACTTTACATTGTACAAATTCACTACTTCTTTCTTCCCTTTTTTCTACTATTGGATAATTATTTTTGTCTAAAAATAATCTCAACAAATGTTAATTAAGTACACTGTTGATCAATTCACTAAACTAATTGTTTGTCGGCTAATATATGAAATGTGTATTTTTTATATTTGTAAAAATAGAAATGAGATAAAAGATATGTATTACTTTAAGCTCCTCTCATAAGGTAAAAATTTTATTTAATTTTGACCTTTTGTGAACTTTTTTTTTGCCATTTTTAAATTTTTTCTAATCCAGACTTCATATCAACTTGCATATATCAATATTGAATTTTCATAATATATTCTTTCACCTAATCATATATATATATATATATATATATATGTCTTTTGTGACTGAGGTTTTTCAATCAGGAAAAAATTATTATGGAAGAGTTATTATAACTTCCTTCTTTTTGAATACTACATGAGTTATACAAAAAATTAAGTAGTTAAAATAAGTGCATTGTATCACTGTACAATAAAGCAATTTCCATTTGTCCATTTCTTAAGAATAGACAGCAATACCAAGACAAAGTCTAAATCCATAACCTATTAAAGTGACCTATATGGCAAGCACTAGGCTCCTTTGATGGCACAAATGAAGCAAAAGAAATTAGGAGGCAGTGGAAAAGAAAAGAGCAACCTAACCTAAGTAGCCTATAACACCTATGGCCATCTAATCACCAATGCATGGTACACTATTCTATACGTAACATTAAATTCAATACGGCAAAGTCACACTGCTTCTTTCATGTATTTTCCCTGTTCCATCATATTTTCCCCGTTCTTTTCCCCATTTCCCCTTTGAACAAATCTACTAGAGAATCTCGTAGGAACTCTTTTTTGTTTCCTTTGTGGACGTTGTATTTTCATCATCATCACTCAATGTAGATCTCTTCAAGATGTGGTTGATAGATACAGTCAAAGGGCTTGTTCGTTTGAGTTAGATTTTTTTTGAAGTTGAATGTGAGACAGAGGAGGACGGAGGGAGATGGAGTTGGATAAAGTTTTGTAATTATGTAATTTGATAATTAATGAATTAGATGAGGTGGGAAAGAGTAGAAATGAGCTGATTTAAAAAGTGGCATGAAAAGAAGTTGGATGGAGTGAAAGTTTTAGAAATTTCACCAAATAGAACAACTTGGAATTGAGGTTTATTTTGAGAGATAAACCAAAAATGTTTTCAAATTGACGACTTCTTTTTTTTTACAGATATTGGCTTTTGCTTCAGCAACTCTTCCTGGCTCTTAATTGAATCCAAAAGCCCTCATCTCCTATATAGTCCACTTGTCTTACTAAGGCTAGTCTTACGCCAACGTTTAGTGCTTCCTACCTGAAGGATGATTGTAGCATTTTTTGCACTCTCGTAAGCACAAGCACGTACCACTATTCTCAATCCCATTATTTTCTCCTAAAATGCATCAAAAAAATATTATTGAAAGACATTTAAGAGATTTTAGAAGTACCTTTAGTCACAATTGTCAAAATATTACAATCATTATATTTTTTTATTAAACTTATATTCAAAGTTTACAAAATTTGACCAGTAACAGTAAAAGTATCACAATAACAGTGGAATCAAGAGGTATTAATAATAATGTTAAAAGGGTCGCATGACACTCGAGTTTGAGTAGAGAATTGCATAAGTAGGTAATCTTGAAAAGGTATTGATGTCTTATTGCAAATTGAAGACCTAAATAATGAACAACGAGGCCTAGATGTAAAAATTGTGCGTGGCGTCATACATTCAAGGTTTTGTATTCTAATTCTAGAGCTTGACAAACTCATGTCCTTAATCATGTCCTTGGTAAGTTGTACAAGAACAACATTCCATATGATAATTTCGTTGCAATTCTTCTTAAATCTTCATCTCCCTCATGGTACTTCAAACTGGTAATTTTAATTTCCTTTGTAAATGATAAAAAAAAGCATTGAGTGTTATATGTCTCCATAATCTTGCATATTCTAGTAGTTGGAACAAATAAATCATTAGTCTTCTATAAAGCTGTCTATTTCTTGGGTTTGTGTTATTTTGCCAGTTGTATATATATTACCTGTTATTCTCCCTGACCAATATACTTAGTAGGACTACGCATTGTTCGATTCAAAATTGGAATAGACCGATTAAGTTTGGCCTACCCTCAGTTTAGTCTTGAGTATTTACTTTACTTGATTTGGTTATTTGTTGAAAATGGTAGCTCAAACATATGTAAAAATAGGTCTATTTTGATCCAGTTCCAGTTCAGTCTCAATTTCTCGGTATAGTCCCCATCCAGATCGAATATTATTCTGTTTGAAATTTTCCTCTTATTTCGTCTTCATCCGTCCATTTTGATCTAACTTGGGATTGATAAACACTCCTATTGTTTACAATTGTTGCCCGTTGATATATTGTTTTCACCCTATTTTATATAGAACTTTGAAATTTTCATGAGTATAGATATTAACAAAACAAAAAATATATTAAATCAGTAGTAAAATGGAACCTTAGGACTAAAATAAGATAATGATGGAAACGGATTCTAGGATATATTATGATCTTAAGCTCCTTTCTAAGTCTTCTAATAGAGCCTTGAGATGGCTTAGACTTCTATTTTATGTCCTTCAGTGAATTTGGAATGCTAAAACATGCATATATATGGATAATCAAACCAAGGGTGGTTTGTTTTCTTTTTTTTGGGGGGTGGGGGGAGGGGGATAGAATTTTAGTTAGACAATTTTGCTTTTGGCCTAATTAATGGGACATTGCTCATTATGTTGCCTATCATTGTGTCATTTTGTTATTTGCTTCTTTGGAACCCTTTGTATACACATCCACAAGGAAAAAGAACAAAATAAACAAAAGTTGGAAATTGACCACTATTAGTAACCAGTAAGAGACTATTTGGTTCAAAAAATTAAAAAAGAATGAAAGCATAAACAAAACCAAGAAATATGAGGATAATTTTTGACTTATATATTTTGTAAATGTTTTCACAAAATCTTTCTTTTATAAAATGTTTTCGCAAAATCTTATGTTGTGAGTCTCTTGAAATCAGCCTCTCTACGGGCAGAGATACCAGTAGAGGTAAGACTGTCTACATCTAGATCTCTCAGATCAAGCGAAAGCATGACCCACACTGGGAGGTGTCGTTGCTTTGTTTGTTCAATTCATAAATAAAAAAAAATATTGATTTCAAAAGTAGTAATTCTATATAAAGCGATGAAGAAAAAGATGTCTACCCAAATTCATATTTAGAGGACTGTTTGATCCAAGAAATCAAATTTTAAATTGGATTAGTAATAAGGTAAATAACTTAAATTGAAAGATTGATAATAAATATGCAACATAATGGAGCAGATTACAAATCACCTCCCAATTTGAAGCATTCATAAAAATACACAAATGCACTTAAATGCCTCCAAAACAAAGAAAGAAAAATTAGGGTAGGGAGTAGCACTTTCAGTACAGGTCAGACTGGTTGCATGCTCCCCTTAGCTTTCACAGAGGCTATATATGGTTAAGATTCCATATAATTTTCAAAAAATCAATACCCAATTGATGAGTTTAATTGACATAATTAATTTTCACTAGGCGAGAGAAAGACACCCAAAAATGTAATAAAAAAATTATTACATCAAACTAATCCCAATTCAGAGCTCCTTCTCATTCTTCCATTTGGAAGTTCTTTCTTTTACCTATTTCACTCCATCCATCCATTATTCCATTCCATTCTTCTCTCTCTCTCTCTCTCTCTCTCTCTCTCTCTCTCTCTCTCTGCCCTGCAATTGCAAATAAATCCTCTTAATCTCTCTCAGTTGAGATAGTGACCTTAACTAATTCCTGCTGCTCTCTTGCTCTCTTCTGCTAACTTTTCTGTTTCAAAACAGGGGAAAACAGAGTTCTTGCATTCAAAAGAGAAGAATTTGAGGGTTTTATTTATTTTTTCTCTTGGAGTTTGGGGATTATTGGATAACAGGATGACTGTGGAGCAAAGAAGAGATGAACCCAATAATCAGTTTCCGGTGGGCATGCGTGTTTTGGCCGTTGACGATGACCCCATTTGCCTTAAACTTCTGGAGACCCTCTTGAGAAAGTGTCAATATCATGGTTAGATTCCTTTTCTTTTTTATTTTTACCCACTTGATTCCATGGAATTTTTGATGATGGGTTGTTTGATTAGTGGATTTTGGGTCATATTTTTTTCTTATTTGTGAACGATTTTACTCATCCCAGATGCATTTCCTGTGTCTTTCTTGCTTGGTACTCTCAAGTTGCTCAATTGGTACCAAATTTGTATTTGATGGTAGAAATGGGTTGATGGATTCCTTCATATTTGATGAATTTTTTGCACTCAAATTTGTGTTTGGGCGATAATCTCTCCTGAATTTCTTAGTTTTTAAAGATTTTGTCTTGATTGAGATATCTTAAAATGAATTGAATTACTTTGTTTCCTGTAGGTGACATTTAGTGTATGTGATTTCTGCGTTGATTTCAAGATTTTGACTTAGCAATTGTTTTGTCTTAGTTGATTCAACCACTGATTGAGTCCTTTTGATTTAATATTATATTTCCTTCTTGTGAACCTGCAGTTTTCTGAATACTGTTAGAAATCTATTGAAGTCACCCCTCAAAAAAAGGAAAATAAAAAGACTTTCATTTTGGTCAACTGTGAGTAATTTAGATCTGTGTGCAACTGGGGAAAAAGTAAATGGACTAGTGCTATCAATTTTCCAGTCATTGTGTTGTACCTGAAGTTAGAGTTATAAGGCTTAGTATCAAACTATCAATAGCATTGTCTAATTGTTAGGCTAAAAATGATTCTCATGCATGAGGTTTTGGAATTTTATAGTCACAACTACAAGTCAAGCTGTTGTAGCTCTGAAGATGCTGAGAGAAAACAAGGACAAGTTCGACCTTGTCATCAGTGATGTACACATGCCGGACATGGATGGTTTTAAGTTGCTTGAGCTCGTGGGGCTTGAGATGGATCTACCTGTTATAAGTAAGTGGATGGAATCGTTAACATCTGCTTTCTTTGATTAATGACAAATCCTTCTGTTTAATGGGTGAAATTTGTTAGTTTTTATCTTCTGCTATTAGAACTATATATTACAGCTCGGGAATGGGACCTGGAGTATAGTCCTCCTGGTATATGTTATTTGATCTCTTTACGCTTGAGCATTGGTGTAGTGTATTCAACATTCTGACATGACTATGGAGGACGAACGCTCAAGTCTTATTTTATTGTGACAGATATGCAATTTTCACAAAATGGCTGATAGCTAGACTCTTGTTGTCTATTCTTACCTTCATATGAGTCTAGTTGAGCTAATCTTTCTTGGCTATTAACCACCTGGATTCACTCAGTTATCTGTGTCTGTCAATTTTGTTTTTAATGGAAATTTTACGTTTTGAACGTGTAAAATCCATCCTGTTTTGATGTAGAAGATGTCTACTAGTCCGTCTGCTCTGGAGACCTTGCATTTTGTTTCCTAATTTTGTTTCCTTCTTCATGACATCCTTATATGGAAATAGACTTAATTGCTGGAACTTCTAAGACAACTTACATGGAGATTTTACATTTTGTTTTGGTTTCTAAAGAAAGATTGGCTAATCCATGGGAGGCAATATTTAACCAGTTCCCATTTCTTAAATATTTTATATCTGCTTTCTACAGTGCTGTCTGCAAATGGAGATACCAAGCTTGTCATGAAGGGAATTACCCATGGAGCTTGCGATTACTTGGTGAAGCCTGTTAGGATGGAGGAGCTAAAGAATATATGGCAGCATGTAGTCAGGAGAAAGAAGCTTGACTCAAGAGATCGAAACAGCTCTAGTACCCTGGACAAGAATTCTAGTGAAAGAAATGGAATGGGAAATGGAAGCTCTGATCCTGAGTCTAAGCTTAGTAAGAAGCGGAAGGACCAGAATTCAGATGATGATGATGAACAGGATGAGAACGAACATGAGAACGAGGATCCCGCCTCTCAGAAGAAACCTCGTGTTGTTTGGTCTGTGGAGTTGCACCGCAAGTTTGTTGCAGCTGTCAATCAGTTGGGCCTTGACAGTATGTTCTGTATCATTTCCCAGTTAATGGTGTTAGAGAATTGTCGTTAGTTCCGGCATGTAGTTTCTGTGTGTTTTTTTTTTTTTTTTTTTTTGGAGCATGTTTTCAGATCGGAATGAGCCTCTCTGCAAAGGATTTAATCAAATCAAAGACATTTTCTGCGAAACCTTTTTTTTGTTGGCCTTTCGAAATCAGTCTCTTTGCATTGGTAAGGCTGCCCACATTTGGATCTAAAGCGAGATCGAATTTGTGAAACATTGGGGCCTAGTCAGTACCTTTGACTTTAATGTGGATCATCACTGGTCTCTGTGTCAAAGAATTGGGCTAGTATGAGGGTGCTTGATGATCTTTGTGATACTTTGTTGTCTGATTGCAGTAGCCCCCTCAAGGGTTTCATGAGAAATGCCTTAGGTTGCTTCCTGAAAATAAGTAAAGAGGCTTCAGCGTGTCTTTGCATCAACCTCTGGTAGAAAGGCAATACAGAAGTTATGCTTGGGGCATACTTCTACACCATGTTAGTTGGACTCTTCATTCGCAGGTGGTATATGAATTGGATACTTAATATTCCATTTTAGTGCAAAAACATGCGAAGTTTTCCTAAAAATGAGTAAGTTTGACAACTAGACATCTATCGTGTTGACACTTAGCCAACTCCAAGTGGCATAGTATCTGTTATCATAAGGGGTTTGACCTTTCATTCCATAACATAGTGTCTCTGCATGTTTGTGCTGTTTTCTTTGACGATAAAGTGCTCATTCATATCTACGCTGTGTGTGTTTTGTTTACGATGCAGAGGCTGTCCCCAAGAAAATATTGGAGCTAATGAATGTCAAAAACCTTACCAGGGAAAATGTGGCCAGCCATCTCCAGGCAAATTTCTTGAACCATCATTCGTCTCTTCCATATTTCAAGCCTAAGAGGATCTTATTTGACAGCTTAGGATTAACATTATGACTTTTATTTTTGCAGAAATACAGGCTGTATTTGAAAAGAATCAGCTCTGTGGCCAACCAGCAAGCTAACATGGTTGCTGCATTGGGTGGTCCAGATTCACCATATATCCGGATGAACTCTATGAACTTCCACAACTTCAATGGCTCTGCTCCCTTTCAGAACAATGCTTTGAGATCTCTTCCCACTGTTGGCGTGCTCGGCAGATTGAACACCCCAGCTGGACTGGGGCTTCATGGTCTCTCCCCTTCCGGGATGGTCCAATTGAGCCATGGTCAAATCTCAAGGAGCTCCGTTGCTGACTGCACCAAGTTCCAGCCCAGCTTGTTGCCTGGGGATCAGACAGGGACTGTGCTTCAAGGGATGCCGACATCATTGGAATTTGATCAGCTTCAACCCAGAAAGGGCATTATGGGGGTTGAACTCTGCCCAACAAGTGATAATCCCAGGATTTTCTGTGTTTCTAGTAACTTCTCAGATGTGAAGAATACAATTGTCAGTGGTTCAAGTAACTCCATTCTCAGCCTTCCCAACAGTCCAGTGGCAATGCAAATTAATGCTCAAGATAGAAAAGATCATGAAGCTTTTGGGATAACCTCAGATACTCCTCCAAATTTATTGGATCATAATGGGTGTAATAGCAGTTGGCCTGCAGCAGTTCAGCTGCAGTCAACACCTATAAACCCCCTGGAGAATGTAGTCCATGATATTTCATCCAACATTCCAAGATTGGATACACAATGCCAAGCGGGTTTGGTGAACAACGGTGTTAGTGTGGTCCAAGACATGAGTTATGGCCCTAAACAAATTTGGGATGACCATAAACTGGATTTAGATTTTCTAGATGGCTCAGTAAACTCTACAATGGCCCCTCAAGGTGCATACCATTGTGCACCGGTTGCAGATCCAAAGACCACAAGCGCGGTTTTGAGCAGAAATGGAGGTTTTGGTTCTATGGGGCAGCCTAGATTTGATTGCTTAGCCGCGCAGCATAACCAGTTGCTTGAGAATTCTGGCGTAAACTTGGCAGGGAGGCCTTTTGGCAGTTATGCTACTGGTGATGCTGGCTCCTTGGAAGACGTTGTGACTGCTATGTTTAAGCGGGTATGATTTTTCATCTTTCTTGTCCAGGTATCTACTTTCTTAAGCTGCCATTTCGTTAGATGTCACTGTCTTTGAGACAAACCCGGACCATGGGTCGGAAGGCTGACCAAGGGTGAGAATCAAATAATTGAATCCTCCTGGGGTCAGTATTTGCAGCATTGCAAGTTCTAGTGTGGTTGAAATCAGCATTATTCCGTATTTCTTACCTCAATAAAGGGTTGTGAATATTTCATTCTTCTACCAGGTAGTTTCACTGTTGCCTTGATCAAAAGCAAATAATTGTATAGGAAGCCTGGATAGGGCCAGTGTGAAGCATATATGATGTGCAAGATGCAACTTTTAAATGTTGCTTGGACCAAGGCTTCTTTTGTGTTTTCTATCTAGTTTTATTTAGACCTAAAAAACTAACCCATACCAATTACCCAGTCTGAATGATTTGTAAACAATTATGGTTGAGGCTTCAATAAGCTAACCCAATTTTTATCCAAACCAAAAGTCGCCTGACCCAAACCGCTTTGATGCAAAATTCGAACTGTAACCAATAATCGTCCATTTTCTTGACAAGCTTGTCGGAGAAACCTACAGCATACAGTCGTATGACCTGAACCTAAAATAATCTTTTACCTAAACCCTATTCACAATTGACCTAATCTAAATGTGACCTGATCACCTGAAACACCCCTTTGCTGAGTATAGGTTTGCTAGGTTTCATATTCTAGAGTTGTAGCTTAATCCTTGCCTTTTGACCATTGTGTTGACTACAGTTTTTATGTATATTACTCAGGAAGAAGAGGAGGCGGCATCAAACAATGGAGATTTGGTATGTGATCTATATTCCTTGAGAACTTGCATTTGAACTCCTGTTTCACTATCCACTGGAGAACATCGGCACTATGCAGGCAATCTGAAGCGTCTTTGGGGAACCTTATCTGTAATTTATGGAACAGTTTCTCTATGTTAGATTGTAGCTGGTACTTGCTGAATAAATGCTAAGCTTATTGGTAGTTAATACCATATCCTTATCGCAATCTAATATATATGCACCACATGACTTCAAAATCTGCCCTTTTTACTTTCTGGTTGTTCAGGGATTTGCAAGTGTGAATATGAGAATCTGACAAATTTCAAGGAGCTTTTATTCCCTTTATTGTTTTGGTTTAATTTAAAGTCTCCTAATGTCATCATATCAACGGGTCATACGGGACTCTGCATCGAAATGATATTGAGATGTTTTTAACATTTAAAAAAAAAAAAAAATCCTATACAGGTGTTTGAATCAATCTAGAGGTGATCCCGTACATATGTTACTCTTGTTATCTAACTTTGTACGTGCTTAAAACGAAAATGGGTTATGATACTCAAATATTCAATATTGCTTTGAGTAGAAATTTAGAACGTGTAGTTGATCACTGGTGAGTTGTAGGTTGTAGCCCGTCCTTGCTGAACTCTCTACATCATTGAATTTTATTTTGGGTCAAGAAGTTAATCATAATATTGCATAATTGCTTGTCTGACATGAAATCCCACTAGTGAACCAGGGAAAGAACTCTTCTCAAGAACAATCATGCTAGGAAAATTTTTGGATCTACAAGGTATGATATCATCTTTTACATGATTTTTGTCAGAAATTAGCTTTCAGCCATTGATACAATTATCCCCATTTGAACATATCACCCCCTGTGGCAGTAAATAATATAAGTAAAAATATCTGTTACTGCCACCCTACATTAGGATCCACTGCCCAACCACACAGTGCCATGTCGCGTGCTCAATCTGCAAAGTAAACTGACTATTTTGCCCCCAGGGCTGCAATGATATACATGCTATATAACCAAAAATGAAAACAAAAGAGAGTAAGTTAGGTAGTTTAGTTCAAAGTTGGAGGAAATAGTGAGAAAATGGGGTGAGGATATGAGGAGACAATCCAATTCTGACATCAATGCCCTTATCTTCCTTAGGACTTTGCATGAAATATGCGACTTGAGGGAGTGGAGGGGCCAAAGGGCATGCAGAAACAGGTGCTAATTGTGAGTGTGGCATGAAGTTGAGTTTATGGTAAGGTGTCCTTGTCCAGTCAGAGACCATGGTGAGCTCCCGGAGGGGAGGGAGGGCACCCCCTGAGCCCTCGAGGGCCTCGAGATATGAGCTAACGTACTCATTGTCCACAGAATTCTTGGCCGCCTTGATCTTGTTGATGATGGCTTCATAGCTCGCAGCCTCGAGCTCTCCAGCTGATACGGCAATGGAGGCCAGAACATAGGCATTGCCACTAAAGCTTTGGGGCAATTGGGGCACCAACCTGGTCCTTGTGTCCACTGAGAATTGAAGGCATACCATTTTGTCCCTCCTTACTCCTAGTGCTTTAGTCCTTGCCTGCATTATTTACTCAATTCCATTATCTCAATATAGATCAAGCAAAGCTAACACACACGCACGCACGCACACGCGCGCGCGCACACACACACACATATATATATATATATGTGTGTGTTTATGTGCATATATATGTATATATCCTTCAATTTACCTAAATAAAGGTTCCGCCCTACAAGCAAAGTCAATGAATCAAGTCAAACCAGGCAGCTTGGACTAGCCTACATTAGTCAAGTCGAGGATTAGGCTAATTCGGTCCCTTTTTTCCCCCTTAAGAAGAAGAGGGAGAAAAAGAACTCTGAACATCCAACTCAATTCAGTCCTTATTACGGACTAAAACTAGGTGGGTGGGTCAGTCAATGCCGCTTGTTTAGCCAACTGATAGACTAGTAGTCTAGTTACTTGACACGAATTGCTTGAAATCAAATGTGGCTCAACTCGGACTAATGGAATTAGTATTTGAACCAAACTATATTGCCTGAGTCAAATTGCAAATTTCAAAATTTACTAGCTTAGTATAAGATTGACCACATGTCGTTTGATAAGTTCAATGGGTAATCCAATTAAAAACCCAAATATATAATCCAATCCAAACCTGATTGGACCCAAACATGCATGCCATCAACTCCTAATGTCTCATCCACCATGCAAATGTGATTTTGAATTTCAGCACACGTATTGATTTTTTTTTTGGGGGGGGGGGGTTGGAAAGAAAGAGGTATTCTCATTGAAGGATTTCTACAGCTCATTGTTAGGATTTTGTCTTTAGGTGCTTGTTTTATAGGCTTAGTGTCTCTTTAATGGAGCATTTTAGAGTGGGATGTATTTTTATGCACTAGTCTCATTACCTTTTTTCACAAGTTTACCAAATATCGAAAGAAAAGAGGGAGAAGGGGGGGGGGGGTACCATGTCAATCTTTGGAGAATACTTACCTTCCACAAGTGAGCAGCAAGAACCTCAAATGAAGAACAAGAGTTGTTTAGGCCATATATCCTCCTCTTCAAGTTATCAATCATCAAACCACTAAGATGAAAGGTGTGAAGAACACAATCTTGTTGAGTACAAGGAACAAACACCTGTGGATTCATCCCACCATCAGAAGCGGCAGCTTGTGTGATCAACTGATACAAATGTTGGATTGCTGAAGCTCTTGCCAAAGGATTCTTCATACTCTTATTAGGTGTTTTCTGAGAGTTGGGTATTAGCAATCTCTCTCTACTGTGCACTGGTTTATGCCATTGATCAAGCCCTTTTGTTCCTTGCTGCTTGAGTCCAGCCTTGGAAGCCCATGCAGAGAGAAAATTGAAGTTTGCCTGCCCATCAAATAGAGAATGGCTTGTTCCCACCCCAATCACGTATCCTCCACAAGCAAATCTTGTTACCTATATTTAGGTTAAGATGAGCCAGATCATGCATGTAAGTTCAAGTGAGGTTCCGTCTTAAACTAAATTGCTATATAGGCCGAACAATATGGCTTATGCTGGCTAGGATTCAATGTATGATCTAAAACTAGACTCATATGTGAAGTGAATTTAGTGTTCTATATATTGATTATAGCCCTAGTTGAAGCACACAAGAACTATATTACTCAAATTCTCCATATTTAACTATTGCTTGAGTTGAATACTTGCAACATTCGGTACGAATTTGGTTGGGTGGTTCTTAATTCATTATTTTTAGATTAAAAGGGATAGGAATTGAAATCTCCGAAAATTGGCTGCCTTTGATACCTAAACTTGTGATAAGGTATTTGACACTCCCTAATTTTTTTAAAAAGTAACTATATGTCCTTCTTCCTTTAGAAGTAGTTTTTTAGACTAGGATTTACACAAATTAAGAACTTTTTCGCCCGATAGTTGGTAATTGATTAAGTTCAATTGAAAATGTAAAAGTTCCGTTTGACAGATTTAGAGAACATTTTGAGTAAAAACCATGCGATCTCACAAGCAAACGCGGAAGCAAAGGGAAGATGAACCAAACTATACATCAAAAGGCACAAAATGAGCAAGGAGGAGCATAAAAATAAATATACTAATATTCGTTAGTATTTCAATGCAGAACACTGTATGCAGTGCTAACATCATTTCCCAGACAAGGAGGGGCGAAATATTGAAAAATCGATGAGACTCTGATAAATTATAGCATAATTATTTTTGGAGAACCTCAATCTTTTAGGGGTCACTGTCTAATTTTAATACAAGATTAATGATTTCATGCGAGTACCATGATCATGTGATCAACAGGGGCGAGCGGTTCTGGTTTGGAAGCCAGAGCCGGAGTCGGCCAAACACGTTACTCATTTTTCGGAACCGGAACTAGAACCACAGTATCTGGTTCCAAGATTTTGGGAACCGGAACCTTAACCACCGATTCCGGTTCTGATTCTGGGTACTGCACCAACTATATACTTTTTCAAATTTTCAAGGTCTATAAACTATAAAATATCGCTTTATAGATAACACTTACCAATTAAAGATAGCAAATTACATTCACGAAAATGCGATGCAAGTCTCATTTGTCCATTTATTAGACAAGATCAAAAATAATAAATCGATGTAGCAAATTATAAATTTTGATGTAAAAGCAAACATAACAAATGTAAATTTCAATGGAATTGAACATGTTTTAAGGTTTTGTGGTTTGGGCTTTATGGAACATTGGATTTGGATATTTTATTATATACAAAAGATTAATAGAAGAATTGGGTCTATATTTTAAGCTATGACAATTTTTTTGTCATATCCCATAGTTATTTTAGGAATCAAAACCGGAACCGACGAGACAAGTTTCTTAATATTAGGAACCAGAGCCGGAAGTGCTTGACTAGTTCCGATTTTGAAATCGGACCCATTTGACCGATTCCGATCCAATTCTAAGTACCCATCAGACATACTCACCCTAGTGATAATCCCAAATCAAGTAACCCCCAAATTAAAAAAATATTGAGGTGACCATGAAAATTAATATAATATTATACATAAGGTCGTGAATACTACGAATTACAAACCTTCAAAAAACATCTAAATTGCCATAAAAATAAATCTCCTATCCATTTAAAGGAGAATGATTACAAAACTGCATCAACTTGCTAGTTGATCATGAAGAACCCAAAACTGGGCTGGTTTAATTAGCATATCTAAATTTTGAATAAGATTTCTCTTACTTCAATTTTCAAGTGCTAAAATTCAAAGAAATCAACTAACCTTTACAAGAATCTTAGTCAAAATTAAAATTTGCAGAACAACATAACAAGCTAAGAACATCTGCCAAAGAACTTAGGACAGAACATGATCTGACAGGATTTATAAAGGTTAAGATGTATATGATCTCATTCTGACATAAAGCGTTGTCAGAGGTGAGGTATCTACCAAAATAATTATAAAAAAAACCTACGATAACAGATAATATTTACACGACACGTTAAAAACAAAAAAAAAAAAAACCCCAAAGAGCTGGTTGAGAAGAAATGATTTAGGTATCAATGTAGAAGTTCAAATGTACAAAAATTTACCCTGAACAAATTACGTTCTGGCGAAGATAAGTTATATCGATTCCAAATTTGGCATTTGCATGTAATATATACTTCATGCATGTTAAAAGTAAATTACCTGAGCAACAAGAAGAGGCATATCAGATATGTCTCCACTGAACACAGGCTTGTATACCAAACTCTCAAACAACTCATTATACCGAGATAGATCATCACCGAGGTCCGAAACCCTAGCTTGAGTAACAGCCTCCACCATGACTGCACCTTGATTGTTGCACCAAAGGTCAAGCCTCCCATCACTAGGGTTCCGGCTAAGCCTCCCGGCCGCCGGGTACCAAAGCAATAACGTCTCCTCCAAGGCATCCTTCAAGTTACTAAAAATCGAAGAATCATTCCCATAATTAATTCCACCATAAATTGGGTTAAATTTGTAGAAGAAAACCAAGTACATGAGTGTAGGGCATTGCCTATCCAAATTGGATAGCTTCAAAATTTTCGGTGGTTGCATGATTTTTGGGCACACATTCACTCTTTTGGTCACATAAACACTACCCATATGATATGATTATCCGAAAATGGGTTTTTTTTTTTCAAATGGGTTTTTTTTTGGGCCTTAAACTAGGGCAATTATGGAGCTTGATTGTGGGGTTAATGGGACAAAGAAGAATGAGGGATTGCGAGAATATAAATAAAACAAGAAGAGAGAGAAAATGTAGGGAGTAGATTCCTAAGAGCTGAGTCGAGTAGAGTTGAGCCGACCTCTGTTTAATTAGGTTGGTTTAGTTAAACTAATGATTAAGGGGCTTGTTTAATAGTTAACTTAATTGAGAGAAAAATGCACTGCATGGGACTGTTCATAAATCGTATATATACTGATAAAGTAGTACTATACTGTGTTTTAGGGGTTAATGAAAATATCATGAAATTAATTAATTAATTAATTTTTAATTAGGTTAATAATGGGCTATATATTATCTGGCTTCCACTGCATGGATTGCCAACGACACGTCTGAAAGTTGGCCGGTTCGTCTATTTCCTGGGAATAAACATGGTTATGGGGACAAACCTTTAAATAATATAAAGCAAATCACTAATAATGTATGTACGTACGAAGAAGTTTCATTCTCTGAACAAGCAAATTTTTGTCCCCTATTTAAGTATCTACTGAGTTACTCTCGATAATTATTTTAGCTTTCAAATAATGTACGTACAATAATAAAAAAAAGTCTTGTTAAATTGTTATTTTTTTAAAATTTATCATGTAGCAAATAGTTGACATTACTTAAACAAATACAGTTTATATTTGACATATAAAATTTCTAGTATGAAAAATCAAGATTAAGACCTGTATTAGTTAGGACAAAAATCAATGCCTTTAAAATCCACGAATATTACAAACATGTATGTTAGAGTCTTGCATAAGTAGAGTATCTATTGGAGTATTACATTTATATATGGACTTACTTCTGGATTACGAACAATCTAGTTATTTTAGACCCTAAATTAAAGGTAATCAATAGCCTTTTAATTTGCTTAATAAAAAGACAATTTATGAGACAGTGTAGATAGATAATTTGCTTTTAGTTCATCACAATACTAATTAAAAAACAGTTGTCCGAAACTAACTTGTTAAACTATTTAAAAAGCGCGCAATTTTGATAACATTATACAACCATTCATAAATAAAAATTTGTCAAATTTCACGGGACGAATGAGCTCGATATTATTTATTTTGCCAAGAAAATAGGAAAAAAATGAAATTTCAAGCATGCCTCCTAGACAATAAGGATCCAAAGTCATGGAACATACATAATGGGTTGTAGTATATATAATTATACAGAAGAAGAAAGCCAGCCACTTCTTTTTTTTTTTTTTCCAATGGGATTCTGCATAACAAACTGCCTAGGAGAGAGAGAAGAGGAGAAGGGGGAAAAAAGGGCATTTGCTTAACGCCCTGTTTGGTAAGAGGGAAAAAGGAGAGGTGGGAAATTGAAGCAGAAAAAAAAATTAAAAATAAAAAAATTAAAGTGGGTTAATTAGGGTTTAGTTGGAAAAACAGGTTGGCTTGAAGTTGGTGTTCTGAGGAAAGTAAAAAAGAAAAAGGGGGAGCACTGCGTGCATTTGAAACCCTAAATTGTCTTTCTATGGTCTCTACTTTCCCAGCAGTTTGCCGTATTTTCTGTCATCCCTTTTTACACCTTTGCTTCCTGCTTAGCTTTATCTCCAATTTTTTTGGTTAAAAAAAGATCATCTCAATCTTGTAGAATATTAATTAATTTGATTCTGGCTTAATTAATTAATTAATGGTTTAACCTAATGTTTGGGAGATCAATAATGGTGAACTAATTTGAGAAATCAAATCAAACCCCTTCTTTTTTGGCTGTGTGTGCTTATCTTCATTAGAAGATGGTAACCAGTTCATTCTGTCATTGATGGGTCTAAATAGGTCATATGCATGGAGTTTTAAAGCTAGGGATTTCATTGGATACTTGTCCAAGTTAGTCAAATGAACTAACAATCCGGAAGGAAGACTGGAAGAGGCTGGACCATAAAATTTTAGCTGTTAATGTAGGCCAAAAAAATATAATCGTTGCGCATTTCAATTCATAAGAGAGGGGATGATCATCCTAGACTTAAGCCCAAGAAAGTCATGACATGTTCCTTGCGCATTTCAATTCGTAAGGGAGGATGGTTTCATACGATTCAAATTATCTTAGCATATCATTTGGAGAATCACATTCTCATCACTTGAGCTTAAACCTACCTGCTACATATATATATATATATATATATATATATATATATATATATTATATATATATATATATATATATATATATATAGAGTTGTAAGTATAATTGTATCGATCGATTTTTCATATTATCATACGATATTAATTACACCTATAGTTAGGTTTCTTTAGATCGAGTTAATTTATGCTTGAATTATGCGTGTCTCAATGCCCTTTTGTTTTAAGTTGAGCGAATTATTTTAGTTGCCATTTCTTCAATTTGCCCTCCATGTCTAAGTTTATAGCTTTGACATTAGCTTGATCAATGTTATAGGCATGTTATTAGTTTGTCCGACACATTTATTGAAAATACAACGTCGATACATTTGGCGCGAAAGACTTATCCGTTGAAAAATCTTGACGAGAAGTCAACTCAACAACTTGGATAAGAATTTTAACTCAAACTCAACAACAATAATGTTAAGTGTCTTTTCTCGTAAGAATATGACATAGTTATTAATATGATAAAGTTAAATACATAATGTTAACATTTTGACTTATATTAAAATATGGGAGATCCATACCCAAAATGCAAGTAAAACGAAAGCTTTAACTTTGATAGTAGACTAGTCGATTGAGACCCTTTTTTTAACTTATTTTTTTAGAAGAACTTCAATTTAGTCAAGTTCAGGGGGGAAAAAAAAAGTTTCATTCATCAAAAATAAGTTTAATTAAGTTCAATTTAGCGCAGATAAGTTCTCTTTGGTTCTATTTAGCAAAAGTAAGTTCAGAATTCAACAGATCGAAATAAATCCAGGATATATAGTTCAATTCAACTTAACATATATAATTAAGATCAATTTAATTAGTTCAATTTAATAAAAATAAGTTCAACTTAGATAAATTCAACTCAAGTAAGTTCAGAAAAAATAAGTTAAAGAGAACATATCATGATTTCTTTACCCCGTAATAACTTTGACCATCAACATATAAAAACACATTGATAACTTCTTTATTTGGTTTTGGGGGGCATTAATATCTTACCATGTAACAGAGGTTGGCAGCACAAAAGGCACATATTATACTTAGAAAACTACAAAATGCTTCGCTAAGAAGCATAAGAGAATTAAATAGTAGGAGTATCTTAGCTTAAATAGCAGAAAACTAGAAATAGAATGGCAGACATGCATGCAGGGTTTGTTCTGTAAGGTTTTGGGTGACAGACCACTTAAACTGCAGCTGTGGTTCTCTTCAATATTCGTACTATTATACATATACACTTTTGGGTATTTACGTCACATGGAAAGAAAACAGAATCTTAAAAGCTGCAATTTGCAGTTAGTTAAACTGATGGCCATTAACTTATGTTACTTAATCTTCTACCGAATCCCACCAAAGAACGAAAAGCCAAAGCTTGCCTCTCACGTTTCACAAAACATTCGTGTAAAAATTGGATGTTCAATTAATCCATGCATGATGCAATGTCCTGATAACAAACTCGATTGGAAATTACGAGAAACATATGCAAGGATGTGATACGAACATGATCGGAACTTACTACTTAATCAAAGAAATACGAGCCACAGAGAAAGACGCCATGCAAAATATGGAAACTTACAGAAAAAAAATACGAGCCAAATACACCATGATTGCCTGGAATTTTAACCTCAAATATTACACTTAAAACATTTAGCGAAAGATATTAATTTGTGCCGGATGAATTTGAGTTCATTTTAAGATTGCTCGAAAGAAGTTGACCTAAACCGACAAAGGCAATAACCTCATGTACAGATGTAAAGGTTAATTGCTAACCCGGTAGGAACCACAATACCATATAGAAGTCGATATGAAACATAGCTTTGACCTGCAAAAGGCAACCCATTTCAACCGAAACTGAATTTATGTTCTTTGACACCCATCATCCTATTAGTAACCAAATGAAGTTCAGCACCGCAGGGAAAGAGGGAATTTTTTTTTTTTTTTTTTTTTTTTGGGGTTTGGGGGGCGGGGGGCATTGACCAAAAAAACCAACTGATCAATACCCGATCCGATATAAGGATTCACCAACCCATTCTAAACTATCAAAGACAGAGTGATCCAGCACAAACCCAACCGATACAACCAAGCCTGGTCAAAGCTCGACAGTGTGTAAAAGAAGCTATAAGCTGCAAGCCATTCCCGACCGTACTCAAGATAGCATTGGGATTAAATAGACTAGCATCATCTATAGTTAACCTTCATTGCAGACTAAACCTGTGGTTTCAACAGTTCAATGGATTTGTTTCGATACACTACTTTGAGGAGCAAATGAAATAGAAAATAAGCTGGCAAGGTTAACCATCCAAAACAACTACATCAGATTTCCCTTCTGCTTTCTCCGACTTTCCATCACCTGCCTCGGTTTTAGCATCAACAGCTGACTCTGCCATCTCCACATCTCGGAATTGCCCAGATACAGGAGTCGCTTTGTTTTCCTTTTGAGGGTCCTTTTTCATAGCTTGACCTTCAGCTGGGGTGTCTCCCTTAGAACTCGGGCTAGGACCAGATGGCTGTTTTGATCTTCGAAGAATCTCATTAACCTTCTCGCAAATATTTTCCAGCTGATGGAGTCTCTTGCCCAAACTGGCATCGGCTTCATTTGCCAGAAAAGCTCTCACTGATTCCCTTTCATTTTCAGTCAATACCTTGCAAATCTGAGCATCAAGCATAAAAAGCCGTAAAGAAGTCACATTGAGCACCGATTCCAAGTTCTGAAGAAATGTCATCAACTCCACCACATAATAGTTCTGAAGTCAACCTTCAAAGACAATGAAACATCTACGAATCTCAGAGCATGGCCTCTTCTTGGCGTGTTGGGCTTCAGTTTCTTTCCATTTTAATCTACTAGGAAATTAAAACCGCTAAGACCCACATCCAATAATGAGGAGCAAAGTTCTGTATTGCCACTAGGATTCTAAACGACAAGGCAATAACTTTTGATTTGCCATCTCCAATTCATGGTTCATGGAAAGTCAAGTTTCGTCCACTAATAAGATGCCAGACCATAAAGAATCTCCATTTGTTTGTATATTATATGATCAATGATCTACGGCAATGAAAAGAACATTAGACAGATCAATACCTCATTGTAATGCTCGGCTAGCTGCTGACGTCTAGGATCAGTATCATGACTTGCAGAAGAAACTTCTGCAGGAGCTGCATGACAAGCAAAATCATATCATTATAGAACACTAGAACATGCCAAAAGGGATACAGCACAGAACTCCATTGCTATTGAACATCACAAGTGTCTTCCAATGTGAACCAAACTCCAAAAGCTTCTACTAGTAAAAGGAGAGAACTACATCAAGTAGTAACCCCCACAGAGAAATCCTACAAACCTCAGGAGCCGCTTTATAAATTTAACATTGCCATTTACTTCAATAACTTTCTGATGACGTACAGTCTCGGAGCTGCTTTTTTTTTTTTTTTTTTTTTTGGGTTGAGGGGTGGGGGCCAGTGATGAGCCTTTCAGCAGCTCATAGTGATTGATTACATAAGGCTACAGGGAATAAAAGCAATGAAGATTAAGGATGAATTTTTTTACCCCCCATTCAGACCAGAAGACATAATTCATAAAAAGTCGTTTCCAAGAACTTGAAACCACGTGTTAGCCTCCACACATAATTAGCAAACATTCACAGAGAAGATTTTGTTCTGAGAAAAATCCCTCTTCAATCACCAAAGGCACATACTCCAACCATAATGACAGTCGGCAAAACGAAGTAATATGTCTTAGGGGCGCGGTATTATACTAAATGCACAGAGACAATGGATATTCCATACATTCAACTCAAGACAACCCGAAATAGAAAAAAGCAAAGTCATTTGGAGCCAATGAAATCCAATGTGCGAGAAAATGGTACACAGAACAGGGATCAACATACCAAGTACATCAACACGAGGAAGCTTGTCTACAAGTTCACCAACATCAGGGGCAACAGTAGTTGTGTCTGTTCCTTTATTTGGATTTCCAGGTTCTTCACTATAGACGCCATTAGATTTTCCGCCTCCCTAAATCATAACAAAGGGTAGGAATTAGAACATGCCTTGATGAGATAAAGCATAACAATAGCATCACAAGTATACTAGTAGTGGTTTCGACAAAGATCAGGGTTCCTCAACACAGTAATGTCATCCTCACCGCACCACCCAATTATTTTCATCACACAGGGATTAGTTATCTTGAAACTGGATTTAGTCAGCAGGGCAGCTTTTTCTCCCGTCTATTGTTCATACCTAATAAATTGGAGTCATCATTCCCCAAAATTAGAGACTTTGTTCAGGTCTGACCGGCAAGCAGGCATGCGCTTTATTGATTTAACAATTAACATGCATCCCACTTTTTGGGGGGGGGGGGCTTCTCAGTAAAGAGAGGATGATGTGCTACATTGGAGTTAGCAAACTCCTCAAATAGTTTCCACTTCAACCTGGTTGATTTATTCGATGTCTCCATTACTCCAAGCCAGCTTTCTACTAAAAATTTCAAGGTGGTAACAATACTATACCCTAAGGGGTGAACATTATATTTGATGAAGGTTATGAGTACTTATGATTACACAAAAACAGTAATCAATCCAATACAATGATGAACTTACAAAGTACTCTTTCTGGTATTCTGCATTCAGCCCCTTCTCCAAGAGCAGAACCCTCTTCTTAATGAACTCAACTTGTCTTCTCTGCGTCTCTCTGAACTGATATAGTAAAGTGGCAGCATCTGCTGCCGTAGATGCCGAGTCGGATGCTGGACCATTCTCACCATTTGAACCCTTTGGTGGGTCACCAGTTGGCTCCGCATTCGCCAGAGGTGAACCACTTTGAGTATGGTTACCTACAATTCCAGCAAGGTTTATCACAGGAAGATTCAACTCCTGACATATAACTTCCTGGAACTGTAAGTCCTTGTCATCAAGAATAGCTTGCCACCTTCCATACCCATGCCTTCAAGCACAAAGCAGTAAATGTTAAATGATCAAGATTGATCAGAACTTCGGTAATACATGAGCGATAGACATAAGGACAGCTCAATGGTGACTCATATGGATTCTCAATTCAAGGCTCAAGATAATGCATACAGAACGAAATATTCAAGAATAATTTAACTCTCAGCTGAATGTGTAGATATGCCTGACTAGAGAATGAGTTAAATCGTTAAAAATGGGTTTGAGCATTTATAGTTCAAGGTGGCTATGAAATCAATGAAACCATCACTGGAGTGGTTTCTTTGTCCTGCAATGGACAACATCATTTTATATACTATCTGATTATGTTTCTCTTTCGACAGCGAAAATGCTCAAAAAGAGAACCAGAATGTACTTCAACACAGCTCGCAGAAGTATCAGGTCATGCTCACGGCTCCATATTCTTCCACCTTTCAACGCCGGATAACGGAACATTATGTCATCTGCAAAAAGGGGCTCTCCTGATCTTTCAGATGCAGACTTCACCTGTTTTGTCATGAACGGGCAGGAGATAATTAATCAAAGAACATAAAGACAAATGGCTAACATGAGCATAAGCCATAGTAGGATAGACGACAATCATAAATATAATGACATAGGTGACATCGAAATGATATTGAGGTCATCAAATACCCCCGGCGCAGAAGGGGTGAGGTGGAGGGGAGCTCCAGCCGTAGGATTAATGCTACCATCCCCATCCACCAAACGGAGATTCCTCTTAAATTCTAAAAGCATACTGATGCAGGATAAGGATAAAGGAGAATTAAGAAGATATGAATATCTCTTAATATTGGCATATGTGAAGTATTTTTATAATTTATTATCTTTGTAGGTTATCTTTTAGGATAAAATCTTATCTTTTTATCTCTTAGATTATTTTTAGTTATCGTAATCTTATTGTAATCTTCGGATATATTTTCTATTCCTTTTCCAGTTGTATTGATTCCTATATAAACCCCCTCGTGCATTGGGGAAAGACACACTTGAATGAATTGAATTATTGAGTTTTTCAAAAGTTCTTGTGTGATTTGTCAAAGTGTGGGAATTACTCTTAGAGCATCCTACATCAAATTGGTATCAGAGCCAATCGATCTAAACCGCTGCAATCCTGTTCCTTGCGTCCCGAATCAGCAACCAAAAAAAAAAAGGAAAAGAACCCCAAAAAAACAAAAGGAAAAAAACCAGAAAACCCTAAACCTTCACTGCCAGCTTTGACGCCACCCCTCCCGTTGGCCACCACCAACTCCGACCACCACCCGGAGGTCGCCACCTCCGGCCAACCGCCACTCGACCTCCATTGCCACCGGCTATCCCCGGAACCCTCGAATCCCTAATTCCCGAAACAAAACCCCAGTCGCGCGCTCCTCCACTCTCTTGAACGACCACCAGACGCGACGTCCACCATCACCCACCACCTACCCTCGGTCGCCACCTCCGTTCGACCACCACCAAGCCTTCTCCGCCGCCGTCCTCTTGCCGGAACCCTAGAAAGCCCAATTCCATCAAACCAGTTCGCGAAAACCCTAACTACCCGAAAGCCTAGACCCCAAATCCATGTTCGATCCTTCACATTCACCCCAAATTGATTTCACTCCTGCATTAACCACCAAATTTCGTCCCAAAACCCTAAAACAATTGAATTAAATTGGTGCATTTCGTGCTTCAATTGTTTGGGTCCAACCGCGAACCCTAACCCTAGATTGCGAACTGATCTTTTGCTCACAATTGAAGGAGCTTTGTTCCTTTGGCCTTCAATAGGGAGTGTTGAAAACACACTTGACTGTGTTGTCCCACCACAGCCGGCCTAGTCCTTGCTGAAAGCCACTCATGGTGGTTATTTTGCTGATCACTCTCCCATTGTTCCTGTCCCTGTTTCCTGCAGCTATTGGCTGCCGGATCTGCTCTCATCTTATATTGCTTGCTGGTTTATGACATTATCATGGTGTTGCTAAAACCGGCATGGTTATTGACATAAGATCTTCTAAATCAACTATTCAAAGTTGGGAATGAATTGCGTACTTCTCTCCCATCTTCAACAATCTCCTTGAATTGTTGGAAAAGCTTGAAAGCCTTTTGGCTCAAGTATGCCAAAACCCTCCAACATCCATACAAGATGCCCTAGTGACCCTAAAAGGCGTCTTAACCTCAGAAGTGCTTGTTAAT
This sequence comes from Carnegiea gigantea, assembly GCA_029747015.1. Classification (NCBI taxonomy): domain Eukaryota; kingdom Viridiplantae; phylum Streptophyta; class Magnoliopsida; order Caryophyllales; family Cactaceae; genus Carnegiea; species Carnegiea gigantea. Next base: position 268,236 of record JAKOGI010000118.1, read on the forward strand.
CATGTAAACATTGATATTCAGATATCTCTTGCTTCTGGTCTTTCTTAACTCATTCGAATTGCAACACCAAATCCCCCTTTTGAAGATGAGCTGATGAAGAAAGCCTTTCAAGTCATTGTGTCATCTTTTCAAGCCCTACCTGATAGTGATGGCAAATCATACCAAAAGAGACGTCGCATACTTGAATCCATGTCTAGAGTTAAGTCTTATGTGGTGCTGTTAGATCTTGAATGTGATGCCCTTGTCTTGGACATTTTTCATCATCTGTTAGCATCCCCTAAAGATGATCATTCTTCTATGACTCTTGCACATGTAGAGTCCATTCTCGTGGGTATTCTCATTGAAGCGGATAACCTTTTGTTGGAATTTCTTATTTTCATACTCTATCGGAGTCAACAAGTTACTAGTCAAAGGGCATAGGATGCATGTGCATCTCATATCCCACTTCAACAGATTATTTCCTCTATAGATGAAATTACACGAATCAAGGAGAATGGAATTAAAAAGGGTCCGAATGAGGAGCGCATAGGATTCAAAAATGCTGATGAGGAGTTTCAAAATGCTACATATGAATGCAAGACACTGCTTAATTCTGGAGATTTTTGGTCTTGATGTCCAAAATTTTATCATGTGGAGATATCAAGACTAGAATATGGGCACTTTGATTGGTTTATCCCTAAAGAACTTTTAGTTGGCAAGAAGCTCCATCCGCTCATAGCATTGCTACTTTTCTTGGAGAAGTTGAAAGTCCTACAATTTTTCCATTTGTGGAGTGAAGTGAAGTTGTTTCTTTACTTGGATTCCTTCTTTTTACCGCTGTATAAAACTCGAGGATGAGTTTTTTCCAACCAGGAGAGAATGATGCAAGATAAAGATAAAGGAGAATTAAGAAGATATGAATATATCTTAATATTGGCATATGTGAAGTATTTTTATAATTTATTATCTTTGTAGGTTATCTTTTTTAGGATAAAATCTTATCTTTTTATCTCTTAGATTATTTTTAGTTATCGTAATCTTATCGTAATCTTCGAATATATTTTCTATTCCTTTTCCAGTTGTATTGATTCCTATATAAACCCCCTCGTGCATTGGGGAAAGACACACTTGAATGAATTGAATTATTGAGTTTTTCAAAAGTTCTTGTATGATTTGTCTAGCTGTGGGAATTGCGCTTAGTGTGTCCTACATCACATACAAGTATCTCGTATATAGCAGCCAAACAAGTAGTTATTGCCACCCTATCTTACCAAAGCCATTAAGGGCCTGTTCTTTTCGTAGGTTAATTGGGGTGGATAAAAGGGTGAAGTGGGTTGAGGTGGGTTGAAGTAGGTTGAAGTAGGTTGAAGTGGGTTGAATTTCTTTTATGTGATAAATTGAACTTAGTTAAAATAATAGAAGTGGGTTGAATTAGGTTGAAATGGATCGAAGTGGGTTGAGATTGGTATTTTAGAATTGAACCACGAAAAAAACAGGGCCTAAAACTGGCAGAGAAGCTAGTTAATCCCTCATTCTACTTCTGAATCAGCAGAAGTCCCCAGAAGCCATGCGAAGGAGACAACGAGGATAAGGATGCAGTAAGAAAAATGCTGAAGAAAGTCAATTCCACCTCATCGTCAGTCACCTTAACCTTAATTCTACATTCCTCATTTGACCAAAACATAAAATAAATCTTATCCTGGAAAATACAAAATTTTGGACTTGGCAACACTTGCAATGGCCTATAACCCGCCAGCACAGAGCAAAAGCAGTTTTAATCACAGTTGCCTGGAACACAGTATGCTCTGGTTCGCAAAACGAATTCGGGTACGCAATTCGCCACCTAGTGAGAATCCGGTACTCGTGGGTAGTTTCCATCATTTTGCTAGTTACTGAACTTTGCATGTACTCGGAATGAAATTTAAATTAAAATTAGAAAACAAAGGTGTGATATTGAAAGAAAATTAAAAACAGGAAAAAAATTGCAAAACAGTGGTTAAAAGAATAAGAGCACTGACGATCATTTATTGCCTGTCCAACTACTTCACCCTCTCTTCTACTATGTGAAAGTGCAGGTATTACCTCCATTACCCAATACCTCTCCTCTCTTCCCTCACGCATGGATTTATTAGAGACCCCCGGCTTTTCCTCTCTTGTCTCTCCTTCCTGCTTCAACTCAAATTATCATTCAAAGACGCTCTGCAGAATTCATCTTCTTCTGTATTTACTCTGTTCCTCCATCGAGGATCCTTCCCTTCATGCCATCTTTTCTGCGATTTAAGATTTCCTGTTTTTCGATCCGAGCCCTTGATCTCCAGAATAATCTCCTTCTAAAATCTTCCATGAATGCCCAACATAGAGCAACAACTTGTGATTGGGGATGGATTCACTCAATTCACCAGATTTGGCGAATTGGTAGGCCACGACTCGCGCTTTGGGCTGCGAGAACTGGTTCACGGTATGCAGGGGGATTCAGCGAATCTAGTAACTATGGTTTTAATACCGCCTAATACAATTGTTACTTGAAGACTAACCAGAATCTTCTTCACACACCACACAGAATGACACACTGCAGGCAGCTATCCCTCGCCCAAATAAATTAGCACCGAAGCCGATAAAAATAGCAAAACAATAGAGGCTCAAATAAATTTAGAAGTCTAGCACAGCGCCTATGACGGACAATAGGCAAAAAGTAGATAAGATTAAAAAGAAAACACACTTTCACAATACAGTAATATAAAGTACGCATACCGACATCAAGTTCACAATTCATGTTAGCCATGGAAGACGAGGATAATTTAAACACCCTGCCCAGGCCAACTGGCCAAGGCCAAACTCAAATTAGTTAAGAAATAAAAGAGATTGTGAAACAGATCAGTTTTTCAACAAAAGCAGTTAAGATTTAGAAGTGAGAGATTACCGAACAATGCCAAGATTCACATTATTCCATCAATTACCTTATCCCTGATCAAGAGCAACACCGCAATTCTCACAAGAACATCTTGCACTCTGAGTCCTTCTTTCGGGACACCGTCTGTGGTCAGATATGTATATATTACACTTCCGCGCAACAAAATAAAGCATCAACAGATTCAAAGTCACGATAATAAGGAAAGAACAAAAAACAAGGTTACCTGAAAACGTAGGTGAATCAGTAATCTCCTCAGCAAGATGAGACAAGAAAAGTCTACCATAACTGAGCATGATGTAAACATACAGAAGAACATGATCAGAACTTAGTTGCTTCTTCATAACTGATTTTTGCTTTTTCTCCCACCGTAGGAGGGGTCGTCAATTATTGACAGCATGTAAAAGCAAATGATACCAATACATCATGCAGCCAAGGCACTCAGAGGGGGAAAAAAAATAACACAGAGGAGGTACCACATGTATGCTTACCAAAGCGTCACTCACACCAACTTAAATCAAACGGAAACCCTATAGTTAAAAAGTTTTGTCACTGGCGCCCCCTGACCCCACAGCTACTGGAGGGCAAGGTTTACAAAGGCACAACAAGAAGCCCCAAATTACTCCTGTCTGGCAGCAGCAGCTTTCCAGGGGCAATAAAACAAGGAAACTGGCAGACACCTAGTGGAATACAACTCTTAAATTGATGCATTAGATCTGCATGTTATACATATTTATAGCATCAATTGCGATTTGCAAGCAGCAACAGAATAACTCAATTGCACAGGACACTTGAACCCCCCCCCCCTCCTTTCTTCTGCTTTTCTCTTTCCCACCTTGAAACCCATTTTTTGACTTCATAGTGTCCCTTCTCATCCTTTACGCTCCCTGTTACCTCACATATTACTCTAAAGTTAATTTTCCAATTGCCCCCTCACATATACATACTTACACAGAAACTACACTTGTTCAGTCCTCATCCTTATGGCTTAAAATATACTATTTGGAGCAGTGTTTGCCTCACCTTCCACCTAGGAGTTGAGGGTTCAAAACCCCACTGGAGGCATGGGAGGAATACCCCCCGGCCCAATGCCTTCCCCCGCTAGAGTGTCCCCATAATGCTAGGAGCAATAATGTTTAAAAAAATGTTAAAAATAATAATTATAATAATGCTATGTCTTTGCAGATATTTATCTACGCCCTAACTTTCAGGCACTAAGTAGTAAGTGCTCTATCATATACAAAACATTTTATTAGCCCCTAACTAAAACAAGTTAAAACCATTTCATAATTTTGCATATTAAAGTCATCAATTTTATCAATTGTCTGCTAGTTTAGTGACGGGAATGACATTTTACATGTTAAAAAGAAAGCTACAT
>JAKOGI010000118.1:277500-335000 GCA_029747015.1 Carnegiea gigantea
ATGTTTTAACTTTTAAACTTTTAATTATTTATTGCTTTGTTTAATTGGTTGTGTGTTTTTTTTTTTTTTTTTAGGTGGTTGAAAATTGTAGTGAACTCATTTGTGGTGTTGATTTTTGGGTTGAATTACTTGAATGGAAGATGCTTAGTTCACCTTTGTGAGCTATTTTGCTTTGTGTGCTATGTGTTTTATGCTTTCCTTCTATGGCCCTGCTAGTTTGTGTATTTTAAGACTTCTACTATCTTATGGTGTGTGCTTTGAGAAACTATGATGTTATGTTATCGTGCTTTATGACTATATGCAATGTTATTCGTGGTTATCTTGACGTTTAATTCCTTACTTGAAGTCATTATCTACATTATTTTTAAAGAAATATGGTTTGGGAATGATTTTGGAGTATTTTATAGTCAAAGTGCGCCTCGCGTCTGAAAAGCCCGCGCCTTTGCCTCGAACCCGCGCCTCGGGCTCCAGGACCTTTTGCGCTTTTTTGCGCCTCGGGCTTTTTTAATCTAAGGCTGTAATGGTATCTAATCATTGTAGTGATGCAAGTATATGACTTATTTGGGCATAACATGTTTTTAGAATAAATTTTTTGTATTTTTTATAAAAGTGCCCCTCGCGTCGTTGAGGCGCGCGCCTCGAGGCTTACGCCTTGTGCCTCACGACTTTTTGCGGCTCTCACTTTTTTAAACTAAGGTGGCATATCCTTGATGTCTATATAGTGCAATCTTTTGATTACTCATCAAAAAATTGAAGGAGCCTATGTGGCTTCAATCTGTGCTTAAAAAAGTGCGCTCGGGGCGCGCCTAGGCGCACAAAAGCTCGAAGCCCACCCTGTTGCGCCTTAGAATGGGTCAGGCGCAACGCATTCTTGAAGCCCGCACTTTTCTAGGATTCAGACCGAGGCGCAAAGCGCGCGAAACCCTCGCTTATAGATCATAATAGACCATTTGAAAAAAAGAAAAAGCCTTTAAAGGGCCTTGACCCCTCTCTTTCTTTGTGGAAGCCTTTTAATTAAGCTGCCACTGGAAATAAACAAAGCATATTGCTGCTGTTGAACTTGAGGTTGGAGCTGGAAATCCTAATTGTGGTGACGACAATCTAGTAGTGCTTTGTTCTTTTTTCTTCTTTCATATTTCCTTCTTCATCCTCCACCTTCTCTGTTATTCAACGACCATGCAAAGTTTTTCTCTGTTCCCTTTCGGTTTTTTTGCGGGGCTTCAAGGAGGTCAAAAATTATGCCTGCCATAGCCTACATTGCCCTGTGGGAGTTATCCTTTAGTTGCTTGGGAGTCTACTGGGTTGTCTCGGATTCTGTGAGTAATTATCTTTTGGCTTGGGAGGGTGCCTTTAGTAGGAAAGTTAAAGAGAGAAGCGTCTTATTGATCCCACATGTGATTTTTTGGGCTATTTGGTGAGAGAGAAACAAAAGAATCTTTAAAGGAGAGGAGACGTCCCTTCAACGAATCAAAGATATTATTAATTTATTATCAAGACTTTTTTTCTGGGATAGTGGGAACTTTTGTGAATCTTCTTTTGATGTGATTGATTTTGTGGATAGGTTCCACCTTGGGTGTACATAATCCTTTGGTAGGATGCCTGCTTGCATCCATCCCTTTGTACATTCTTCAGTTTAATATATTATATTCTTTTTCCTTATCAAAAAAAATAACCTACAGTGCTACAATGCTACTGAACCCTTGCTTTCTTCCCCCCCCCCCCAATCTTTCTCCCTTTCTCTTTCTCTTTTTTTTCTCTCTCGCCCTCCCTCTCTCTGCCTCGCAGGCTGGTAGCCTATGTTATGTTTTGGGGTTTCAATTTATAGTAATCCAATTAAGCTGTGTTCAATGCTGTAATTGTATTTTGCTATGTTTAATTGGCTCTTTTTTTCCCTGGGTTTTCGTGAAAATCACTTATTTGATGCAATTATCTAGCTTATTTTCAAAGAAATATGGTTTAGGAATAATTTTTAAGCATTTTTTAGTAAAAATGCATCTCACATATAAAAAGCTTGTGTGTTCGCCTCAAAGCTCATGCCCCGGGCCCCAGGACCCTTTGTAATTTTTTTTTTGCCTCAGGCTTTTTAAAACTAAGGCTTCAACCACTTGCTTCTTTGGGACTGAGCCTTCGAACAAGCAATTCACAACCAGTGGTTTATTTCAAATATTGTAGTAGTATTCCAACAAGCAATGGAGAGGAATTTTTAAGCATCTTTGAGGTCAGGTAATTGGCGTTGTTTCCATAAACGCTATTGGTAGAAATATGACTTCCAAAAACAAATTTGATCCTGAATAAGTTAAATGATCTTCATTGGGTAATTCTCCAATCAGGGAGAACAAATGGAACTTGTTGTGCGGTACCTCTTCCAAAAAGATCTTGAACTATTGTATTCGGTGGAGCACTTGGAAGGGGAGGAATTGTCAGATTTTTGAGGGCAAAGCTAGGACTATTCAAGGTTTCAACCTTTATTTCTTGAGAACTTTGAATAGTTAGAGTCAAGTCCCAATCATGGGACAAAGTTGACTTTTTTTTGGGAATTTTGCCAATACGATTGTTGTAAAGAGGTTGAGGACATGACGTTACTTTGTCATTGCCTCCTTTTGTACATGGGTGACATCCCCTTATGTCTTCATAATACAGCTTTTGATTACTTATATAAAAAGTCTTTTACTATTGCATTAGTCAATCTATTTCGAGGCATTGGTTCATGTTATCTTACTAAATGGCGGAGAATTTCTATTTTTGTTGGTACTATGCTGGCTAATAAATTTAGGTCTATTTGACTATTGCTCAATCCATATGTCCACAATAGCTACATCTATCAACTGCTAAGCCATCTTTACAACAAAAGTCAATTTCTATTGTATATTTAGTCATGTAAGTTGAGCAATGGGTGGTGCTTGATCATATAGATTGAGTCATGCAGGGTGTGAGCTATGTTCAAGCTGTCCAGAATCCTGACTTTATTTTGAATCATTGGTTTCCTTCTATATAAAATGCTTGATGATCATATAGTTTCCATTTCATGGTTTAAACATGACCAGTGTTGTGCCAATCATCACTCTTACTAAATCTAGAGATTTTTGTTGGACTCTAATTAATGCACCGGTTATGGGGGCTTGAAATGTTTCCCAATGCTTATGAAGCTATAGAACTTGCAACTAGTTTGCATCAAGCTATATACTGACAGATGTTAATTAAGATGGCATATTTAATTAGGACTGTCTTGTCTTGACATTTGGATCTTGTGAGTGGTGAGTGCCATAGAATAATCCTTAAGGACAGATTACCAGTGTACTCGATAAAAACTTCAGAATGCCTTTTATTATGTTTGGTTTTTCAGTGCTATTTTGTCATCCTTCATAGATATCTTACTTCATAATGGGTAGTTGTCTTTGTTTCACTCTTTGGTATCTAGATACCCCTTGTATGAGGCTCTTGTGCTATAGTAACATCTGAAACTACCAAGTATGGGCATTATTGAATACTTTTTACTTGCACCTGCCCCCCTTCCCCTCTGGGGTTTCAATGGGCCACAAAGCTTGATATAGGCAGTATCTGAACCTAAGTATCTAGTACCAGGGGCAACAAACTTCTCCGACTGCATTAGTTGGCACTCACTTTCTTGTACCCTTCATTCCTTTACAATTCCAACTACCATGCTCCCCTTCCCCTCTGGGGTTTCAATGGGCCGCAAAGTTTGATATAGGCAGTATCTGAGCCTAAGTATGTAGTACCAGGGGCCACAAACTTCTCCGACTGTGTTAGTTGGCACTCACTTTCTTGTACCCTTCATTCCTTTACAATTCCAGCTAACATGCTCCATGCCTTATTTTGAGGCTTGATTGCGTTAACCCAAACCATGTATAATTCCAACAATCAGCTGCTCCCAAGGAGGCCATACGTAGCTTTGTCTCTTAATATTTGTCTGTCATGCTTTAAAGTGTAGAGAAGAGTGGACTTCGCTTAATATAGCCTTGTCTTGTAATAGTTGGAAGTAGATGAAGGGACCTGATTTTTAGACATAGACCCGTGTATACACAAACAGTTAGATATACAAATATGAGGCTGGTAAGTTGTGGCTAGCTGCCTTAATGTCACTCATCGCGAATAGATTTGGATCTGAGAGTTGCACTTGGCTATTTCGAGCGTTTTCTTCTTTGTGTTTGGTATAAATTAATTTTTAAATGCCGTCTTATATCCAAGAATAGATGTGGGTAGTTTGGTTGAGATGAAGAGCATGAGTAACATAAAGTCTCTGGGTGCTGAAGCAAGGCTAGTGGTTCTCTAGCGAGCACAGGACAAATTGGTGAATGCTTAGCAATCCTATGGTGGATAATGATCGGTTTGTTCCCAAGTTCTACACCTTTTGGATCATAAGTGTGTTGAGTTTGCATTGCGGGAGAAATTTTGCGGTCAATAATGATTTTTACCATTTCGGAATTTTGTTGGAGTTGAGTTCTAGAAGTCTTAAACATCTAGTGACTTTCAGTGACTTGGTTTGGAGCAACTCGTCCTTCTTGGCTTCGTATTAGGAGCTTGCTGGCAGGTCATTCCTGGATTATTCTTTGTTAGATATTCAACATAATTGGAGAGGCTTTTTTTTTTTTCCAGTTTTTATCCTCTTTGTTTTTCGATTGAGGGATCTTCTTGTGCAATCTCCTATGAATAAAATTCCTTTTCTTATCTATCTACAAAATGAGCACAGAAAATTTGGCATTTTATTGTGGGCATCAAGTTAACTTAATGATGCTCAATAAAAGTGCTGGATGCTGAATTAAGAATTTGACTTCAAATGCTCATCAGTACAGAGTGCAATTGAGATATTTATATTAATCTGTGTGATTAGCAAGCTCTGTAAAGACATGGTTCTAGTCCAATGAGGTAACCAAATATGGTAATCCAAGCTGTTCGAGATTACATCACTTTTGACAAAAACCAAATTAGTAGAGATGTCTACAAGAGGGTGACTAATTAACGTTTTACATGAGACAAAGAGATCCTTTGCCTTTACAATGTTGTTTTAATCATAATCATGCGATAGTATTTTGGGTTTATGAAGTGGTTCATGTGTGTGGGTAATAGCCCTTTGTGGTTAGTTTTTAACATCTTGTGCATTGTGCAGTTCCACCTTTAATGGAGGAAGTTATTGTGAAACAAACCATAAGCATGAAGATGGCTGGCGAGCATGTGACAATTGTGGAAAGGTGAGCCAGAAATTACTTTTATCTGGTTGACTTGTGGCAAAAGAAGTTTATGAGTTGAAGTTTCATTTGGTCATTTTTTTAAAAGAATTCTAATCAAATCTTGATGTGGGGTCTCTTTTGCAGCAAGTTCACTGTGGATGCATCATGTCACTCAATGCATTTGAAATAAATGAGTGTTGTGGTATAACGTGCAGGGAATGCGTTGAGAAGAGGAATCTTGGGGTATGATGAATCACACATCAGTGCACTTTTGTCTATCTGTATCTTTTGATTTTATCTAATATATGAACCTGCTTCTTCAGGAAGGCTGTCATTGTATGTGATTTGAGAACAAAATTTCTTTTTTCTTTGGATAAGGCCAAATAAACGAATGACAGGGTGAAAATATGTAAGCTGCAGTGCCAAAATCCTTACTAGCAGTGTCAAGTAGAGCCGCAAGATGATATAGCGCAGCGGCAGTAATATAGCTTATGAAGAAAATTTTGTTTTTGATTGTGATTCTTTTGGGCCAAATTTTCTATGTTTGTTATTCCAAATTTTTCTCCAAATAACTGCAACTAGAAAGATTGGAAACCAAGCTTAGTTGGTAGTTTTAGTTTAGATTTGTGAAGAAGCTAACGGAGAAGATGGCTGGGTTCTTTCACTTCTTTGATGTCTGCCATCGTGCCATATTTTATGTTCTCTTAAAAATTTTTAGATAATCAGTTTTAATTGTAGATGTCTATATGGCTGCTTTACATTGATGCGAGTATCTTATTCACCCTGATCCTTACCTCTTTAGTGCTCAAGGATTTAGGATCTACATTTTAATAATATAAACCATAGTTTCCAGATGTGGAAATTGTTTTTAGCCATTTTGGATCTCCGAGTGCTCTTAAATCGTGGTATATAACGAATTGAAATCTTTATATACTTCTTATGATACTGCTTGTCAGCCATTATGTAGTTGGATAATGAATATTAACAATTTGACATAGTGCTTCCCATAATAATGGTCTAAAAATCCCTTGATAATGTCTCTTACAGGTCATTGAGCAGATGTTTTAACCTTCACAGCCATCACTGACTCCAATGAAATGCCAATTAAATTTCACATAGAAACCTTAGACCTAAATGTTTACTCTCATCGTTTTTAAGAATCACATTCTATATTAAAGTGTCACAATACATTTTTAAAACAATGAGGAGAAGAAACCCACTATAGAACCAGCCAAAGTACGGTTTAGGGAAGTCTAATGTACACGTCTCACCCCTTGCAAGCATATATGTTGTTTCTCAAAGACCCAAATAGTTTTTGTTAAGTTTTAAAAGAATTAGAGATGAGACAAATGTAACTAATCAATCAAACCAAACCAAATCATTCCCCAAGTTAAATTAGGAAATTTCTTGTTAGGAAAATTGGGCTAGAGGTCACACGCGAAAACTTTTGAGAATATCGAGCTATTTATTCTAGTTGGGCCAAAATGAATGTCAGAGTTGATAAGGATGTCCAATGACATAAAAACTCCTAAAGACTATAAGCATTCGCATTGCATGTAATCTTCTTGCATTTACTAAACAACGAAAGTGCTGCTCAATAGCAAGCGTTTGCATGGTATGTAATCTTATGGCGCTTGTAAAAGGTTATGCAACTCTTGGTTCATAGCAAAAATTTTCCCTTTACGCTATCTGAAGCTAGTCTCAGGGCTATTTGAACCTAGCATGGCCTAACACTTGATTTTGCCTTGGATACGTCCCTCGCACAATTTTCCCATTCTTTTCTTTTTTTTGGGGGGGGGGGGGTGTTGTAAGGTTAGACATATGTAGCTCTACAATGAAATCACAAAGAGAGCATTCCCAATAGACCCCATATCTTAAAGGCAATGATCATCTTCTTAACAACAAATGAAGTAAAAGACAATTTAGTAAGACATTTAGCCTTCATTGAATACCGTCAAAAGTTGAAAGAATCGCCTGGAAATTGGAATAAGATAATAACTTATAGATTTCATGATAGGAATAATATATTGAAGAGGAAGACACAATGCACCTCTAGAGGACATCATATAACATATCATTTGTCTAGGAGAAAGCTAACAGAAATCAAAGCTTTTGTTGAGTGGAGGAACGTTGACTTCATTGATGAGCGCGCTTTGGAGTCTTTTGATTTATGATGTCCTTGTTTACCACCAGCTAGTGTTGGAAGTCATTCGGAGAAGAACATGAGAGATATCTTGTGGTCTAAACCGTTAAAGGTTTCCACTGAGTAATAACGGAAGATGTTTGCCATTACAAGCAAGAAGGAGAGCTAGGCATATGATCCCTTCGTGATATGAATGAATCTTTTAAGATCAAATTGCTTTGGAGGTTTCCAAAGGAGGAGGTTGGGAAAGTATGGTCAAGGTGAACATGGCTTGGTAATTTGGATTAATGGACCAAGAAGAGTATGTGTGCTCACATGGTAGAGTACTGGAAATCTAAGCTAGCTCTGCAAATCCGTGGAGCATTTTGAGGTGAATAGTAGATCTAGAGTGTTGTTTACGCTTGATGTTTGTTTCAGGGATCAACCTCTTAATGTTCAAGTTTCAGGTCTTTTCAGGAGGGCTTGTTTAAAAGAGACAACAATACAAGAAGACGTGTCTTACGACGGTGACCAAAACTTTTGTAACTTGGAAGTTGGAACATAACTTTTGTGCGGAGCCCAAATGACTGGGAAGAGCATATATGCGGTTTATTGATCTTGGCAAGGACATTTGGCATTGACAGGATCATCTAGCCGTATGACTGCAAGGGGTTTCTCATCATTGAGAGCTTCTGTAAAAGACTTTACAAAGTATCAATTTTTTTTTGCCTTAGATTTTACAGGTGAGGCAACTTGGACGTCTAAAGCCGCTACTGAACTCTTTTTTATTTTTGGGCCGCCACTAAAGGAAACATTCTCATAGATGGCATGCTCAAAAGAAGAAAGCTAATAAGCCCAAAAGAAGAAAGCTGGTAAACTCAAAAGGTGTCACTGTGCCTTGAGGAGGAAGAATGTCTCCACCACCTCCTTGTCCATTACTCCATTACTGGGGGGTTTCTTTGCTTTAGCATTGTTGTTTTTCCTTGATGGGGGTTAGTTAGGTTCAAATTTGAATTTCAAAGATGTTTCAATGGCTTGGAGAAGTACAGATACCAGATCTGCTCGCATTGGATGGATATGAGATCCACCTCAGCCATAATAGGTGGATATGGAGACAAGATCCACCTCAACCATAATACGTGGAGATGGATTGGTTCAAGTGGATGATAAGTGGAGATGGATCAAATAGGGATATATGCGGTTTGGAAACTATTAATAATTTTTCATCCGTTATCCAGATATCCATATCGGTTTATGTTTTTTTTTTTTTTGGGCAATTAATTCTTGAATTAGTATTTGTCCCGTATAAGTAGTGAATAAATGACTTTCAATGACATGGACTTGTGTCTTTGAAATTTTGAATCCTAGCATAGCAGTTATTGATTGTAAAGTAAATAAATACAAAAAGGCAAGTAGTCATCAATACAAAATGTCGATTGAATCTCCATTGAACATCCAATAACTTCGCCCAATCTGTATGAATACAGATGGATAGAAACATTAAATATAATTAATTGGTGCGGATGTGGATATGGTCATGTGGATGGGTGGTGCTAGCTCATTATAAATGTGGATGTGCCTCCAATTCTATGTCCAATCTATTGCCATCTCTACATAGAAGTATATTGTAATATGCCGAAAATAGTAATATGTTGTAACATGAAAATCTGCAAGTAGAGCTTAGTGTAAGCCAAAAAGATTGGCTCGTTGAATTTGAATTCCTTGGATTGATTGATCATGAATGATCAACCATCTACAAATTTGTTAGGCATGCGTGAAGGTTGCTTTCCTGTGATGATTTTAGATAGAAGGGTTTGTTTTGGAGGGTTTGTCAAGTATCTTCTTTTTACATTTTAGCCATCACAGAAATGTTTGCATACAAGTATTTCTGCAATTGCAACTTTCAATCATAAGTCCCTCTCACATATGATGAAACCTTTTATTTGAACTAAAACATGGGATTAAATCTATGCCAATGATCTGTTACCAATCTGGATGCTGAACGAAGCAATTTCACTTAATGGTGGTTATGAAATATAGAAAATAGAAGTTGCTTATTTTCTTGGAAAATTAGAAGTTGCAAGATATTGAGGGGAAGGGGGGTTAATGATGACTTTTCTGAAGTTCTTCGGAAGCATATTATCAGTTGTATCTGATTACATGTTTACATAATTATCAGGCATTTGCAATCGGCGCTCCCTCTTTGGATGAATCTCAGGCATCACCTATAGGTGCTTCGTCTTTGGCCCCAGCCCTCATCGATTGTGTTCAGCTCAATGACTTGGGTAGTTCTACTGAACTTTTTGCTGGTAAGCATGCACAAATCAACATCGCATTGCTGTATGGATGTTTACATGCAAACTTTTAGTGTTGTTGATCTAGTTGGACTTGTCCTCTAATATCTGCTGCCATGTATCCTTGGAAGATGAAATTTTGACGTCTTCCTGCTTAAGGCAATTTTTGGGGTTTTATGCTTGTCTTATTGCTGAAATTATCTATTGATCAAGGGTGTCTGTATAAGTACTGATCCTACCCCATACCCCCCTTCGCCCTCCAGGAGGAGAACTTTTGGCAGATCCACGGAGTGCAATGTCCCCGAATGATGATATGCAGAATCCAGACAAAGCAGTCATTGAAAGGAGCTTGGAAATCCCTCAGTTGTATCCGTCATGTCTTGTTTTCTCTGATTTCTTCTAGTGTGGTTTTTCTTCTTCTCTTTTTTTTTTGGGGGGGGGGGGGGGGTTGTTTGTTTATTAAACTATAATGACGACTTCCTTAACTGTTTCTTAAGGCGAAAATCTGATCTTATCTTCCTATTTCAAAAGAAGCTTACGCCAACTGACTGTGACCCTAAGGCCGGGCGTTTTCTGGTGCCAAAGTTTTATGCAGAGGTAAGTTGTTTTAAGCCCAGTATTTGGACTTGCATTCTTCCTCATATTTTAAAAGCATTTAAGGAGTAAATGCCTCATAATTTTGACCTATTATGAATGGATGCTTATATAGTTCGCTCATTAGCCGTTGAAAAAAACACACATTTGTATTTTACGAAGTCATTAATTGCTATTCATTTTTTTCTCTTGAAAATTGTTATTCTTGTCCTTGTTTTGAAAATTTGTATTCTTTTTAAGGGGAAAAAAAGGTAAAGAAGTGTAATTAATTATCAACATATAGAAACAACGGAAATATTATGAGACATCCATAAAAGGAATAACAAGCAAATAAAATGCGACGGAGGGACTAGGGAGTATGTTTTAGCTAATGAACATGCAGGTGCAAGTACGTAAATTAGGTCCAAGAAGCCATCAATAATGCATAAGTGTGCTTACATCACGTCAGTTGCAGTTCTGTAATCTGACTTTTTAGCTTGTGTTCCGTAAGTACAATACTGATAAGAAAATACATTATTCAGAAATTCCTTCCCATGGTTCCTGGACAACCTAGTGTGCCTATTACAATCAAAGATATAAAAGGTCGTCCATGGGATTTAATGCTACGTTGGTGGCAGAACAAGAATAGCCGCAAGTACGTAATTGATGGCACTAGAGCATGTGTTCAGGAGATGCAATGGAGCGTTGGAGATATATGTAAGTAATCTATTGTCAACTGTTTTGCCGTGTGGATTATAACATTTTCTATGACATCTTGTAGAGTTCCAACATTCAAGATGTTCCAACGGTAATAATCAGTGTGCCCAGCATTCTTTTCATTTGTACAGAGAAAAGAGCCTTTGAAAGGAGAATGAATAAAAATGTTAATATGGTATAATTATGAAAGTATGA
This sequence comes from Carnegiea gigantea, assembly GCA_029747015.1. Taxonomy (NCBI): domain Eukaryota; kingdom Viridiplantae; phylum Streptophyta; class Magnoliopsida; order Caryophyllales; family Cactaceae; genus Carnegiea; species Carnegiea gigantea. Next base: position 288,588 of record JAKOGI010000118.1, read on the forward strand.
AACCAAAAATGAGGATTGTTTATTTGCTCTTTCTTTTTTTCTTTCTTTTTTGGGTTGAAAGACAAGATGTCTTTATGCATAAATGGCCTTTTTTCCCCCCTTCCTGGATGTCACAAATAGATATTGATGTATTGTAAAAAGGACATGTATGTGAACCTGCATCATGTCTAACACAACACGTATCATGAATGTATGACTTTCTTATTTGTACATCTTTTTGTTTGTTGCCCATCCTGGGACCCTGCAAAATCTGGTACATTTGGGTTGTTGTGATTCAAAATCAATCTAGTGTTCCTTTTTTTCATTCAAACTAATATGTTGGTTCTTGCGTAAGAGGGTTCAATTTTTTGTCATTTTCTTTTCCGCTGGTTTGGATCGTATGCCTGGACTCTGGACTAACAGCGAATTTGTTTTGAAGTAAAATTTTACAGGAAGCTTCCAGATAACGAGCTGATTGTGGATCTTATTAGGCTTCATGCTGGAGTAACAGGTATTCATGCTCAGTTTCCCAGCTGATTTATACTTTAAATGGAGGTAGTGATGCAGGTAAAAAAGTAGGCTTGTTCATTGCATATGAAAAAACATCTTTCGCTATCATCCTCTATGAGTTCCTAGAATAAGAGTATGCTGAGCCTGGAAACATTCAAAGCAACAAGCATTTTCTGTGTGTTTGCTTGCTGACCAATATTGTGAATCCGATGATAGAATTCCTTCTGCTGTGAATCATTGCATCTCCATCAACCCATTTAAGAAAAGAGGGGAAAAAAGCCTTTTTTTTTTTTGGGGGGGGGGGGGGGGTTGCATTGTGGCTTCAAGTGTTAGTTATCCTGTTACTTTTGGAAGTTGTCCAGTTTGAGCCTCAATCTTATTTGTTTGCCAGAATATTTGTCATATCGTAAGAAGTCCTCTGCAATATTATTGACTGATAAAAATGGTTGAACTGAGAACAAATCAAGCCTTTAACTTACTGAAAGGTTGGCTACACAAATTTCTGACCTTTGATGTTCTGTAGAATTTGTGAATCTAGATGCTAAGAAGTTTTATCTTCGATGTTGACCACCTAAACTAATGGACTCTCCCAGAATGAGCAAGGTGTGTGAAGCAAACAAGAAATCCGTTGCTGAACGGCCCCACCTCCCCCCCCCCCCCAAAAAAAAAAAGGGGGTCCTACTTCAGTGAGGTCTTGGGTGATCTATATGTAGGTAGCAGCCTTACCTGATCTTGTAGACCCAAGAAATCCCTTCATATAGAAGTCCCATTTGCTAGTGAGGCTCTTACGTTGAGATTTATGTCATTCTGGTCCCTTTTGGGATTGGGTCATCTGGAATTCTGAACCCTTGTTGAGAACATGCAATAAATACAAGTTGAGGAAATTCTGGTCGTTTGGTCCCCAGTTACTTCAGTTTGTATTAGGACAAAATCAAGTTGTCTTATTTCAGGTTTGAGTTGGATCCGCTCAATTGGATCACTTATTGTTCAATTTTTTGCTCCATTCAGGTACCTAGGTCTCTGTATTGTGCTAGACATGCAGGCTTCTGGGTTAATTTACTTAATATACCTACTAGTAGCTTATGCCGAAAACTACCATGTACCATACCCCTATTTCTGATGTATATGTTCTTCAATTCCCTGCAGTTGCAGCATCTGGTGCTCCTGCGACGAGGAACTGAGAGCAACACCATTAAGCATTTCAGGCATTCTGGAACATTCTCTCTACCGTCCGTTGGCCCTCAAAACGAGAGAGTCAAGAAATAGTAAATCTCCATAAGATGAAAAGACTTGTACTTGGTTTGGTTCATATACCGTGACCATGGATTGTTGTATTTAGCCCTAAGAGTCTAATAACTCGCTCGTTGCATTGTTGATTGAAGATGCAGACTTTTTAGAATTTCATATTGGTGGAACTCATTTTTGTGTTTGGTTTCTCAAAAAGTTATGTTAGAAGTTACAGCTCTGATGAATCTCTACCCAATCATGGCGTGCAGAAGATAATGAGGGGGGAGGGAAGATTCAGAACTATGAGGCTTTCTAGTCCAACCATGCACTATTTGGTTAACTTCTGTGATATATGTCCGAGTCAGACGCATATCTAATCACTTACCCAGTTGAGCAAATACCCAGGCCAGGATGTTGAAACGAAGAAATATCATCATAGAATTGTGCTGGCGAAAAAATGTATGAAGTGAAAATACACTCAACTCGTCAATGATAATATCAAGATCAGGGATTTAAAACACAGATGCAGGCGCATTTGAGGTTATGGTCGCGCTGATGCGGGAGTGTTCGGATACGATGATCGCAATACGGATCGCGTTCGTCGCGGCGTGAGAACGTTCACACAATTGATTTTGTCACCTGTAATTGTATTTTGATACCACAATTCGCTGAGTAATGTTATTTTATAGCATAGTTCTTATTTTACCAAATTATGATGGGCCAATTTTGACAATAGTCAAACAAAATAATATATAGATGCTTTGGTGCAAATTGAAAGGTTATAAAATAGTACAAACGGTACAATATTAAAATACTTTATTTAAACTACTATAGAGGAGTGAACAAAAGATATAACATAGTGGCAATCATGCTTTATTTCATACAATCAAACCATAAAACTCCACAATTGAAATAACAATTTCATAATTAACATAAACATAATATGATCAAAATTAACATAGAGTTACATAATGAACCAAAACCATGATAACAATAATATAATTAATTTGCTTCAAAAACCATGACAACAATAATGTAATTTTTTCAATTAAAAAATAAATTAGCATCAGCTGGTTAAGTTGCTTCACATTTTCTATCCCAAAAAAATAAAAATGCTTCTCATTAATTCAAGCCACTTATTAATGCCTTTAATGACCTTCTGGAACCGTCCTCACCCTCTTTACGACACTCCCCCACTCACTCACGGTCGTTCCAACTTCTAAGTCTTCCTCTTCGACTCCTATACCCCTTCGCCTACACAGTGATCCCTCCTCCCCTCTCGCTGTTTCGACACCCCTTTCACCGGCGCCGTTTGCTCTGATTCCACCACCCAATTTCCTCCTAAGCCACTTACTTTCCTCCACCGCGCAAATGCCGCACCCTCCCTCAAATTCGGCCCACCGCCTCGCCAGATCTGATTTCTTCCATGGTTCTAAAACCCTAATAGAGTTAAGGCCGAGTCAATTGCCCGTGACGTGTTCTGCCATGGCCGTCGGGTCCGTTCTCGTGTGAGACGGTTTTTACACCGATTTTGCGGTTATTTTCGTTTTGCCCATGTTGTTTTCCGCGTCAAAACGGCCGTTTCGGGACGGAACGGCCGAGTTTTAAGGCCTTGTTTGGTAAAGAGCTTTTTGGCCTCAAAAAGCTCTTTTTGTGGGTATCAGCTGTTTGACTTGGGTCAAAAAACTCTTTTGGTTGTTTGGTTAGATAGCTTTTTGAATTAGCTTTTTGGGTATAAAAAGCTAATTTAGAAAAAGCTCTTTGGAAGAGTTTTTTGTATTAGCTTATTACTATTCAACATTAAATTTACCATATTACCCCCTTTCTTTTGACATAATTACATTTATTTAGTTAGTACAAAAATCCTACTCTTCATTTTCAAATGGGCTACATGTAACATTGGACTTTTTGTTGTCGATTTTTTTCGTTGGTTTTTTGATCTTTTGAGACAAGAGTTGTGGAAAATCATGATGTTTAAATTAATAATTTTAATTTTAAAAGTTCTATGATTTAAGAAATAATGTAGATTAATTTTGTGGTGTAGATCTTTCTAAATGTTATTATGTTATAAATTTTAATTATTACCAAAAATAAAATTAAAGTCAATTAAACAAAAAATCTATGGTAATAAACATCAAATTTGGGTGAAGGTAATTGTAATTTTATATATTTCACCAGTCACAATCTATAATTCACAATTCATGTTAAAAAGAAAAATGAAAATGCAATAAAAATAATTATGTTATTAAAAAAGTAATGAAGTTTTGTTAAGGGATACAAGTGAAATTTCAACAAATAAGCTTGTTAGAAACAACTAATGTTATCAAACACTTTTTTCAAAAACAGCTAATACAATCAGTTAAGTCAAACAGCTAATACAATCAGCTAACAGCTAACAGCTAATTCAATCAGCTAACAGCTAACAGCTGATTGCCAAACAGGGCCTAAAACCCTGATCTAGATATATTAAAGTTATATATTTTTTTCACTGTTAACTAATTTAGTTGTCACCATGTATATTACATGTAGTCACACACAAAAAAATGGAAAAAAAATAAAAAAAAGAAGCCTGCCATGGTCAGAATATCTCTGAACTAGATTGTGTAGTGTCCCATCCCTTGCGCCTAAATAAACAAAACGTCACCATCACTTCTTTACCAGTCTTTCAAAAATCAAAAGGTGCTCTTCAAGCATATATACACAGCAAACATCAGGAAAAAGAACAAATTATTTGTGTCATCTGACTCATCCCTATTAGTAAAAATAAAAAGAACAAAAGAAGAAGATACATCAAGAATCATACAAACAAGTGATGAAAGCAAACGCCTGAAGAACTGCCCTACTTATAGTTTACAATGCCCAATGAAGGTGGGAATCCTTCCAAAACTTGTATCGTCTACTCAGCTCTTCCAGCTCCCAGCTAGGATGACCCATCCTATGGAGCCAACTTCTTAAAATGGAACTCATCGCTTTCAGACCAAGCCTTGGGTTAGTGACGAAAAATCATAATCTTTCGCTCTTTGGGAAGGGGTTTCTGAGAAAACAGCAGAAGCAGAAGAATTTGGACTTGCTTCAATAGTCGATGTGCCATGGACAGGCATGCCTTGGCCCATCGGATAGAAACTGCAAGCATGAAAGACACCAAAAGGATAATGAGTAGTGGAAATTAAGCCTATATCTGCAAAGAAACCCATTTTGTCCAATTCTCGAGATAGCCGAAAGATTGACACTACAGAAATTTTTTGGGTAGGGAGGACCTTGACTTATAGTAGACCAAAGCAATAATGTCCCTTTAACATGTGCGCTTCTTTTCGAAAGAATGATATGAGCCGTTTTTTTTCTCTTTTCTTTTTGGGTTTGGGGGGGGGGGGGGGGGGGGGGGGAGGGCTTTAGATTATGGTGAACTGAAGCAAAATATCCCTTTAACATGTCCACTTCTTCCCCTGTGCTAGTACTTTCCAGTCTAGGCTCCCATGCAATTATACAAACCACGCCGTTACAACTCAAAATCGCACAAGGGCAGGCTTCTGAAACCTTGCCTCAAGCAATATTTGGAGTAGTGATTTTAGAACTCATTGATATGCATGAACATTTACAAGAAAAGAAAAGTAAAAGACAATTCCTAGAAATGCTTTTGACAGATCAGTAAACGGATCAGCCAAAGATTAAGTTATGTTTTCCGGCACGGTTGCAATGCAAAGAGCTTATGTTTTTGTTTGAGCATATCATGTTTGTAGAATTGCAGAAGCTATTCTGGTGACACATGTAGTATATCCTCAAGCCAAAAGGCACTGAAACCATAAACTCCAACACCTTCTCTTAAATGAATCAAGCCCAAAGATTGGAATTGTCATCCTGACAGACAATACTACCGTCTTATTTGCCAGAACCGGTTGTCTTCCTGATCAGAAAATATGAAACCACTAGTTGACAACCAAAAGTAAACAGGCAAACAAAGTCTTACTACATACCCAGGTATAGGAAACAATGTAGGAACCAGTGGTTTATGCAAAGACTGAATATTTCTGACCTGCCTCATTACAAAGAAAATGTCAAAATACATGCCACTAGGACATAATTAGCAAGCCAAAACAGAAACGCGTATAGAACCCATTGATATGAAGAATGAGCTTCACCTGTACAAAATTTTGTAGTTCCTTAATTCCAGCTGATGGCATAGTTAAACCAAGAATTTGATAAACAACATTTGGCCAGTTTTGAATCGGCATACCGCTGCCGTTCAACCCAGGCTGTTGCATGTTAACAGGTGATTTTGAAGTCCCCATAGCTGATTGAGCTGCAGCAGCCATGAGGAGAGTTTGTTGCTGTGCCAGCAAAGCAAGCTGCTGCTGATGAACAGCAAATAGTGACTCAGTCTTCGGCTGCACATCACTTAAGTGGAAAACATCATTGGAAGCAAAAGGCCGTTTCCCCTCAAGATTCAAGACTAGTATTAGAGATTTCTCAAGAATACAGTGACAGATAGGATAGCATTTGTGATGGTGACATACTGCAGTAGAAAGCTGATTGTGATAGTGCAGAATCAATGACAAGAAAGCTCAAACAAAAGCTCAAAAAGCAGCTTCAAATAAACACAAAATTTTTTCAATCCACCGACAAAGGGTATCGGATAACCTCAGCAATGTATGGCCGTAACTCACACAAAATGGAAACAAGTCGGACCAAGGATCGTCGAATTTATAGATAATAGTGTCCATAAATGGTACATGCATTTGCATGAAACGTGCAACCTCAAAAAATAAAGTAATCAACCACAGCATTTTTTTAATAAAAATGGGACACATAAAATATGAATAAGAATATAACAAGAAGACACAGATCCTGCATTGTCAAAAGAAAAGCCCACATGAAGCCTTCACCTTAAAGGGGGGAGGGGGTTGGGGGTGTACATAGGTTTCCCGGTAACCTTTCATAAGGAAAATAAAGGTTCTGCTCTGTATTCGCAATAAATTAGAACACATAAATCACAGCCAACTTGCTTCACCGGGGATCAAACAGCAGATGTTCTTGAATTTAGTTACAGCCAATAAAGAAACGAGAAAAGAGGGAAAAAAACTAACACGCATGTATGAATGATAAATAAAAGGGAGTTAAGATAAATTCGTTACGAGTAAACAAACTGGCTAATGAAGCACTAATGGTTTACGCTGATAGTACCAACCTTCTCAAAAAGACTCAAAATATCAGATTTTAAATCTTTCTGAGGCTTCTGTTCAACTAAATTTGTGGATGAAGGAGAATCGCTAAACAGATCCTCAACTCCAGAAAAAGTCCTCTTGTGGCTATCAACATCTTTCCTTGAATCGGGTTTCTCTGAACTTGATGCTTGCTGAGCACCTATAGACAGAGATTTTAAATTATACTGTCAATGTCATCGCTAAACTGGTGAATTTCAAAAGGCAACGGTCATAGCTCCTATTTCATATCATCAAACTGAAACACGGAGCACAAACTACTCTAGGTATCAGGGAAAAGATAGCATGCACAGAGCAGTACTACATACACTGGAATCCTGCCCATCCACTATCGTCATCAGTGCTTTCAGAAGACCTCTCATGAGGATCAGCCATAGAAAGCATGTCAAAAAGATCAGTGGCACAATCAACTCTGGGATGAGAGGTGGATGAATATGAGTCCACCACCTGTTTTTGCGCTTCTCTGTCGAAGAGTTGCTTCAGACCACTGAAAATTCTGCTGAGACTGGATGGTGGCAACAGGCTATTCATAAACCATAGGCATAAACCACACCATGCTTTAGATAAATTTCGAAAACAAAGACAATTAGTTGGAAATGAATACAATGCAGAAGCTAAACTAAGCTTCAGTCTCCTGCTAAGAAAGACTTCATCAAGCAACTGAGATAGAAGCCAAAGTCAGATTGGAAAGAGGGGGGGAAAAAAAAAAAAACCTTCACACATATGAATCTTTCCCAGTCAAAACTCATGAATCCAATCTACAATTACCAATTCATGAAGTTTATAAGCCAACCAGCATAATGTTTTAACCATCTGGATTCCAGAAACTGATTTTTGTACAATGTCAAAACGAGAACTGCAGAAGCAGAATAGTCGTTTGTTCAGAAGTGAGGTAAGACCACATGATCAACCTACTCTAGTTTGATACAAGAAAAACAAGATTTAACATGCAACAACCAGATGACATAGTTCCTAAATAGTACCACTTGGTATACCAATCTCAGTCTCTCAACATCAAGGACAGATCTTCAGCCTCCCCCCCCCCCCCCCCCGGGGACGAAACTTGTCTTCTCCTCTGGAATAAACAGCACGGCAACAATTGACCAACAGTTCCATTCCTATTTAGAAGTAAATGCATTTGCCATCATAAAAGTAGGTTTCATCCCTACTACTTGCAGTTAACTCCACCTGAAAGCTAAAGCCCCCATAAAAAAGGGCTAGGGAGAGGGTTGGGGGAGGGAGGGAGGGAAGGAATAGGGGAGGAGATAGAGATCAGTATAATCTTGGTATTAGACCATCACATGTGAATGCACACCATCACATATCCATGCAACTTTGCTGGAGACAGAAGCCTAAATGCTAGTAACTAAAATATGATGATCCCAAGAACTAAGGGTGTCCAAAACAAGTCTCCCACAACACCCCCCCCCAAAAAAAAGAAAATAGAGCGAGGTTTTACGAAAGTGATCCAGAGTTCAACTCAAATATATAACATCCGAAGCTACTAGAACCACATAGATATCAAAGGAAAAACAAAGAGAAGAAAATAATTATAAATGAACAGAAAACACTGATAAAAATATAGACATAAATTTCCAAGACAAAGCAAAAATATGGGACTCTTAATTTTTATAATGCATGCGTCGTGCAGAAGCCTGAGAATCTAAAAGATGTTGCAATAAATTAAGTCATTTGTCACCAAACTAGCAGCGGGTGTAATATGATCATCCACAAAATGATTGTACCTGCTCCAATCCTTTAGGAGGGGCTGGAATGCTTATTCTTTCTGTTAATCTAGTCTCCTTATTAACAGAAGGAAGCGTGTTTTTCCGTTCCTCACAACCATTTACAGAGTTATTGGTATATTCAGGCCCATTCCTCTCCTTTGGTCTTGAATAAGGTAATGATGTCTTTTCTACCCCTCTACTCTATGGTGATTCTCGTCGCCCATCTTTGGAAACCCATCGCTTTTCTTCATATCTGTCACATAGGCCACTGAGTTCACTTCCCAAAATGGACCTTGGAGAACCATGCAGAAATGGGGCAAAAAAATGAACATAATAATAGCAAATTATTTGAAAGACATACTTTGCACGAATGAAGTTTTCTATTCCAACTCTATCATAGTTGGGAGGCAACTCTGCTTCCCAGTAACTATTAGCTTTCCCATTTCCCATCGCTGCATGCACCAGAAGCCAAGAATTAGAATCCCTAGAGGATCAAATCAAGAGATGTCCAGAGAAAACACAGCTAAACCTGCAACAAATTTTTAAAACTTACACTGAGTAAATGCAACTTGCTCTGGAAGCCACGTGTCCAGCGTTGCAGATCTCACCTGCAAAATGTCTAACAAAACTTTAAAAAAGGAGGGGAAAAAAAAAGGAAAGGCCTTCCATGTGGGATGTGGTTGTACTAAAGGATGAACCACACAATGCAAAACCACAATGAATAATAAGGAGAACAGACTTATGAAGCTTGAAACAAAAGCACAGTAATCTTATTCAAGTCAAATACCACCCAGGTCCCAAGTAACAGAATCAGCTCCAACATGCATGAAAAGAAAGATCAAGAATCTTTATTGGAAAGGGATTACCATATTGCTTGTGCCCACCATATATCCCTAATACACATTCCAGCTTCAACAAAAATGCATGTAGAAAACAATAAAAAGTAATATAGATCAAACTTCATAGAGGCAAATCAAAATTGACAAGTAAGGTGATTGATCAAGTCCTTAGCATCTAAACACAGGACTACAAAACAACAATATCAGCAAGCTATATGGAAGGAGAGGTTTCAGAGCTATCAGCCAACATAACTAAACAATAGTTCTCCTCGACAAAAGAAGAAGTCCTTAGCATCCACAAATCACAATCATCTTGTTTGGATTCACAGCCACTTAACATTACATAATTTTTTCTCTTCTCTGTTTATAACGGAGGGACTGAGTAGGATCCAGATTTAACATATAAGTATATAAGCAACACGAATAGGCAGTCCCCAAGTAAGACTCAAAAAGTAAATTCATCAGATTACCGAAGTTAACCTCCAAAGAAAATATTGGGCGTACCTTAGAAATATGGACCCCAAGACTCCTGTGAATCCCTGAACACTGCATGCATATGAAGATGCCTAAATTCACACTTGCCCATCTTGGAGCTCTGCCCAGCAACAAATTGTTTTAGCGAATAAAGATAAAATTAAAGGACGATGAAACAGAAAAGAGTCCAGCCTAACTTAGAAGGGCAATCGCAATTGGCTCCACTTCTAACTCTTATGCAAGATATTTTCTGGTACCTACTCGGCGTTGCAGTCAGCACATTCCCTATTCTCTGGCAGCTTAAGAAGATCTTCCAATATCTGCACACGGAAACAAAGACTAACATGAGCATGAAAGTCACAGCAATGACTTCAATACATCAAAACAAAAATAATCAACCCTCAAGTATTAGAAACTGGAAGGCTCCTTTGACCGAAGAAGCATGGACAGTTATACAAGTTATAGATTCAACATGACACCAACACATTGACATGCAATTCTTCAAAAAGCAAGATACAATACGTTTGATCTACAATTATTAATTAAAAACAAACCTCACTAATTGTTTGTGTATTTACTAATTCCTAAATAATATCCATTTCATATTGTTAATAGAAGAGACGGTTGGTTTTATATGAACATCCACAAATTGTTCAGAGTATGTGTCTATGAATACAAAATAAAAATAATAAATGTTGGCCGACTGTGCAACAATATGTAAGGGCTATTAGTGAGTCAGACAGAAATATGCTAGCTTGAGGAGAGTACATATGCCTCTTAGCTTCTGACAACACTGCAGCAGCAAATGAGCATGTAGAACTATGTTTTTTCACTCAGCTACAGAATTATGGCGTGAGAGTTGCAATACTCTTTCTTTGTTCGGGATGATCGTGAAACTTGGCAACTGCTGCATAGATGAATCACTTTTTTCTCCCTTTTTTTACCCCGGGGGGGGGGGGGGAGGTTACCACTCTTCCAGACTGGTCTGCTGTTTTAAAATAAGTTTTTGATTATGGGTGATTTTATAAGGGCTGCAAAAGATCCTTAAGTCTTTTTCTTTTTTCTCAAACAAACTTGTAGTTTTGTGAGTCATAATGCAACCTTTCATACATGGGATTTCATCAAATGGCCCATGTACTAGGGACTTTCACCCTTTGGAAGGTAAAAGTGAGAGGAAATTTAAAGTAAGGATAAATAGAATGGGGCAAAGAGATGTTAGATTGACAAATAAACATAAAGAAATTACACTTTCTTCTCATCTAGCTTGCAGTAGGACTGTCATGGAAACAAGGAAACAGAAAGCAAACAAATACCGAAATCCCACTAGGGAGGATGCAAGCAGATCAAATGCATACAGACTTCCTAAATTGCAAAGAGGTTATTTCAGTTGGAAAGAAAATTTACAAAGCACTAAGTGTATGCAACTCGATAAACAAAAGAATGTAAAGGAATGTTTTGGAGTAGATGCTTGAGTCAAATCACTGACATGTTTACACCTAACGAGCTAGCTTATCCAGGTTCAATGCACAAAGTAGAGTAAAAAGTTTGAACCAGCTCCCTGTATCACTTTGCATATGGAGAAGGAAATCAATGAAGTTATTGATGGCCAAGAGCTGAACTTTCAATGGTCCCCAATCCCCATGATAGTAAACAAATACAAAGCATCTCCTACATACCAATGTCACAAGAACCGAAATGGTATGGCCATTTCAACTGGTTCCATCAGTCCAACTGGGAATTGAACCATGGTCTGCTCTAGCAATACAATTAAACCCATCTACTAGTTCAGACCGGAAAATCCATAAAACTGCCTGGTTGAACTGGCTGTTTCAGCAGTCCTCACCTAGATTCCTTTTTATTTGGATGACGCAAAAACTAGAAGTTCGCGCCATATCAAGATTTGAACATGTGACTACAGCGTATATTGGCGGAACTATCTCTGCCTCAATCAACCCAGCTGTGAAGCATGATTGATTGCTTAAGCATTAGCTTGATATTTGCACGTCAGCTTTATATTCCAAATTTTAATTATCAACCTCACCCTTTGTTCTTATAATGGAGAAAATTCGTCAATCATATCATTGTCTCACACTGTTTTTCTCCCTTCGCATGAATGCCTTACCTTAGTTCAACAATTCTATTTCCATTAGATAATTATCAACAATAGCACGCTTGTGATAAATTTTCTCATAATACAGTGGTGAAATTAATGAAAATAACTGCTAAATAAATCTAAATAACTTATAATTAGTTATATATGATACAAGGACATCACTTGTTAGAATTTCACTAATGCAGTTGAACATTCACGATACATGCAGAAAAGGAAGGCCATGGTTTCAATATCCATGTTAACCAGCTTACTCTGATCTAAGCAGTCTGGACATTTAAAACATTGACCCGTTGCCTTTGATCACTCACTATGACAATACACCTTGATTAGCCATGTTTTGCTGAGAATGTTGCGGATAATATCCTCTTCGATATCGTTATCACTTTGTACAATGGATACGAAATATAACATTAAGGTCAAAATAAGCACAAAGGCAATCTAAAAGTTAACACTCAAATACCTAAAAGCACATTTTGCCAAAGTTCAATCGAAACTTCAAACCACATCCCTTTGCTTGAATAGATGTGCTATAACTTTTGACTATGTAATGTGCTGATCTTTAGTGAGAGCGAAAAAATGTTCAAAAGGGGTTAGAACTGCAAAGTCCGAACATTGAGCATATAAGTAAACTACTGCGACATTCACAAACACATGAACATGAGATTTGCCAGAGCTTGTAATATCATTTCAATTTTTTTCATTTTTAAGACCATGAAAAGTATTAAGCGCTAGCAAATACATTGAATTGGACTATCAGGTTTTACCAGGTTTCAGTAAATATCGTAACTTTTTGGTGAATGCCGCCGAAAAGATGGGGCATATCATTGAGAAAATTGGTCATTTGATTGCCTGCATCTAGATCAACCAATGTGATCTGGAGCCTTAAATTCGGGGCTAGGAAAATGCAGGTTTCCAAAGAACATATCTGTTGCCAAACTATTAACCTCTCTGTGTGCCCAAATCATCTCAATTTCTAAGGCATAAGGGATCACCAATCTATCAAAAACCAGGGTGCTTCTTTCTTCAAACTATATAAAAGAAATAAAAATAGCCACAAAGAACAACGATTGCCCCAACAACCACCTCGGTCAGCGACACGAAATGGAAGCAATCAAATTATAGATTCGCCGCCAAATTTCCTAGAATTCCCAATCAAACTAGATCAAAATCAGCACCATAGAAACGCATTCAGAAACAAATCATATAAACCAATCAATCCAACAATTAGACAATCACATTACCAAAGTTCCAATCAAATCAATCGATTCGCAATCAACAAATAACCAAAAATGCAATGCAACCAAATGAATAAGAACGAGTGAACCGACCTTGCGGTGCTTGGCATTGAGCTCCTTTGTGACATTGGCTTTCTCGTTCATCATGGATGGCTGGCAATGGTGGAAGAAGACCGTGGGGAAGGGGGGGGGGGAGAGAAAGAGGAAACAGACAGATGAATTCTTCCTATTCCTCTGTCTGTCCTCTCTCCGGCGACACCCTTCTCGCGTCGGAACGTCTACAGCTTATATTAAAGTCTCGGATACAGTTTCAGCACATTCCATGTAAGAAAAAGAGGCCAGAGAATGACTTGCTCATGGTAGAAAACGCATGCGCATATGAGCGAAAATCAAGACCTCACGCAATAATTGTCATAATCACAATAGGCGAATCAAATTAGCAAGGATTTGAGAGAAAAGTGAAATAATAAGGTGAAGTTAAGCTTCCTAAATATTTAACGTCATTGACATTAATGACGTATATGATCAACATGTGCTCAACATCATGTTCTTAACTGCTCAACCTGCATTAATAGACCCTTATATAAATTGCACGGAATGTCTGATTCGAAATAAGAACACCATGAAGATTAAAACTAAAATTCAAGTTATGATGTGTGGTTGCTTGACCTCTATTTTTGTTGATTTTTGTTTGTTTGTTTTCCTATTATCAGATATTTTGGAATTTGGGATTTGAAAGTACGTAACAAAATTTTGATTTCTAAATATTTGGTGAATTATAGGTTATTCTACATTGAATGTGATAATAATTTTGTTAAGGACTTGTAACTGTCATGCAATATCTTGCAAATACGAATTTTTTTTAAAACAATAAAAGCACCTGTAGATGTTCTTCACACCAAGAGACATGAGAATCATCTGTAGACTAGTTGTTTATATCAATTGGCAACATATCATTACTGTACCCCCCCCCCCAAAAAAAAATCCTCTTTACATATGAGGTGCTATTTGAAAATCTATTTGCCTCTCTATGTTCAACATTTACTAACCCAAAAAATACTAGAGAGAGCAAATATTGTCTCCACAAAGCGTACACCTCTGGTTTTCTTCCTTCTTCGTTCATTATTTTTTAATGTTTCCTTAGTATTTAGCGGTTTGACAAGTACGCGATCTTTCAATTAATGAAATATTTTAGGAAGATAATCAATTTTGAGTTGCAACTTTCACGTAAAATATTGGGTCCCCATATCCATGTCTAAATTTTGGATAGTGTCCCCATGTCCTAAACTTAGAATTTCAATGAGTAAGACATTAGATTCATACCCGTGTCCGACACTATGTGTCGCATCAGCTTCGAGATCCCATAATCACAGGCCTTGATTAATGTCTCCTTCAAACTCACTAAGGGAGCCATGCGGACACCTTTAGCTCCAATTATCTTCCTCTTCTCCTTGGTCTAATGGACAGCCAAGTTCAACATGAAACCAAGATCTTTTTTTGGGGGGGGCTTTTTTGCAGAAGTTTTGAAGCTTATAACAATCACTCGTTCTGTCAATACATATATTGTAGACCTCCCAGGTACATGTGGATAACAAAATCCAGCAAGGACAGAAATTAAAATCCAAAAAAACGAAAAACAAAAACAAAAAAAAAAAACCGCCACATCCCCACTTCCCGTAACCGTCGCTTGTCCACTTCCCCCCAATTTCAGTTCACCAGCACTCCTCCAACTACACGAATTCTGACTCTCCTCAGTTTCTTCCACCATCAATGTGAGAGCAAACTTCCAGAGCAGCAAAAACGCATAATATCAACCAAGAAACTCCACTCTTAATAGGATAAAACGCGAACAACAAAATCTCATATGTCAGACGTGAACCATCAACCATGGCAGATGCAGAGGAACGCACACAGGCTAAAGATGCTATTAACCCCAAAAATTCCATGAATGACAACAGGGCAAGGAAATCTAGAGTTACCCTCACATACAAGAGGAAATTCAGGTAAGTCATTATGTGATTTGTGTTGAAATTTTTCAAAGAAACCACAAAATTGGAGGTTGAAATGCTTGAATGATTGGGTATGGAGGTATCTTGTGAGTGGACAAATGTTAATGAACAAAAACAACATGCCAAAAACTGAATGAAATATGGCAAGTCTGAATTTTGAAAGCACATACACCTATTGATGTTTGATAATTTGGTTTGGTGGGAAAATTGCGAACATGAAATGGGCAAACCCAGATGACTGATGAATGTTCACTTTATATTTTGATTAGCATTGAAACTAAATGCAAAATTGCCTTCATGTGTAACAGTTGGACAATTTGTATATATGTAACTTGTAATTGATTCACTATGGGTTGTCAATTAGTTTACTGAGTACAATGATTGAGTTCACTGAGTGACTGATGAATGTTCACTATACATTTTGATTGGCATTGAAACTAAATGCAAAATTGCCTTCATGTGTAACAGTTGGACAATTTGTATATGTTTAACTCGTAATTGATTCACTATGGGTTGACAATTAGTTCACTGAGGACTTGACAAAGTCACCCATAAAAGATGCAAACAGAGAGAATGTGGCAGTGGTAGTTGAAAAACTAGGTAGTTTGCATTAGTTCACAAACGAAATGAAGAAGGTTCACTATATAATGAATGGAACCGGCTTCTTTTACAATATGTGATCCTCACTATTTAGTTCACCATCTAAATGAAGCATGTTCATTATTGCCCTTAGTGTATGCTGACCATATCACTGAATAATTTAGTAAATAACACAATCAAACACACTACTTCTGTCTATATACAAGTCTTATTAAGTACACTATAAAGTTTGCATAAGCTCACTGAGTTCACTATGAAGTTTTATTTAATATGGGTATTCTTTTATGTTCAATGTCACCATAATTCACTAAAACATATCAGGTCGTTCATCATATAACCATTTGCAGTTCACTATAACCAGCATAGTATGCCTGAATATACTTAACCTCATGCATTTTGTATGACATGCAGGTGTTTTTTCCCATACTTTAAGACCATCATTTTTTAATCCTCTGTTACGACTTTGAAGGCAAGAAAATAATTGTACTTGACAATCGCTTGGCAGGAGAGAATCCCACATCCAAATATAAGCATTATGCGGTAGCCATGATAAAGATACCTCAAACACAAAACCCTTAACTCATATACAAAAATATCACTCCATAACATTAAGAAATTATGTGCAGACAAACTTGTTTGCAATCTACTTATTGAATTGATGACATAAAAAAGGAATTGACATGAGGAAATTTACCCTCGTATTTTGGAATCTATCTTGGCAAGATGACACCATCATACATGATTGCGGGATTTATGCCATACGCCATATGAAGTCGTTTCACGGAGGAAGTGTCAAGTACTGGTCACCTAGTTTCGAAAAGAATAACGTAACCTATACATTTCTTGAGCTAATTTCAACTTCAAAGTAACTGTAATTCAAATGGAAAGTTCAAAAACACGCATTACATTTAAAAGTGCTTATGTCCCATACACATGTCGAAAATGCAGGAGGAGTTCATCAAACATCTACGTTCAAGGTACACAGCAATAATATTAGAGAGTGAATTGAATTAAGTACGGGTGCAAGTACAAGAAGCAGCAAAAGAAGACTTCCAGCAAAGAGAAAAAGTAGTGCAACACTTGCAGCGGTAGAAATACCCGACTATCAGTTACTTTGCTTATTTCAAAACAGTCGTGCATAGAGCACACAATGTTCCTAATGTACAACTTTTAGTATATGACAATGCAGATCTTCATTTTCTATATTTATTGAAAGTATTCTATACTTATTAATTGTTAATGTGCGTTCCTAAATCAACAATGCCTTACACAAATCTACTCCCCATAGTGCATACACATATAGCCTAATGCCCAAGTATTGACCATAAATACAAAGCAACACATTACAAAGAAACACATTAGACACCAAAATCAGGAAATTTTAGAAAGATAATAAACTAGACAATTATAAAATAAACAAAAGTTCACTGTGCATTTTAAAATTGTTCACTACATTCTCATAATGTTGGACACACAAATTGGATGACTAAAATCTGCATAGGTAACATATTTACTTAGTTCACTAAGGACTTTGATGTAATTTACTGGGAAATTGAATGAAGTTCACTGTACATAATACTATATATGTAAGTTCTACTTGGATCACTAAATAATTTGCATTAGTTCACTGCCTAAATAAGGAATGTTCACTACATAGTATAATAGGTATTCACACTAAATCTAACACAGAACACTGGTAATTTTAAAAGGAGAGTTCACTAATGTATAGAATGTTGGTCACTATGAAAGTCAACAACACACATTAAATTACTTCATTCTTATTTTATAAATAGTTCCCTCGATGTCTCTAAGTTGAATAATTCTGTATATGTATAAGTTTAAAATACTTCACTAAAAGCTTTGAAGTAGTTCACTAAGCATTTGAGACCGGTGCACTCTAAAACACCCTAATTCTGATTATGTGTAAGTGATACATGGTTCACTATTGATTTTGCATTAGTTCACCATATGAAGGGAGAAGGTTCACTATAAAACCTGTTTCTTATTGGAACTCAAAAAAAGTAAAAAGTACATTCAATCAATACCAAACCAAATCACAAGTCATGTAGTCTGACTCACTACATATTTTGAACCATAAATACAAAACAATACAAATATAAAGTATCTCCAACTCCACAATAATCTTTCAATGCTTATCATTATGACTATCATTTGCATGAATAACATCAAAACGGAGTTGTTACAAGACAGGCGACGCCATGACTGGCATAAACTCTGAACTGTTGTTAGCTGAATGAAAAAGAGCCCTACATAAAAAGATAAAAACACAATGAAGCAATTACAAGATTCCCTAAACTATTCAAGAGTGTTAAAAAAATAACTTAAGCGTATTCACTCAGTTCAAATGGCATAGACAAACATGACCAAGCAACTGAATGAAAATGAACCCAAATTATGATGTATCTCACCCACACGATGTTGATAATGCCGAACTAAAGATGAATGGTTAAATGTCGGCAATGTAATCTGCTATCAAAACCAAATATTAATTAATGAGAAAACATATACAGAATAATCGCAAAAAAAAGTATCAATCGAAATATACCTGTTGAAGCATTTTTGAATAACTAATGCCAGTATCAGTGAACAGTACTAAGGGCAATAATGAATAATTACATATACAGAAGTGAATGACATCTACAATGCAACCTACCAAAGTACCACAACAATATGTTCAACCCAATAGACACAAAAACACCCCAAATTAATATGTTCAATATTTTCAAATGCAAAGTACAATATAATTACCAAGTTAATACGATGAACAAATCCACGTTTCAACATATTGACTTTGCGAATAAGATATATAAAATAAATAGTGAACAACAAGAAGTGCAAAAATGAACAAGACCACACTTCAAAGAACAATGAACCACACAAATAATGTACAACTAATACATTCAATGAATACTACACTAACCGGACATGTCTTCCTCGCCTTCATTAGCAACAACATCCAAAGCTTTCGCATCAAGCAGAGCTAACAAAAACTGAACATAAAACGCATCAAAACATAGATCAATAAACCAAGAAAAATATAAATCAACATTAGGAGATTAGTTAACTTACGAATCAAACTTTTAGAAACCGAATGATCTTCAAAATCATCACCTCCAACCTGAGAATACTCTTGTCTACTAAGCAAAGTAATAATGGCAACGAATAATATCCTCAAGCTTGACAATGAAAACCAAAATAATAACCTCAAAAATTCAATCAAAAACTGAACGTAATAACAACAACCATCAAATGCAATGAACTCAACATCTCTAAAACACTGACAATAGACGACAACTTCTGATCATTTTCCTCATCACGGTGAATAATGTTTTTTAAAAAAAAAAGAAAATCGGACAGCAGAAAATAGAGGAAAAAACTGTCAGATTTTTTTTAAAAAAAAAAATAGTGGGAAAAACGGTTATTCAAAAATAGTGGACGGTTATGTACATTTTGTGTGAAACTGCCACTGGAAAAAAAAAAACAAAATGACATGACATGAACACATGGCGTTAACATGGACCTGAGAGTATAAACTCCTAGGTGCATATAATAATTTGCACTCGTTCTATAGGAGGCAAAAAATTCAACGACAAATCGGGTGGTGCCACGTGAGAGATGAAATATTTTTTATTTCGCCCAATTATACTCCGCCACATGTCAAATTAATTACGGCAATCCATTGAATTAAATATTTAATGGAGAATTATTGCAGCCAATTAAAAAGCGCCACACGCCACAAATGATGCAGAAATAAATTATTATTCCTTTTTATAAATAATCAGGAAGAAACCCTAGTTCCGACTTCTCTATAAAAAGGAAGTTAGTCCTCTTATTTTAGGGGTTGGTATTTAGAAGAAGTCAATGGAGCTCAAAAATTTTCTCTGGAAGAAGACAACCAGGACTACAAACATGTGCCGTCCAATCTTAGAGATCAAACTATTTGCTCGGCCGGGATTAAGCCTATTAGGCCCTCTCTCGAGACCAAATTCATTCAATATTATTCAAGGAGATCGAATCAGAGAATTTATTATACTTATTCCTGTAACAATTATACAAATATTGTATCCACATATACAATATTAATACAAAAATTCGATTTGTTACTGAATTTCTTGTCTAATTTATTTTAGGTTCGAAATTTGTGTTTACACTTTCATTTATGCACAACTCCTTAGCCTTTACATAAATCTTGAAACTTCATTTCCTCTACTTTTACATTATAACTAGTTTCAACAACCATTGGTGATGGCTAATCACATATACCCTATAATTTGGGCTTGACAATTTTTCATTTCTTTCGTCTTCGATCTATACAATGCTTAATGATCAGACATATACAACATAATAAACAAAAATATAAATAGATACATTTGACTACCAAAAATTACAGCTAAAAATAGCTAGATTGATCTTGTAACAATTGAAGTTGTGCCAGTAACTTGGCCACTGCTAATCTCCTCTGTGTAAGATCAATCAGCACCACTTGAGTAACTCCACCATACTCAGTTGTATGATTTTCGGCCCGAAAAATTCTCTCCAAAGTCCACGATGCCTTTTCTTGAACCTTTAGGTTTCCTAGTTCCAACATCCTTATGATGTTCTCCACAGCACCCTGGATTTTAACTATGAAATTGCTTCCATTTTCCCGAAGATCATCCTGTGAAGAGTAGCAAGTGCACCTAATGCTGCTTCATCGGCTTCTAATCTTTTCTCACCTTCTAAAATTTGACTTAGAGGCAAAACAGCACCAGACTTTACCAAGCAAAAGCCACCTTCGATGGTGCAAAATCTGTCATGAACCTCACACAATGCATCTGTAGGTGAAAGAACACACCACCACGTATTTCTTGGCCCTCTAAGAGAGTTTGCATTTTGTGACAGTTGAGCCAAGGATATTACAGCTCTACATTTTGCCACACTCGAGCCATTTGAGAGAAGCTTTACCAGAACTAGTATCAACCCAACTTCTATCGCATGGAGTTGCATTTTTTTATTAGAAGGAAGTGTGAACTTGACGAAAATAGCAGCAGCACTTTCTTGTAACTTACACATTGAATTTGAAGAGCTCGAAGAACCCATTAAGGAGACCAGCATTGGCAATAAGTTTGCCTTCTTGAGTTTATCTATTGCCCTTTTGTCACCCACCAGAGTATTTCTCAAAAGACCAACAGCAGCTGCTTTTTCAGAATCCCATGATAAAGAAGAGACAAGGCCCAGAATTTTTTGAAGATAATCTCCTCCTACAACTTCTGAGAATTTGTAATCTCCTAACACATCCTTAGTAATAGTGTAGAGCAAATTTAAGGCACTAACTCTGATTTTCGACTCTGTTTCTTTGACTAAAGGTAGCAAAAGCTGCATGGCTCCATTTTGATTCATTTTACTCTGAACTTCAGATGCACTAGGATGAGAAGCAATATTGTTTAAGGCTACTAGGATGTGACACTTGATTTTTGAGTTATACAGGTTGAGAAGAGATAACAACTGATTAGGTAAATCTTTGTATTCAACAATGGAATTTGATAGCGCGATCTTAGAAAGAATGGCAGATGCTGGTTCTTGAAGAGTCATTAGAGAAGATGTGACAGAGAGAAGCAACTGAAGCAGAGGAGGCAGGATACCGAAACTGAGAATATGTGAAACGTTTTTGGTTAAGATCACTAAGTTTTGCAAAGCATTTAATGCAACTAGCCTTGCCTCAATTTTCCCTGTCTTGAACATGAAAACTAAGGGTTCCATCACGCCATCTTCTCCAAGTGAGTCACGGGCTTTATCTGTCAATACCATCCTTCCAAGTGCAGTTGCCATCAAAATTTTACTCATCTGTGAACCTGTATGTGAGGATACATTTCTTGTTATGATCTTTGAATTATGAGTCTTAGAACAGGCAAATATAGTAAATCAAATTACACTTAAAATCATGTATCTAATTACATAACACTCTAATTCTTCAAAAAGTATAATGCAACATGATTATTTGATGTTTTAAAGCAAGTTGATAGACCCAAAGCAACCTATACCGAACTGTAAGTTTCATGGGTTGAACTAATCTGACAAGTTGAGTTGGACCAAGTATGTGCATAATTTGAGATGAACTGGGCTAAACCAAGCTAAGTCTAGCTAATTCACAAGGCGAGCAACCCAATGTTGGTTCTCACTTGATTTGAGCCACATTGATTGTTTAAGCAGGACATAGTACTAACCATTGCTACTAACTTCCCAAAGAATTAAGCAAAAGTTTATTATTTGAAGTTAGTCCATCAAACCCATACCATTAAACCTCTAGGCTTCATTTGAAAAAGCTAGGCACTAGAACACAACAGTAAAAGCAGCATTGCAAATTCAAATTCAGAACCACTTTAGGCTTCATTCCAAAGAAAGGTGTCAGTACCAGTAAGATAAGCCCATTTGACACCTTTCTATGAATCCTCAAGAAAAATAACCAGATGTGCACGTTCCTTTTATAAAAGAAATGTGCTTCACATGTTTTTAAGTCACTTTTCCAAAGTTCTTAGACAATACAATCCCATGAACAATTTTTCATCATCAGCAACCCCCTAATGATTAAAGTGAAAGATAAAGCGAGATGGAGAGACAATTGTACCTTGTCTAAGGTGCTGAAATAAAGGTTGAAAATAGCTGGCCTCAGCCATGAGAAGAGCATTTTGGGTGTTAAATGATAGAGCATCTAGCAACTTCCCTGCATCATGTGAAGCAAGAGGATCATCCCCATTCAATATTGTCACTAACATAATTATACACCCTCGGATTCTTCCAATCCTTCGTCGAACACATGGAAAATGAGAGAGCTCCATCAGCAACCCGACTGCTTCGTTCTGTTCCTCTCATCTCGAGCCAATGACTTGACTAGCCAAGCCAATGACTTGACTAGTGTTGCCAATGAGTTCAAATCAACCATTTGCTCCTGTAGCAATAACAACCACCAATCAGTATGAGTCCTGCATCGAACTGGCTGAGGTCTAAGGAGGTCCAAACGTAAAGTTTTAGTCCCTTACTTAATAAGCACTATTACATAAAGCATATATAATTATTAAAAAAAGGGGAACAAACAAACTAAAAAGTTGGCTATTCTTGTTAGTGATAGTACCTTGGCTTGATCATTTTCATATGCAATAATCCTAAGCACCTTGATTACCTTAACCTCTCCACACATTTGCTCGCCCCTAATCGATTAAACAAAATCACAATTATCCTATCATCAATAATCCAATCACAATCAACATCCTTTTCCCTAATCAACATCTCTAGTCCAATAAGAGCACACTTAAGCTCCTCATCATTCCCATACTAAGTTACAATGCAACATCCTCAATCCCCAACATCTTCCCTCCCTCTTTCTCTCTGCAAGCCTCATCAACCTCCTTAATCTCCCTCTCGTAACTCTCATCAAACTTGACATTCATAATCTCCTTATGCAAAGCTCCAATCTTTTCCTCCAAGTCCAAGGAAACCTCCACACTGGCAAACAGCAGTAGACCGAGGGACCGACCCAGATCATGAGTGATCTCTTAGATGTTAGCTCGAGCATTGAGGCTCAATTTGATGCAAGTCGGGGCTTGACAGAGCTGAGCTTCTGGGGACCCAATGGCTACCCTTGTGCCAGGGGTGTCCATAACCTTGTCCTGCCTAATAGTGTCTAGGATTGACGGGAGCTTTTCGTGGTAGATTGAGAGCTCACTTACGGCTTGGCTTTCTGATTTTGAGTCTTTTGCTAAGGATGCTACTTCATCTTGTTAGGTTAAGTACGTAAGATCTGAAAAATATCAAGAACATACTAAAATAGATAAAATTGACACAAGAGGAATTTGAGAGAAAAATTATATTTCCAATATTCCTGGACAATATACAAATAACTCTCCCTGTTTGCAAGTGTTAATTCCCAACACTTATAAACAGATCCTTCCCACACCCTCTATCCGGATGTGTTTTCTCGTAACTAATTACCAGTTGCTCCCTAAACTCACCCACTCTCACCAAGCTCCCTCTTGGTATTTTCTCCGATGGTGTCTTGTATAACTCTTTTGTATATTTTTTCAAAGACAAATAATACTCCTATTTATAGGAATTTAGGGAAGTTTACAACCAAGAAAATAGACACTCCTCCATTCACGTTCTTAAACTTTCCTATAATTAAGTTTTGAAATATTCCTTCCGTTATCAAAACTTTTTTTTTAAACTTCCTTTGTTTTTTTTTTCCTCTCTTCCATTGATTTTTATCAATCCCAACAATCTCCACCTTGATAAAAACAATGCCGATGGCTCCACCTGGCTCGATCCGCTAAGGTCATCGTCACCTTTAGCCGAAGAAGCAAACGTTACCCACTTCCTCCTTACTACCTGTGGGCCGCTTGAGTCAATTGTAGTAGCTCTCCCTGCAACTCCACCCGTGTGCACATTCCCAATAAGTCTGTACAAGCCTCTAGACATTGCTCCTTTTAAAACTACCATAGCTCCTTTGGAAACCTTCAAAGCTTCACTTTGAGATGAATATCGATAGCCTTTCTCATCCAAAGTCCCTAAAGAAATCAAATTTCTTTTTAGACCTGGCACATGTCTGATGCCAGTTACTGTCTGTACTACCCCATCAAACATACAAACCTGTACTGTTCCCACCTTAACAATCCGACTGGTGTACCATTTGCCATGTTGATAGTACCTTTTTCACATCGTTGATATGTATCAAAGTGCACTCTAACTGAACACATGTGAAATGAACAACCAGAATCTAATATCCAATCTGACTTTCGTAGACTTTCAGCAGTTGTAAGAAATACGTCACTTCCATCACCTAGGTGCGAACCTTCTGTAACTCCTACTATTGATGGTTTTTCATCTCTCAGATCCTTCTTCCTCTTCGGACAATTCCTTTTCATATGACCTTCCTCAACGTAATAGTAACATTTGAACTTCGGACCACTTGATCTTGAACGTTGGGACCCTTCCTCCTTCTCTATTGATCGTCCTCGTCTCTGACTAGAGTCTTTTGTAACCATGGCAATCTGACCATTATTTGAGAGTCCGTTGTTGCCCTATCGAGTCTCATTCATCAACAAAGCAGCAACCACCTTATCAAGTCTCAAGGTCTCTTTTCCAAACAAAAGAGTAATCACGATATTATCAAAAGACGAAGGCAGCGAAGCCAACAAAAGCAAAGCTTTGTCTTCCTCTTCGATCTTTATCTCTAGAGAATCCAACTCCGTTGTTGTCTTGTTGAACTCATCTAGATGTTGATTAAAGTTTGCTTCTTCTATCATTTGGGGACCAAACTTCAAATATAACTTACTTGTCAACGATTTTGACTTATACCGGCTCTCCAATTTGTCCCAAATATGTACTGGGTCTGTTAAGCTAGGAACTTCCCGAATAGTGTTATTTGCAAGATACAACAATATTGTACTTGTTGCCATGTCTTTCAAATCTTCCCACTCCTCCATCGACATCTTCTCTGGCTCGTCTTTTTCCCTGAGTGCCACCCACTCTTCGTCCGTCATCTTCTTGGTCCTGTGAGTTTTCACCTTTAAGGCCTTAATTGTCCCTTCTCGTTTCAACAAACTTTTCACCTGCTGTTGCCACAAGGTGAAATCACCACGGCCGTCAAAAGGTTCGATCGAAATGCTCGAGCCTTTTACTGACGTCATCCCACGTTCTTTTACTCAAATTTTTTATTCTTACCACTTACAAACCCTCCTTCCTAGTGCAACCTCGCTCTGATACCATTGTTGGGGAGATCTAAGGAGGAAGTCCGCTTCAGCCAAGGCCCATAGCAACAAGTCCAAGTGAGGTTCCATCCTAAAACCAATGGGTAATAGGAGGATTTGCCTACTTGACTTATATACCATGGTCCTTCTCTTTAAACTTCTGATGTGGGACTCTTTACTCATGTGTGATATTCCCAACGATCTCCTCCTCACACACGAGTGTCTTCCGGACCACATCAATGCACAAGCTCCTCCTTGAGCAGAAGTCTTTGCCATGGTGTCAAGCCACCATCAAGAGCATACCCGCACTCTACTCCACAGAGTCCATATACTGCTCTACACCAAGCCTTCATGTCATTCACTCTATTTCAGGAGTACTGCCCATGCATTCCATGTGTTTTTACCACTCTTGTCCGTAGCGTTTTTTTCACAATACAACCCAAGAGCTTATCTACGCCATTGAGCCACGCTGCAGCACACGTGTTTCCGCTCAATCAGCACTTGCGTGTCACTTCACCAAGCTCATCCATGGGGTCCATCATGCCTCATTTTTTCACTCAGCCAAACGCACCATTGGCTCTAATACCACTGTTGGGTTTTAAGCACGTAAAATCTAAAAAATATCAAGAACGTACTAAAATGGATAAGATTGACATAAGAAGAATTTGAGAGAAAAATTATATTTCCAGTATTCTTGGACATTATACAAACAGCTCTTCCTGTTTACAAGTGTTAATTAGCAACACCTATAAACAGACCCTTCCCATACCCTCCATCCGGTTGTGTTTTTTCTCAACTAATTACCAGTTGCTCCCTACACTCATCCACTCTCACCAAGCTCCCTCTTGGTATTTTCTCCGGTGGTATCTTGTGTAGCTCTTTTGTATGTTTTTTTCAAAAACAAATAATACTCCGATTTATAGGAGTTTAGGGAAGTTTCCAACCAAGGAAATAGTCACTCCTCCATTCACGTTACTCATAAACTTTCCTAAAATTAAGTTTTGAAACATCCGCTCTGTTATCAAAACTTTTTTTTTAATAACTTCCTTTGTCTTTTTTCTCTCTCTTCCATTGATTTTTATCAATCCCAACACATCTACTGATGCAACCAACTCTAAAACAAGCTCTTTGAAGCTCCTAGAGGTGCCCATTTAATTGATTTCTTGGTTCATCACTCTGTTTGATTGCCCTGAAGCATAAATTGGGGATGAGAAAGTGGAGATAAATTCAAAAAAAACGAGTGATTAAGTTTGAATTCAAGGGGATATGGGAGCATGGATGGTCCTATGCTAGCTAAGTGTAGTGGGAGAGAGAGGAAGAATGACTTGGACTACGTGTGAATGGGCCTACATTGGACTCTTCTGTTTGGGTTGATTGCGGCATTGTGTACCTTTTTGCTGCTTTATTGATTCTTTTAAGTGTTTGAAGGAGTCCTTGGAAATTTCTTATCCATTTCAACTGTTCATATTATATTATAATTTTGGGTCTTTCTAATAAGATAATCGCAAAAGTTACAAGCCTTTTTTCGCTTCTTTTTTCCTTCTAAACTGTTAGTCTAATTTTCTCTTTCATCTAACCATCTATTAACATGTATCTTGGATATATAAATCCGGTCTATAGTACAAGTTTTGATTCTAGTGGTGGTAAATGAATTAACCAGTTTAACTCGACTTAATGAAGTTTAATTATATTTCTATATTTCAATAGATTAATTGGTTTAATCTCACTGGATACAGGCTATATCACATCAAATGAGTCAAGGTTGTGGCATTTGTAAACCTAATCAATAATCTGATCCACACTTGATTTTAAATAAATAATATTTAAAAGATCAATGAGGCTCATCTTATGCAATCCATTAAACTAGTTTGATTACATCATCGAAAATTAAGCACATTGAAAAGAAAATCATATAATTAAATGTAACATCCAACCGCTTCCCTGTGCAGTGTCAATGAAATTTTACAATCTTAACGATCGATCGATAACTAGTTCCGCAATCACCAGCAGTTTGATGCACTTTTTAAAAAACTATCGATCTTAAGACTGATCCTGCAAACTAAATATTCTGAACTAGGATTTTAAATCTATAAGACATTGACATATCGTAATAAATAATTGTAATTTGGCCCAAACTATTCCACTAATTATCAGAAGAGATACCAAATGGAGGAAATAAAGGGAAAAAAATGATGATAAGGAAAATAATGGAAAATGTGTGGTGTAACATATGGGACCAGATGATTAGAAATGACCAGAAGTTCCAACTGATTAATTTTATAAGAGTTAGTATCAATATAACTTCCCCATAAAATGTATCAATATAACTTCCCCATAAAATGTTTTCTCAAAACCTTTCTTCTATAAAATGTTTTCTCAAAAATTGATTTTTATAGGTCTCTTGGAATCAGCCTCTCCATGGGCAGAAATGCAAGTAGAGGTAAGGTTGCCTACATCTGGATCTCCCCAAACCCCGCGAAAGTGGGATCCACACTGAGAGTAGTTGTTGTAGTTGTTGTTGTTGTTGTTATTGTAGTATCAATACAACTCTAATTATTATTCGTAAGTGTTTCTAACTTCTGACAAACCTCCTTAATTAAACAAATAAATGGGACCTAAGACATCATCAGTCTGAATTTTGGTCATGTTGTTTTAAAATAGGATTATTACGTAACAAGCACGTAATAGAGTGCAGTTATACTTGTGCATCTCTCCATAATCTCTCACCTTTTGGGTTACAATCCAAATATTAATCTAAACTACAAATTGTCTAAATTGAGGATAGAAGAGTAATTTTACCCAAATAAGTAATTGGCATTATTCAAGTTGGCTAAGGACCAAAAGTAAGAGGGAAAGAGGATAATAAATAAGAGTAGTTAATCGATGCCAACCTTACTCTTATTCATGAGTAATGATCAACAAGCAGGGAAAATAGGGAGCAATAATTCTTACTGCTTCTTACTTCCTATGATTATAGGATCTCCTATCACGTAGGCAAAGTCTATAAGGATGATGTCTAAGACTAACCCCATTATGCTTAATTGTTGGCCATGTTTTAAATTATTTGATATCTCTTGTAAAATAAAAAAGACTGATTGTCATTAACCAGGTGATTAGAAACCTCCTATCACATAGGCAAAGTCTGTTTGAGATCAGAGTAAGATGGAATAGTGCAAGGCTGCAAGCTAGTAAATAAAGTGAGGAGGAATTACACTGAGGGAGAATAACTAAGATCGAATACCTATATTTGGAAGTACTAGTGTATGCCCGTGCCCGTGCTCGTGCACCAGACTTTAAATGGTAAAAATTAATAAAAATGAATATTAGCATAAAACATAACGTTTAAATTCATTATGTTCAAATATATATTTTAATTTTGTTAGCTTAAAAAATTATATTAAATTGAGTAATCCGATGTTCATATTAAAATGTTGAAATGTAGATATATATTTTACATCCAACATAAAAGAATTTTCAATTATTAAATACATTAATGAAACAATTCAATGATATATACATACTAACATCTCCCAAAGTGCACAAAAACCATCCAACTCACGACAAAATCAATTGCATCAACCTATTTGTACATGATTTA
This sequence comes from Carnegiea gigantea, assembly GCA_029747015.1. Taxonomy (NCBI): domain Eukaryota; kingdom Viridiplantae; phylum Streptophyta; class Magnoliopsida; order Caryophyllales; family Cactaceae; genus Carnegiea; species Carnegiea gigantea. Next base: position 317,855 of record JAKOGI010000118.1, read on the forward strand.
TGAGAATCAAAGTCCAATATGTTCCAACAACAATTTTGTTTTGTCCATGGAAACTCTTCATGGGCACTAATTTAATTTCAATCCTATTATTTGAACTAATAGCTTCATATTAGTGAGCACTTATCCATCCCTATCATTCACAACATCACCAAAGATAGGTCCCTTCTCAGTGATGGAAACACTAACGTTGTTACTTTTCACAAATGAAATTGATCATCTCTCTTCTCTTTTTTTTAGAAGGAAGAAAATGAAATATATGTGTATGTATAAGAAATTGAAGAGTTTCATTCTGTTTTACAGTTTCAAGAAATTATCACGAATACCTAGTACTATAGTCTATAACATTTACTGATACTGACTTAAGAAAAAAGCAAATCCATGGTGAGTTACCATTTTATCAAAATCAAGGAAAGTATGAGACGTGGTATTGCTAGAGTGATCATACAAAGTGGATTTTTCATAATTGTATACTTAAACACACCCCTATAGGGGACAAAAAATGGAAAACATAATCTGTTAAGGGAGCTAAGGAAACATGCATACAATGCCATTATGGATTATGCATTACTACGTGGAATTATGGAAGATAAATTATGAGTTAAAGAATTGTCTTGTAGGCTCTTCCATGAATATGGATAACACTCTAGGCATAGGATCAACTTATAATCTTTTTGCTACTAAAATACTTAATAATTGTTGTTCTTCTATTCTATGCGAGTTATATGCATAGATATATTATTATATTATGGCCACCAATGCAAAAACCCAAACAAAAAAAATTTTATGGAGAGTTAGACATGTAAAAAGAAAAAAAAAATGAACAGCTATAAAACATTCTTTTAATAAAGTAGGACAGTAAGATTGATTGCTTATATCTTCCACATTGTATGGAAAAACTTATCTAATCTCATTAACCCCCAACAAAAAATAGAATTAAAAGATCTTACCAATTGATGCACTTGTGTCGAAAGGAGAGGGTTAGCTGAGAAGATGGTGTTTATAACACTGGAGGGGGGAAAAAAAAGAAAATCAAACAAACAAATGTATATATCAAAGGAAAAATCAAATCCAAAATATATACCAAAATTTGTCATAAATTAAATTAGCCAGATTACTTCTCGTCATCATTGTACTCGCTAGTTGTGGTTGATGCCATTAGTAGTTCAGAATATGACATAGATATAACTAAAAGAAGAGCTGCATTTTATTGCTGTTTATTGAAGAGGGTAGAAGTTGTACTTTGTCGGAAGGCTGCAACCTGCGATGTGCAGAAAAATTGCACTAACACTATCTAGAATTAGAAAAATATGAGATCCCAAAAAACACCATTTAGTTGCTTTGGGTCTTATTCACAAAATAGAGAGGCCAACATGTCTCCAATTGGTTAAAACAATGATACATATCCGATGGAAGTCCCCAAAATAGGGAACAACATTAAAGAAACTGAGGGGGAGATATAGATGAGTTCATGGCAATGATGGAAACTTCAATGGGCAGGTTAACTGATAGTCCAAAGAGATATGCGGTTAATTGTGAGATGTGGGAAGTAATCGGCCATAGTTCATATATGTTGCTAGTGGTCATGGAAATAGACAATGATAATGATGTAACCACCCACTATATCTGTCTTCAAGTAGATAATGTATAGATAATATTTGAAATTTAAATTTTGAAATTGAATGAAAGTTCCAACTACTTGGGGCATTTTGGCGGGATTAAAGGAGAAGCTTGAATTAAGGGAAGGAAGGTTTATTAACCATTCTCATTCTACTATTTATTATATAAAGATTTGAAAAAGTAAAATAATAAATGGAGATATCCTTCAAGATATAAACAGAACATATCATTTCTATGTCAAAGAAGACTAAAATGTCATTAACAACAAAACGTAATCAATAAGCTACGTAACACTTACTTCCACATGTATTTTGTCATATAAACTAGTCCTAATATATATATATCTATGCATTTTGTGAGAATATTATATACTCCTGAGAGTACAATATAAGAATTATAATTTTGCTTAGAGCTCCACTTAGGCCATGTTCTTTTCGTGGGTAAATTGGGATGGGTAAAAGGGTAATGTGGGTTGAAATAGGTTGTGGTGGGTTGAAGTGGGTTGAAGTAGGTTGAATTTTTTTATATAATAAATTAAACTTGGTTAAAATAGTAAAAGTGGGTTGAAATAGGTTGAAGTGGGTTGAGATTGATATTTGAGAATTTACTCACAAAAAGAACAGGCCCTTAGAGCTGCGGATTGGTCGATATAGGACCAACTCCAATAGGGTCAGGCAAAAAGTTTCCAAACACCCTGACAGTCGCATGTCCAAGTGCTGGCAAATCATACAGCAAAGTATAGAAGTAAATAAAAAATTCCAAATGGACGTAAAACTTACTCAAGAAGGACATGAATTGACCTATCAGCTAGAAATTTTAATCTTCTTTACTAAAAAAAAGTGATCCAAAATTGGCATGTACGAGCTGGGGATTCTACCAAGCTGAGCCTTTGGTCCAAAAGCATTGTGGTATATTACACGTTTACACTGATTAGTGGATGAATGAAGAAGGCTCATGTAAAATAAGAAAACAGTATATAGACAATTTTATGTTCAATTTAAGCTTTACGCTGGCTTTTATACATCGTAACTATTTATAATAAGTTTTTTTAGTTTCTTTCAATTATTTATACCTTCTTACATCTACTTACAGCTTTTTATCACTCCTTATAATTTTCTACAACTTCTTACGTTTTTGACAATTTACATATTAATCTTATAATTATATTGAAAACAACAGCATCGTAATACAATCTACTTACCTCCCTCATGAAGTTCTAAAGTAACATCAGATTATTGTTCTTTTCCCTTAGAAAAAGAAGACACACGATTTTTATTAATTTGAGTCCCCTATGACCTAAAATAAGAACAATGTACTTTATAACTGAAAAGATGGATTAGTATAGTGGAAGCAAACCCCTTTTTGTTTGAGTAAGTTAAGATGGACACTAGTCTAGAGTAGAAATAGAAATTGTCGATGGAGAAACACAATTTTTACATAGAAAATCCTCCAAGATGAAGGGGAAATCACGGAATTATAGGTCTAAAAAACACTCCCATCTTGCAATAGTAGGGTACAATTTTATGTGCCTAAACAAATTAAGGAGTACATACTCAAACTATCTCACCGTCTTTGGATGGATTACAATATGCCGTCATCCTCTATGATAATTATGGCAATTTCCTTTCATCTAGATTTGGTGGAACACTTTAACTACCTTATGCGTTGCTCAAATGTGAGGCTTAACTTGGATATAATGCAAATGTCACTTGGTGCCTCTATTTATAGGCTTCCCCGACGCCTCATACTATATATCTAGTGTTCATGCGTTTGCTGACCATTCAAAGATTAATTAAACATAGCTAAAATGCTTTTGGAATGAGTACTCCTCTTTTCACCATGCCTCGGGACAGATTACTCCACATGCCAACATGCTTGAGTCCCACCCAATTAGGACGGAAATCCAACACAGAGGATGGACATTTCATACCGATCTCTTATGTTAGATACAAAGTACTTATTGCTTCTTCAAATTAAATAGCACATGCCTTAAAACTCATTTATGAAAAATAACAAAGCTATCTATGTATATGGTATACCTCTATCATATGGGACTCTTTGTTAAAGTAACAAAAGCTTTTGATGAGGTATAACAAACTGTTAAGCTCCTAACAAATGTGAGCCCCACACATAGCTGAGGTGCACACAGTTAGTTATCTGTAACTAACTTTGTATTAACCAAGCCTTAAGGTTAGCAGTATATATGTTGTCATTGCTTGTATCATCTCTCCTTCTTTTGAATTCAATAATACAGTACATACGTTCTTTTCTCTCTCTCTCTCTTATTTTCTACAAGAATCTGGTTGAACAACATGGTATCAGAGCTAACAATCTTGATCCCTTTTTTAATTCTCAGGTGAAGTCTCTTCGATCATTCTTCTTCTTCTTCTGTGAACTTTCAAAATTGCTTATAATGTCTGCAACTTTGATTATTGAGAATGTTCAGAATGTTCATAATATGAACAATGCAAATCTGGATGTCAATAATCCTTCTCATGTTCTTTTCTTACATCTATCTCACAATTTGAATAATAATTTGGTGAGTGAATTGTTAAATGGAGAGAATTATGGCCATTGGAGAAAGGCCATGGAAATTGCATTGATCTCTGGGAATAAGTTAGGGTCTGTCTTGGGAACTCGTACTAAGCTAACACCTACTTCTCCCTTGGCTTCTTTGGCTGATCAGTGGGATAGGTGTGATAAGATGATGATTTCTTGGCTAATCAATGCTATTGTCAAAGACATAAGACAGCGCATTCTATTACGATGTTTGGCTACAATTGGAACAAAGGTTTGGGAAAGCTGATGGAACCAAAATCGTTAGAGTTTTATGCATAGTTTCTCAAAACATATTATCCGTTGTTGATTACTTTACACAAATCAAGAAAATATGGGATGACTATAACCAATTGATCACCATTCCACATTGTAGTTGTGGAATCACTTGTGCTAGCTTTATTACTGCTAACAAAATGATCTAAGATTAGCAGCTCATGCAATTTTTGGTTGGGCTTAATGATGATTACAAGATAATACGAGGAAGCATTTTATTGATGAAGCCATAACCTAGCATATATCAACTTTATCAACTAATCATACAAGAAGAGAAACAAAGATCCTTGTCTTCCATGTCTCAAATTAATGGAATCGTTACTGCTTTTAATGCCACTTGTACAAGTAATGCTGAATGTACAGCTTGGGCTATTCAACAGAGGTCCTATCATTCTCAAGCCTCTAATCAAAATAGGTTCAACAACAATACAAATACTGGTTACAATGCTAGCTACAATTCTCGATAGAGTGCCACTGGTTATAGTTCTGGTTATTCCAAGGTTGCGTCTAAGCCTTTTGGTCAAGAAAGGAGGCAATTATTCTGTGAACATTGTAAAATGTGTGGACATACCATGCAAAATGCTACAAGCTGCATGGCTACCCACCAGGACACAAGTTTTACAAAGAAAGGAAAGTGGCTACAGCAGTTCATAATGATTCATCTAGCTTTAATTCTGCTCAAGAGGCACCTGCACAAACTACTTCTTTAGCACCGGGTTTGACAAATGAACAATATAATCAACTGATGTAGCTACTCAGCAAACATTCAACATGTATGGATAGTGGAAATGGTATAGGTCCAGCAGGTTTTTTGACAGGTAAAAGAAACTCTTTGTTCGCTTCTTTTGCCGCTAAAAAATGGATCATTGATAGTGGTGTAAGTGACCAAATTACTCCAGATATGTCCTTACTGCATGATGTAAGAAATGTACAAGCACCTTGTTATATTACCATGCCAAATGGGAAGAAAGCTCAAATCAAGCATGTTTGTTCAGTATTATTGACTGTTGGATTAATATTGAACAATGTCTTACATATTCCCATTCAATCTATCAGTAGGTTAACAACACAATTTGCAGCTAATGTCATCTTTACACCCATGCTTGCTTGATTCAGGCCCCCACTATACAGAAGGCAGTGGTCCTTGGTAAAGAACAGACGGGACTTTATTTTCTACCGTAAGATTGCCAGCTCAATACAACAAATGCAACTTCAGGGTACCAGAGTTTGCTTTCAAATAAAGGAGCAATGGATTCAGCTAGACTTGTCAATTCGGGCGGTGGGTCAAATACGGGTCGGGTGTATGCGGGTTCGGGTAGAATATGGATCGGGTGTATTTCGGATTCGGATAAAATAAGGGCGAGCGTATTTCGGTTTTACAGGTTTCGGATCAACCGAACGGGTTTGAAGCGTCTTTTTAGTGAATTATTTCTTTTTTTGTCAAAATAAAAAAATTGGCATATTTATTATTTAAAATTGTCTGTATTTAATGATCAAGCATTGTAATTGTAATTTTTTCAAAGAATATCAAAAATATCCAAACTTTTCAATATGATATATGAAATTCATGAACGGATCGACAATGAGTCATGTTTGGATAGGTTGGCCTGTATATTAAAATATTAATAATTGGTCGGGTCATTCATGGATCGGCCCATCTAAAGCATGCAAACGAGTCGAAGCTATTCAACCTATTAATAACCCGTTTAATAATTTGATGTTTCGTTAATTAACTAACATCACCTAATCAGACATGCTTTATTAGTACGCCGATCCTAACACGAACATGAGTTGGTCCATTGCCCAACATTGTATTAGATTCGAGACTAATTAGAAGGAATTTAAACGAAAGAATATTATCTACGCGCAAGTTATTATAATGATCTATTAATTCTAAAATCAAAATTTTAGATTATTATAGAATAATCTTATTTAAAATGCGATAAGACATATTCATTTTACCAAGAATATAATGGTATGACTCGCACATTTTCAATATTTATCTAATTCAAAATTGTTTTTCTTAATATTAGAGTTGTTTCATGGCCATTTTCTAAAATTATACCATTTATGAATTGTATATGACGTTGTTTTATAGAAAAAAACGGAAACCATTGTTTAATTTGTGAAGGGATGTGATAATTGTATAACGTCTCTCTAAATGATTCGTTATAATGAAAAACTATTATTGTTAAGAGGAAAAAATTAAAGAAAATAAAAAGTAAGTATATAATATTCAGGTCGAGCGGACGGGTTCGGGAAACCCAAAAATTTACAGGTTTTTCGGGTTCGTTTTATTTCGGGTTCGGGTCGAGAAAATCGTGTTCAAAACCCAAAATTTTCGGGCCGGTTTGAGTCGGGTTTTCAGATCGGGTCAATTTTTGACAGGTCTAGATTCAGGTATTGTCTGTTTTTCTCAGTTAGAAGTTGGAGATTTCCATTTAGAACATTTACTTTTTGTACAATTGAAGTTTATAGACTCCATTTCATGTAATAACATTAAGTCACATGGTGTATTATAGATTTGTCCTTTGGCTAAATTGCACAGGAGCCATTTTCCTATAAGTATTTCCAGAGCTAATTGAATTGTTAGATGTAGATACTTGGGGTCCTTATCCTTGTAAGACTCATGATGGAGCGAGTTTCTTCCTTACTATTGTTGATGATTACACTAAAGCAACTTCGATTCATCTTATGGCTCACAAAAGTAATACCTTTCCATTGTTAAAGGCTTTCATTGCATTTGTTGAAAAGCAATTTGGAGCTACAGTTAAGGTTATCAGAAGTGACAATGGTCTAGAGTTCAAAGAAAGATCAAAGCTAGAGTTTTATGGACAGAAAGACATTTTACATAAAACTTCTTGCGTCGAGACTCCCCATCAAAATGAGTAGTGGAGAGAAAACATCAACATTTGCTAGAATTTACTAAAGCGTTAATGTTTCAAGCTAATTTTCCCACTAAATACTGGGGAGAGGCTATTTTTACAGCTGTTTAATTGATAAATAGGATGCCAGGTGCAGTTTTAGACAATAAAATGCCCTTTCAGGTTCTTTACGGGGTCAAGCCCGCCTGCGCTCATCTTAAGGCATATAATGCCCTCAAATTAAACATGTTTCACTGTTTGCATTCTCCTTAATAAATCTCTAAATTAGGACTAATAATTTTGATGATGGAGGTAATAAACTCAATGATTAGGGCGTTACCGCCATCCCCAAAAGGACAAGGCTTAAAGCAAATACCCTAGAGAGGATATAGTTGAGCATAAATCAAACTCATATACATTTAACATCATAACTAACATGAGGTTTATACGTCACAACTAAGCAATTACCATAAAGTTTACATCTCCATCAACTGAAGATCTCAAGCTCCAAACTATACATGTATGACATTACTGTTGATCCATCTAGATCCCTTGTGCAACTTATTTCTCCAGCTGGTTTGTTATCATGAAGGCATTTCACTTGTCATTTTTCTAAAACAAGATATGAAAAATATTTCGAACTGTGAGCTGAAATTTAGTACATGTATTCCCACATGATGAAATGATCATTGCATAAATTAGTTGGGTACCCGCTTTGCAATTCATTTTAAGCTAAAACAGTGAATGAGATAAATGTAAACTACAATTGCTAGTTATTATCTGATAGTGAACCCCCTTGATGTTGTTATGATATATGGATAGGTGTACACTTGTCAAACCAATCGAGGAACCTGGCCTGAAGCCGCGCGGGTAATTGAAAGGCAATGCCCTGTAATTGATAACTGATGGGGTTACTAATTATGTGACAAATTACTGTGTAAACTGATTTATTGAGGTACTTATCAAAACATGATAACTTTGATAAATACATGCTGATTTCTAAAGATACAGGCAATGAACGCTCCTGAAGCCTTTAAAATACAATCTCACTTGATAATACTTATGCACAATAGAAAACGATAGACTATGCCCCGTTTCTGCTTAAGAAATATTGTTATAGATAAATGCAGTTAGTAAACAACTTTCACTCCCATAATTTGTGACTTTATAGAAATTGATTAATAAAAGGGGCATCCATAATTCAAACAATTCAATATAAGATAAGTTATACTAAAATAATTTTGAAAAATAAAGAAGTTAGAGTCATTGAACTCGAAGTAAAACAAATTGAAGTAAAATAGACCAAAATGAAATAATTGAGGTGATAACGAAAGGACTCTAATGGATATAAATGAAATATGGATTTTTGATGTTTCTGAAATGAATAATAAAAGGTTTAATGCCAAGAGAGGTGTTGTGAGGTTCATGAAAGCTCATATAGCCCTAGTTTGGCCCGATAGACACCGATCTTAAGTAATTACTCTTCCCACTTCTCACATTTCATTCTCATGTCCATGTAACTCGGTTTTCCAACCCTTGTGAGCTTCTATACATAATCAAAGTTGTGGAACTCACCAAACTTTGTAATTTCTTTGCAATATCCATAATTATATAGAAACTCCTGATAATATTTTCAAATGTCATGATCTCTTTTTTCCATCATATTACCGTTTGAAGGTCTATTTTAGAAAATTCATATCTTTCACCCCCAACTTCCAATTGAGCTATACCAATATGAAAAGCTTAAAAAGTCCCTCAAAACTTTTATTCATAGTGTAAAACACACAATGGGGTTCTTAAAATTGGATTAGAACACAACTGTGCACAGCTTAGATTTGTCCTACAGTCTTGGAAAAACGGCCATAACTTTTTCCACAAAACTCAGAATGAAGCGATTCAAAAGGCATTTGAAAGATAACTTACTGATCTATCTACCCACCAAAAATTATAATTTTCAGATGAGTTGATCATCACCAGTTTATTGGCAAAGTGACCCCTGTTTTCTGTCAATTCACAGCCACACTGCTTTTGCTTTCTTATTTCTTTTCACATAAATCTCCATCTAAAATCATTCCTTAAAATTATTTAATAAAGCCTTGTTTCTTCTCATCACCTTAAATGACCATATTACTCAAAATCATTACTTGATCATATTTACAGGTTTTACAATCATTCTTTCCACAAAAACACTTAGAAAGCTTTCATAACCTCACTTATTTGCATTAATAATTCAAACAAGCTCTTTTGGCCAGTTATGGAATTTTTCATAATCCAATAATTTTGACAAAACTCACACAACGTCATTCTTTTAAGTCAATAACACATCTAACCTTTAAATTACATCTAATTCAATCTAAATAACATACTTGATTCCAAAAATCAAGTTAAAGCATGTATAATCATGAAACTCTAGGTCATGCCACATTCAAGTTTCCATCCAAATCACCATAAATGAGTGAAATAAGATCACCAACTATCTTTAAACTTATTCTTCATGCTAGATCACAACAATTAAACAAACAAACACAAATGCAAACTCTCTTAATTCATACATGCTTGATCAAGCTCAAGCTCAAGCTCAACTCCACCACTTCCAACATCTCCAAAAATAATAAAATTTGCATGATAACATTTATTTTGATCACAAGAGCATAAATCTTAACTAGAACAATTATAAAAACCAAAAATACAATAAGATCAAAATAGGGTTTTAGCTCACTTTATACTTGGATTTAAAGAGGAAGGGGTAGTGGGAGGTGGTGTTTGATGTGGGAAGAGGTGTGGGCGGTGGCTGGTGGCAGCAAAGGTGGCAGGCTGGTGGCTGGAGTGGCGGCAAGAGGGCTAAAAACAACAACAACTTCAGCCAGGGGGGCTGCCATGGGGCTGTAGAGGAGAGAGGAAGAAGAAGACTAGGATTTTTACTTGGTGGAAAGTAATTGTTTGTTATTATCTTGTTGCATGTCTAATATGTATCCACTCAAAAAGTGGGTTTTTGCTAATAATAATTAGGCATAATAATGGTAATCAAGTTAATTTAATTACACCAAAATTTTCGAGCTATACCCAAAATGAATCGGGCCGCAAATCGGGCCCAAATGAATTAGGCCAAGCTTAATGAATTTGGGCCCAAATTTTTGTATGGATAAAAATTAAAATTTTGTGGTATTATGAAAAATAATTTATCACCTATTCATATTTACCAGAGCCTAATATCGATTCATCCAAAATTATTACAGTAAATGAAACTCGAATTGCAAAGTAGACCCAAAATAAATTCTCCCAATTGGGATGATTAAATGAGATAAATAAATATAAAAATTTAATGACATGAATTAATTAAATAAACAAACATGATTTAGAGTCGGGCTATTACATCCCCCCTTAAAGAGTTTCGTCCCGAAACTTATGAACTTTGACAAAACATGCAAGTTCATCTCAAATAGACGTGTGTACTTGCCTTGCATCTCATCCTCGGTTTTCCCAAGTGACTTTTGAGGAGGTATGATTTACCCAATGTACTTTGACTAAAGGTATATACTTGATTCTTAGCTGCTTAATCCTACAATCTAGTGCCTGGACTAGGTGCTCTTCAAGCACTAGACCTTCATTGACTGCAATGGGTTTAGTTAAGAGAGCGTATTCAGGATCTGAAATGTACTGCCTGTGTTGTGAGGTAAGGAGCACATTGTACACATGTTTGAGTTATAAGTAAATCTAGTCGACAAGCTAAGGGATTTAATCTTTCAATAAACTTGTATGGTCCAATAGATCTTAGCCTCAATTTAGCTCGCAGTTTAACCTCCTTATACCCTTAGTTTGCAAAACTTTCTGAAAGACCTTATCATTGACCTGAAACTCCAGGAATCTTCTTCTTTTATGAGCATAGCTCTTCTGTAAGTTCCAATAGTCTATTTTCAAGAGTCTTTTGATGTATGTCACCTCATTGAATGTTAAAGAAAATCTTCATAACTCAAAAGATGAGTTTATCGTTAATGTCTGCGTCATTTTACCTTGATGTTTCATGTGAATTTCTCTGCTACTACTTTCATAACATTGACCGTTGGGCGCTCTATGTTTTTTTTCAAATACAAATATTGGTCCTAAGTCGTAAAGTACTATAGGCTCTAGCAGAAGAGTTGGATCCATTAATATTTTTAGATGCTTACCCATATGACACCAATAGAACATTCCAGTTCTCAAGCCTTCTCGAGAGGTTCAACTGAGTAATGACTACAGTGTTAAGGGTATGTCGTGCCTTCCTTGTTAATGCATTTGCCACAACATTTGTCTTTCCTGGGTGATATTGGATCTGCAAGTCGTAACTTTTAAGCAATTCTACTCAATGCCTTTGTCTTAGACTAAGCTTCTTCTGAGTAAAAATATACTTCAAGCTTTGATGATCAATATAGATCTTACAGGGTACACCATATAAGTAATGTCTCTAAAATTTCAATGCAATGACCACCACAGCTAATTCTAGTCATGTGTATGGTGATTTCTCCCATAAGGCTTGAACTGTTGGAAGGTATAAACTACCACTTTATCTTCTTGCTCACTTATAGCTTTCTTCAACGAATCGATTAGGGAAGACGATCTTTGATAAATCCTTCCTGAACTCGATAATACCTTGCTAAACTGGAAAAGTTTTTGATCTCAATAACATTTGTGAGCCTTGGGCACTTTGTAACTGCTTTCACCTTCTACAAATTGACCCTAATCCCTTCCTTTGAAGCCACATGTCCCAAAAATATCACTTCTTCTAACTAGAACTCACGCTTCTTGTATTTGGTATGTAATTGATGTTTCCTTAAGGTCCATAACATCATTCTCAAATAGGTAATGTGCTTGTTTCTGTCTTTGGAGTAAATCAAAATATTGTCTATGAATACCACCTCAAACGTGGCCATATAGGGTCTAAAAACTCTAATCATACGATCCATAAAGACCGCAGGGGGCATTCGTCGAGCCAAAAGGCATCACGGTGAATTCATTCATAGTGGCCAAATCTGATCCTGAGTGCAGTTTTGAGAATGTCTTCAAGTATAATCCTAAGTTGATAGTATCCTGATCTCAAGTAAATCTTGAAAAATACTCCTGCTCTTTACAGTTGATGAAATGAACCATCTATTCAGAGCAATGGATATTTGTTCTTAATGGTAATCGTGCTCAGCTCTTTATAATCGACACATAACCTCGAGGTTCCTCATTCTTCTTTACAAATAGAACTGGGGCACCCCTTGGTGATACACTTGGTCTGGTAAATTCCTTCTGTAATAGCTCATCTAACTGAATCTTCTGTTTTTTAAGCTCTGTTGGGCCTATATGATATGGGGCTTTAGAGATACATTGGGTATCGGGGATTAATTCAATCTCAAAATTAATTTCTCCTTGCGGGGCAGTCCCAGTAACTCTTTAAGAAAACAATTCTAAACTCATAAACTACTGGGCTATCCTCTGCTTCTTCTTCCTGTTGTTGAGCGTTAATAGCATAATACCAATACGCAATATATCCTTAATATAAGTGCTCACTTGCCTTCACAACAGAATTTAAAGGACAACGTATTTCCTCTCTTTGCCCATAAAATATATTTCTTTCCCTTGTTCATCCCTTGAAATAGCCTTACGGTCCATACAATCTATCTTAACCCCGCAAGTACACAACTAGCTTATTTCCAAAATGATAAAAAGGTCCGATGAGTTAAATTGAATTAAAACTCCAAGGAATACTATCCTATCAATAGTAATTGGAATAAGTTTATAAAAGATAAGATACTAAACTCTAGAGTCATTGGGTAACTTAATTCTATAATTGGTTTCTATCTCCTTATTTTCATGGTTCAGTAGGATGGCATATCAAGTAGACGTAAATGAATGAGTGGCAACTAAATCAATCAATACACAAAATAGTTTTGAAATTAATAAGAGAGTTTTAGTAACTACCGCACCAGATGTAGCAGCTTCCTTCTTGGTCAACATATACGCCCTACAGTTGGGGGCCCTGGAGATGGGAGCCCTTGTCAAGCCTTCAGTCTTCTAGGACAGGTAACACTAAGGTGTTTTGAGCTACAGTTGGGGGCTTCCTTCACGGTTCCGGGCTTTGAAATTAATAAGGGGGACTTGTCCCACATCAGATGGAGAGGGGAACGAAGGCCTCTTTATAAGGGGTTGGATACCTCTCCCTAGTAGATGCGTTTTAAAAACCGTGAGGCCTCACCCAAAGCGGACAATATCTACTAACTATGACCTGGGGACGTTATAGTTGGTATCAAAGCCAGTCAAGGGTTCGGTGTCCCAGCGAGTGCGCTGGGCTCCCGAGTGGGAACAAGGTCTCAGCGAGGACGCTGAGCTCCCAGGAGGGAATAAGGGTGACTTCTCCCATATTAGATGGAGAGGGGAACGAAAGCCTCTTTATAAGGGGTTGGATGCCTCTCCCTAGTAGATGCGTTTTAAAAACCATGAGACCTCGGTCAAAGTGGATAATATCTGCTAGCGGTGACCTGGGAACGTTACAAGGCATTTGGCTGCCTCTGTTATGCTTTAATACTCAAAAGAAATAGAAATAAGTTTCAGCCAAGAGCTCAACCTTATGTGTTTATTCACTATCCATATAGTCAAAAGGCTTATAAACTTTTGAACCTTGAGACCAAGAATATTTTTACATCCAAAGATGTAAAATTTCATGAAACTATATTTCCATGTCATTACATTCAGCATTAATCAAAAGTTCCCATTCCAAACATCACCACTTTTATCCGGGACACCACATTCTCTCAAGAACCAAAGCTCAATTATTTTTCAAGTTCCCCAGAATCTTCAACTTAGCACACGAAGTATACCTCTATGTCACATACAACTTCTAATCATTCCTCATCTTCTCATGTCAGGAGTACCACCGAGGTCTCTACTTCTCCTTAGAACCCTATAATCAGAGCAATATTTCTTCTACAAATACTGAACAACCAGCTGCTAATCCAATTCCAGAAGTTCAACCCCTCAAAAGAACAATAAGAAGTCATTAACAGCCTAAGCATTTATGAGACTATTTTTATGGAGTAGTTCATTCTCATTGCTTGCCAAATGAGCATCATGCCTTGGTATCTGTCCTATCTCAATACCAAGAGAAAAAATCTTACGAAGAGGCTGTCAAGGATCCATAATGGGTACATGCTATGAACAAAGAGATAAAGGCTTTGATGATCAATTAACACATGGGAGTTTGTAGATCTCCCTGTTGGAATGAAAGCTATATGCAGCAAGTGGGTTTATAAAGTCAAACTGAAGTCAGATGGCACTTTAGAAAGGTTCAAAGTTAGATTAGTCATTGGAGGATTTACTCAACAATATGGGGTTGACTATGAAGAAGTTTTTTCTCCAGTGGTTAAAATGGTCACATTCAGAACAATCGTTGCCCTCTTTATATCAACTAGATGTCAATAATGCATTCCTTCATGGATACCTTAATGAAGACGTCTATTTGGAGGTTCCTAAAGGGATTCCTAATCCTGCTAACAAGGTCTGTAGATTGAGAAAGTCATTATATGGTTTGAAACAAGCAAGTAGACAGTGGTTTAGCAAGCTCAGTCACACATTAGTTTCCTTGGGCTACCAACAGTCCAAGAATAACTACTCCTTGTTCATTAACAAGTCTTTGACTGATATTACAGTCGTAGCAGTATATGTGGATGATATTATGACTACAGGATCAAATCAATCAGAAATTGATGCTATCAAACAACATTTACAGAAGATCTTTGGCATTAAAGATCTGGGAAATTCGCATTATTTCCTTTGACTTGAGGTAAGCTACATTCTTAAAGGAATCATTTTGTTTCATAAAAAAATTCACTGCTCAGCTCCTTAAAGATAGCAACTTCACCTCCTCTAAGCCTGCTACCACTCCTTTACCTTTAAACTGCAAATTGGACCCTTAAGAAGGACATCTTCTTGAAGACCCCACATATTACAGGACAATGGTGGGCAAATTGAATTTTCTGACCGACATCATAAATGATCTCAGTTTCACAGCACAAACTTTGAGTCAGTTTATGCAAAAGCCATTTACAAGCACTCACACATACTTTGAGATACATTCAAGGAACTATAGGTTAAGGCATTCTTTTGAAATCTACTGACAAGCTATCTTTGCAAGCTTATTCAGACTCGGATTGGGCTGCTTGTTCGTTTTCTAGAAAATTTGTCACAGGATATTTGATGCACTTAGGATTTTCTCCAATTAGTTGGAAGATTAAGAAACAAAGTATTGTCTTCAAATCATAATCAGAAGTTGAATATAGACTCATGTCTTAGGCTGCTGCTAAGATAACTTGGCTTGTCAGGTTGTTAGAGGAATTAGTCTTCCAAATTTAAAACCTGTGACATTATAGTGTGATAACCAATCTACCATACATATAGGAAAATCCCCTGTCTTTCAAGAGAACTAAACATACACAGATAGATGGTCATTTCACTCGAGGCAAAGTCTTAGACGGTTTGCTGCAGCTCTTATACATACCAATAGAACATCAGTTAGCAAATGTTCTTACAAAAGTCCTTCCATATATACAACACGATCTTCTTCTTTGTAAGCTGGGTATGGTTCCTCAACCTCACCATTCCAGCTTGAGGGGGGGTGATAAGGTATAACAGATATGTTAAGCTTCTAACAAAATGTGAACACCACACATAACTGAGGTATACACAATTAGTTATCTGTAACTAACTTGCATTAACCAAGCCTTAAGCTTAGCAGTATATATGTTGTCATTGGTTGTATCATCTCTCCTTATGAATTCAATAATATAGTACATACATTCTTTTCTTTCTCTCTGTTATTTACTACAAGAATCTGGTTGAATAACAACTTTTAAGCTTAGTGTGCCACATACTGACCATAGTAACATTCCCAAATAATGTAGGGTAGTAAACAAGATAGCACCCCTTTTTAATAAACTATGGAAAAAAGCTTGGGGGTCTATTTCTTCAACTAGAGAAAAGCAGAAAGCACACAAAACCCTAGAAAAACTAATAAAGCTTTAAATGACTTTCAACTTTCCAAGCATGTTCTCACACCCCCCCAAAAAAGGGAAGAAGAAGATCAGAAACGTTTTGGTAGTACTTTCACAAATAGTTGCTTCTTATTTATGCAAACACACATGCCCAAAAAGCGAAAATAAACACAATAACTAATCCCTTTTCCCTCTATTTATATGTACTATTAACCTTCCCTTGTTCTCCTTGCTCACGTTTCTTCCCCATGCATCAACAAATTAAAAATGCCTAAAAAATTTGACATGGTTTTTCCTACAGAATTATTTGTTCATTATTATTCTCTTTTTATTTCTGTCATGATCATAGTGGGTCAATTGAGTCCTGCTATGATGTGACTGTGGTTCAAGATAGCTCAGGCAGTTCCGGACCATCAATGATGCAATCATGGTTGCACCGTCGTGGTGCTCGACTTCGTATCACGTGTCCCTAAGAAGGGGGACTTACACGGAGAATGTGGTTGTAGGGAAGGGTAAGACCAACTTGGTTTTTGTAGGGGATGGTTCAGGCCTTACCAAGGTCACTGCTACTAGACATTCTCTTGAGTTCACTACTCCTTTCACTGCAACTGTTTGCAAGTTTTCCTTACAATAGCATTGTTTTCTGTCTCATATAATGTGAATGTTCTTGTGGTAGAGGGTATGTTGGCATAATTATCAGAAATGATCATAGTCCCAATCATCCATGTTTTGGGGAATAAGCTATTCAATTTTGAATTAGGCCAAGCTTGTTAAAATAGGCATTCAATTCCTAGTAATGTGACATATATAAACAAGCTACGCCAAAAT
>JAKOGI010000118.1:337500-482500 GCA_029747015.1 Carnegiea gigantea
GATAAGTGGTGGACCATCACAAAGGAGAACGCCACGTTATTATCAGAGAGAATTACTGAAGAAGGAGCTTGGAGGCAGGTAGAGGATTCAGATACAATGTGGAAAGTAATGACAGATTGTATTCGAAGGTCAGGTAAAGAAGTCCTAGGTACTTCTAGAAGGGGTGGTAACAAAATGGAAGGTGCCTGGTGGTGGAACGAGGAGGTAAAGGAGAAAGTCAGGGAGAAAAAAAGGCATATGCGGAATTCATGAACAGCAGAGCGGATGGAGAGAGAGATGTTAGTAGAGCTAGATATAAAGCAGCTAAGAAGGTAGCCAGGAAAGCTATTGCGATAGCTAAGAGCTTGGCTTATGATAGGTTGTACCATAGACTGGAAACCAAGGAAGGGGAGAAGGATGTCTTTAAGCTGGTGAGGGCTAGGGAGAGAAGAATAAGAGATTTAGGTGTTGTGAGGTGCGTCAGGAATGAAACTCATAAGGTGTTATTTGAGGATGTGGAGATCAAGGAGAGGTGGCAAAGATACTTTCCAACCTCCTCAATGGTGAACGGATGAAAGATTCCCGAAGCGGAGAAAGACAGTGGGGTATGAGGAGTGCGGATCAGCGAGAGTGTGGTCATATCAGCAAGGACGAGATTAAAGAGGCCATGAGGAAGATGCCCAAGGGGAAGGCAGAGGGTCCAGATCAAATACCGGTGGAAGTGTGGAAGTGGTTGGGTGAGGAGGGTTTGGAGTGGCTAACGGAACTTTTCAATGTTATTTTTAGGACCGCTAAGATGCCCGAAGAATGGAGGTCTAGCACAGTTATCCCTTTGAACAAGAACAAAGAGGATATTTAGGATTGTAATAATTTTAGGGGTATAAAGTTGCTTAGTCACACTATGAAGTTATGGGAAAGGGTGATTGAGAGAAGGTTGTGGAAGGATGTTGCAATTTCAGAGAACCAATTTGGTTTTATACCAGGAAGGTCGACCACTGAGGCGATTTATCTTCTTAGAAAACTCATGGGTTTGTATAGAGATAGAAGAGTAGATCTCCACATGGTGTTCATTGACCTGGAGAAAGCTTATGATAGAGTTCCACATGAAGTTTTATGGAGATGCCTGGAGGAGAAAGGAGTGCTACCCTTGTATACTCGAGTTATTAAGGATATATATGAGGGAGGTAGGACGAGTGTTAGGACGCCAGGAGGGGTCACCAATGACTTCTTCATTGGTAAGGGCCTGCATCAGGGTTCCGCCTTGAGCCCTTTTCTGTTCACTCTAGTTATGGATGAACTTACAAGAGGAATTCAGGATGAGTTACCTTGGAGTATGCTTTTTGCAGATAACATTATTCTTATTGACGAGACCAGATAAGGAGTGAATGACAGGTTGGAGCGATGGAGGCACACTCTGGAATCTAGAGGTTTTAGAGTGAGTAGATCGAAGACGGAGTACCTTCATTGTTGTTTCAGTGGAAGGGTAGAAGCGGGGGGAGAAGTCACCCTTGATGGGAGGCCGATACCTAAGGTCGATAACTTTAAGTATCTAGGCTAGATCATTCAGTAGAATGGGGATATTGACGAAGATATTACCCAATGAATAAAAGGAGGCTGGCAAAAATGGAAGTATACCTTAGGTGTGCTGTGTAATAAGAGGGTGCCCCTTGAATTGAAAGGCAAAGTCTATCGCATGGTAGTTAGACCAGTCGTTCTTTATGGATCGGAATGTTGGCCGCTAAAAAAGACGCAAGTTCAAAAGCTGACGGTAGCAGACATGAGGATGTTAAGGTGGATGTGTGGTTATACAAGAATAGACAGAATTAGGAATGGAGTTATCAGGGACTTAGTTAAAGTAACTCCCATCGGGGATAAGTTGAGAGAAATAAGACTCCGATGGTTTAGTCATGTGAAGAGGAGGAGTGTGGACGCTCCAGTGAGGAGATGCGAGAGGATCAGCATCCCCATCGGCAGAAGAGGGAGGGGAAGACCAAATAAGAACTTGGACGTGGTGATTAGAGAGGACTTGAAAGTTGTCGGTTTGACGGAGGACATGGCTCAGGATAGAAAGATGTGGCGGGATAGAATTAAGACCGTAGATAGCGGAGAGTCGACCCTGTAGTTTTCTTTTGGTTGCGAGGGCTTAGTACTGGTAGATGTTTTTTTCGTCTGTGGTATTTGTATGCAGGTTGTACTATCTTCCAAGAAGAGTCTCGTTTGCTTACTGCTGGTCGTCCAGGTATATTGTCTTCCTCTATTATATTGTCCTTTTATTTCATAACTTCAGCGATTGATTTTGTATTTATCTTTTATTTACCTCGGGCATCCCTTGCTGTAGAATCTTTCCTCTATTAAATGTTTTCCCATTAAATATTTTCGCAAATTCTTTCGTCTATAAAATATTTTCTCAAAACTCTTTTCGTGGGTCTCTTGGAATCAGCCTCTCTACGGATAGGAATACTGGTGAAGTAAGGTTGCCTACAGCTGGATCTCCCAAGACCCCACGAAAGCGGGACCCATATTGGGAGTTGTTATTGTTGTTTTGTTGTTGTATTTAAATATATTTTACTGTTTCTAACTCAAGTGATGCTTTCTAACTCAAGTGATGCTGTCTAACTAATGTAATGCTGCAAATTCCTAACATTTCGTTTATCTTTATCTGACAAATATATCAAAGTTTAATATATTATAATAATATACCATTAATATAGATAAATTTTCATTTTAATGTTCCTAACTCAAGTGATGTTGTCTAACTAAAGTGCTGCTATAAATTCATAACATCTAATTCATCCATATCTAACAAATACATCAAAATTTAATATATTGTAATGACATAACTATTGTCTGAATAAACAAAGAAAACATATTTAAATTAATTAATTATTTTAAGTACTCAAATGTCAATTGATCATGGGCTATAATTAATTAATTATTATTTTATTAAGCTTTATTATTATATTTATCCACCCCAAAATTTAATAGACGCATAGTCCAAATAGCCAAAACTTAATACTATGACATACACAGAGAAACTGTACTATCATCCATGGAATAATACTATTAGAATTAAAATACATATTCATATAGTCCACAAAACACCTAATATGCACTACTATTTGCAAGATTTAAATATTGGTCTCCTACCTCCTTTTTAGTACAACAACAATAACGACCACACCATCTCTCAATGTAGATCCTACTTTTGTGGGGTCTGGGAAGATCTAGATGTAGGCAACCTTACTTCTACCGGCATCCCTGTCCGTAGAGATGCCGACTCCAAGAGACTTACAAAAATAAGATTTTGTAAAAACCTTTTATAGAAAAATGATTTTGTTCCTGCCTCCTTTTTAATCTCATTCTTTATTCATTCTTGAATTCTTCAAAAAAAAAAAATATTTTGTGTACATTCACTAATACCTTTACTAATGAGGTGAGACTATTTTCTTTCTAGCAAACACATGAAAATTTAAAATATTTTAATGAGTTGTAATATTAACTTTAATACATTTGAATGTTGCTAACTACCGTGATGCTACAAATTCTTAACATTAAGCTACAAGATTTTAAACACCTATATGTCTTACTAAATAGATAACAACAACAACAATAATGATACCAGATAAAATAAAAATAATAAAAATAATATCTTCTATATAAACAAATTATTCACAGTAAATTTTTTATAAACAAAAAAGTGGACAATGAAAATCTAACTGAATTATTTAACCCAAAGCGTACAAGTGTATAAAATAACTAATTCAAAACATTTAAACTCTAAAAAGGTACTCAAAATGTACAACCACAAAATAACTATATAAAAAATAACAAACCATTACAATACATATATAATTCATAATCTATAACTGCATACCAAATATTGATGTAAATCAAAACTAATTAGCTAATAATCAAAATCTCAAATGAAATATTACACATACCCGTGCGAAACACAGGATGTACACTAGTAATAACATAAGAAAAATAGGTAGGGGGTAAGGGTCAATTTACCAAGGGAAAAAAAAAAAAAAATCTAGATTGGTTATCTACTAATCTTTATATAATAAATACAAAGATGTGTAAGAGGTAAATTCCAATCCTCAAAATTCTGTGCATTACCGTCCAAAATCTTATAATTAAACTACTTTTTTTTTCAAATTTAAAAAAAGCAGTTACAAATCTATTATCTATTATTATTATTATAATAAAAGAAAAATCAGGTTGGCTTAAACAGGAGTAAATTTCGAACTTTTCATTATTTACAACCGTTGATTACTATTTTGAACAATCTCAACCCTTGAATTCTTCTCGGTAATCGCCTCAGTCATACTTGGTCACGTCACTTTCTAACTCTCTCTCTCTCCCCCCTTAACAGATCTATAACCACTTGTTTTCTCTCTTCACAGTATCCTACCATTTCAAGACTGCGGCCTGTAACTTCCCTATCAATGCAAATTTGTCAGTATCTCCTATTCTTCCCAACTCCGTCTCTCTTCCCCTTCTCTCTGTCTACGTTTCTCTCTGTCTACATTTCATTGGAATAAGGTGTTTGTAAATAGTATGCTTCTCCACCAGCAACCAAGAGCCTCAACACCCGAGCAGCATTGAAGATGCGAGCTTTGATGATGTTGACGAAGAATTGGAGGGCAAGGAAGTTGGAACCCCATCTTATGATTCACGAACTAATCCCTAACCTTTATTTCATAACCCTAAATTCCTTCATCACCTCCATCGCCGCCCCCAGCCCTGCTATTGTCATAATTTTCGAGAAGGGCTTCCTCCGCCAGTCTCTCTTCCTACTACCTCCGCATACCACCAAAATTTTCACTGAGTAAATAGCTCTAATTGCATTTTGGCTTCAAATTGAAGCTTTAATTGCATGTCTTTTTTAATTTTCCTACTTGATATTTAGGTTTCAATCTTTGTTTTTCATTATATTTTATTTAGAACTGTAAAAAGCTCATAATTTAAAGACTTTGTTCTTTGGCTGGATTGTGTAGGATTGAGGTTATGTCAATACTGGGGCTACTACCATCTTCATTAACATTACTGAAATGGTCTTCAATGGCATCCTTTTTGTTTAAAAGGTAATATACATAATCACCCAAATTAATCCTAATCCCCAGTTACTTCCCCTGTTATTTCCTTGTTCGTTGCTCCGGAAACCGTCGAATGTAATTCATCTACAAATTCTTTGCAATACTTTTCTTCTCTAAGTATTTGACTTTTTGCAACTAGTTTTCAAAGGTTGTTATGCACAAGGTGTGTCTTCATTGTTTTGTTCCTGTGCTTCTTCATGAAATTATTAATGAGAGTGTTTTTACGGTCTTGTGCTACTTCATGTGAACCAATTAGTATATAATTTATCTCCACTCCTTCCCTATATTCATTTCATCCCCCTCCTCTGCGATAATCATCATCAATCCCTTCAACATACTCCAAACAAATTTTTTGTTCCCCTCTTTTTGGTCACTAAAGTTTAATATGTTTGGTTTTATGAGTACATTAATTCTAAGGTCTAACGGAATCAACTTTTTTATGATTTTGTGGGATTTTTTGGGTATGTGTTTAAGTTATGATTAACCTTTGAAGCTTTTAATTTTCAAATTGTGGTATGTTATTTTGAGAGCCTTCTAAAGTCTATGAGTCGTAGACATTCAAATATTAATTTTTTATGGAATTACTATTATGCGAGGAATGGCTATATTAGAGGGACACAATTGGCCTTTTTTAGCAATATGATATAGTTATTGTTTTTCATACAGAGCAAGATACAATAAAACACTACTTTAGGAAACTTTTGAATTTGACACTTTATTCTAGCATCTAATCAATTTAGTGACATGAAGCGAAGTCCATAGTCATGCAATTCCTGTACTATGTTTAACATTTCCTTCTGGACTCATGGCTTTTATGCAAGATATAGAGGTTCATGTTCAAGTTTCAACATTTTTAGGATGTTCATAATAGAAGCTGAAAAAGCATGCTGTTCGAAATGTTGAACATTAAAATGTAGGAGTGTATGTAAGAGGTATATTGCAGCGAGTCTCTTTTTTTTTTTTTGGGTCTAGGCGTGAGTTTTAGAATTACAAAGAGCTAGAAATGCACACAATTTGGCCTTTTCCATTTAATTTTTTTGAAATTATTCGACCTGAAGATGCAATTTGTGTACGTGCTATGGCTTAAGCTTATCTTGGCTATTTAATTTTGAACATGAATATGGATAATTTATTCGGGTTCTCTGTAGGGAAAGGCGGAATCAACAATGAAATCATAGTTCAGGCATATATGTCTTATTCTATGTTCTCACCATGGTGTCACTTGAATCTATCACAACTATTATCTTTAAAAATTTTTTTAAAGATCAACCATATTGATTATGGATAGAGCTCATGAAAATTCGTGTACATTCATTGACAGAATGATTGGAAGTTTAGGAGTGAGATAAGTTAAAGATGAGGTTGTTTCAAGTATGTTTCTATATTTCTCTAAGCAAAATACTCTTACATGTGTTGTTTTTTCTTGGTTTGACATATATGTGACATGGGTCTGCATAAGTCTCTGATCCTTCTCGATCTTGATATCTGAACTTACAAACCTACAGTCATCATAGGCTAATTTTTGTATGCCTAATTTCTCATCTTTGTATGTTGTGCACAATTATTGTCGGTATCCAAACTGTGGATTTACATCTTTTTTGCTGGCTTGCATATCTTTTCTTTATCTTTCCAAGTTACACAAGTTGCCTATTGAATATTAGCGAAGTTGGCATGTATGGAAATTAATTTCACTAATGCGTTAGAAAGTATTATATTAGTATTTGTAGGCTAAGAAAATTAGACATTTTTATAGAATCAGGGATACATTTATAATGTTTTCTGGATATTCACATCTCATTGACTTCAACAAATCTCTTGAGTTTGGCAAATTTTCTCTCTCTTGATCTACTGGATTGATGTTATCTTTTGAGATTTGCAGTTTTGAGAATGAGAGAGATTTGCATGTAATTTGGAGTTGGAAGTTATGAGAGTAACTTGGTTGTGGGAGGTAAGGGGGGGAAAAATAAGATGGAGGGGAGCATTAACTAAGCCTTTGTATTGATGGAACTTAGTTCCTGAGATTGTTTTATTTGCTAAAAAATTGTGTTCCTACATGTTGATATTGCTTTGTAACATTCTTTTCCTTTTTGAATCCACTGGTAAAAGACATGGAAGGATACATGAACAAGATGCAGACAGATAGATAGAAAGAGTTTTTTTTTGGGGGGGGGTTAGGGGGTAATAATATTAATTTGTGATACTAAGAGGCATAGCTTTGTTTTGCAGTGAGGTTATAAAATGTACATATGAATATTAGATACCAGGTTATTGAAGGTAAACATCTCTCTAATCCCCACCTTTTTTTTAAAAAAAATTATCTTATAAAAGGCTTCTTCTACTGATCTTATATTTGCTTATTAGAGTGAAAGACAAATTCATACCTGCAACTTGGAATGAAAACATAACCCATTCATATGTTGGTGTGGTTGAAGGCTTGAAGCCGTGCCCCCTCCAAAAAAAAGTTTTTATGGTATCCAAATTAATATTTTATCGATGTGGTTAAGAGATTTGAGGAGGGAGGCAACATACGTATGAAATATTATGTTATTTGATAGGTTCTGTTGAGTGGGTACAGAGCTGTATTTTTGAGGCTTTGTTGAACTCCAGTGACAACATGATGAGTCTTTGCATGAACTCATGGAGCAACATGGGTCAAGCTTAACTTTGTAATGAGTCACAGCGTTGTAGGATATAATGTTTTGCCAATTTATAAAGTCTTAGTTGGAAAATGGTTTGGAATACATTCTACGAGTGTTCTATAGTGTATTAGTTTATGGGTATTGCAGTAACGTTGCCAAAATACAATAAAAGGACTTTGAATTTTGAAGCTAATGGAATTGTGGGGCTATTTTTCTTTATACATGTATATCATCTCCGTAGAGTTGAATATATTTTCCATATTAGAAAATAAATAACCTTAGATAACTATATAATGTGGCTCTATTTAGTTTCTTCTTTTTTTTCTTCTATCATTTTTTAGTTTTTTCTTCACTCACATCATTTTATTCGACTAAAAGTATTTTTCCAAAAGATTGTTGACCAAAGACGTAAATTAAACACACCAACTCATGTACCTAAATTCTCTTGGTCAGTTGGGATCACATTATCAGAATGATAGCTACCTTGGTAAGCCATATATTGATGTGATGTCATCTTGATTACCTCTATAAAGTTTCTTTGACACCTAAGAACATCAATTAACAATGACCAATTAACTCATGTCCCCCCCGAAAAAAAAAAAAAACTCAATTCACATTGTTCATAAGATTCCAAAAAAATTGGTTCTGAACGCATATTGTGGCATTTCTATTCGACATCTTTTCAATTCAAGTTCCTATGCTTTTATTTTGATGGAATTTCAATACTTTGCCAAAGCTTATAACTTGGCTGTATGGCACTTCAAAAGTATAATAGAATAATTTTCAATTTATAGAATATCTAAATTAAAATGTACTATAACTCTGATTTTTATTTTTAGTTTGTTTCTTTGTTTAGCCAAAGTTGTTATATATTTCACTTTAAATATTTTGTAGATTGAATAATTATTTATGATACTCTAGAAGTCCCATATATTTATCGAATGAATTATTTATTATACACACACGCACACACACCCCCCACCCACATATACACTAAATGAATTGACATTAAATATAATAAACAAACAACATATCCAACTTTCTACACACACGCACACACACACACATATATATAGATCTTTTCCACAATCATATAGTTTGTAATTGTTACTCCCAATTGTTATGCACGAAATTGCTGTATACGTAACTTTTTCATTGAGTTGCCCCATTATTTTCTTTAAATTATAACATTAATTATGTTTATAATAACTATCTGTTTATTATTTCAATAACATATTTATACATTGCTTATTTGAACATGCGCCATGTAAAGCACTGGTTCAAACTAGTCGAATAAAATAAATAAAGGGAGAAGAAAAAGGGGGAAAAAAAACAAAATTTTAAACGGCAAAAACCAACCCCCCTTCCTCCTCCACCTACCCGAGCCCTCCCCTGCTCTGATTTCTTTCGCGGCCCAGACCACCCCCCTCCTCTACCTCCCCTGTTCACCTCCAGCCGGTCGCCCCCACTCCGCTGCCAGCACGGCCTGTAGTCCGCCGCCGCCTTCGAGGTCGTGGTCACCGCCAAAGCATCATCACTCCCTCCTCTCTCGCGTGTGTTGTGCCATTAAGAGAACAAGAAGGTGAAACCCTAACCTTTGATTTGGTTCTATTGTTTTGCGAATGAATTTTCTTTGGTAGTAAATGATGTATTTGGCTTGGATAAGTATTAGTTTGTAAATTTATTGGATTATTTTGAATGTTTGGATTGAGTTGTGTGTTTGTGGCATTGAGGGAGAGTGTGGTGAGGGTTTGGAGGTTGCATATGAATTTTAGTTTGTTTAATGGTGTTTAGATTTGTTTAATGAATAACTGAATGAGGTTAGTGGATTATATATGATGGATATATGGGTGTTGTCATCATGAGTGGGTGATTAGGGTTTAGATGAGAAGTCTAGGTTTAATTATGTTAAATTTGATGATGTTTGAATAAGTTTTGTTGATAACTGTCACCTACATATATGAGAGTGATGTGTTGGATACTTGTATGTAAGTGTTGATTTCATGGGCATGGTGATTTAGGGGTAAATGGTTGGGTGGAGTTTAAGCTTGATTGGGTTACTTTAATAATGATTAAGTGAGTATTTGGTAATGATTGAAGGGAAAGAAAGAGAAACGTAGGTGTACGATGTTGTGATATAAGTACATGCCATGAGCTGATTGTCAAATGAAGATGGTGGAGAAGGAAAAAAGGAAGGGATAAGTAGTTTAGAAAATTTGAATTACTAACCCCATATGCCTACAAGGTCTTATCCCAACTAGGGAACATTCATATGATTGGGGCTCGAGTTGAACTCGAGCCCAAGCCTGTGACGCTACCCTAAGTTGTATTACAATCCAAAGGAAACACATCAAGAGGATGAATAACGATGTGACTAATTAAAGAGAAAAACCATAACAATAATAATAACCCCGACTCCAGTAATAACAACAACAATAATAATAATGATTAGTAATGATGTTAGCACTAATAAATGTGGCGAAATAGTGATCTTAACAAGCGTATAACAATAACCATGTTAGTGTTAACAACAACAACAACAACAATAACTGGCAAATGAGGCAAGGTAAACGTTATTAATGAGCTTAAAATAATAGTTTGAATAATAACATCAGTAACGTGGATATTAATAAAAGCAAAACGAATTAAGGTATAACGCTAGAATAACGCTAATAAAACAAGCGTCAACATTGTCCAAAAATAAAGGGGGACATAAACAATTAAACAAAGAGAGGTATAGTCAAGTTAAGTAAGTAGCGGAAAATGCGATGATAATTAAAACGAAGAGCGGAAGACTTTGAATCACTTATTAAACCAGGAAATTCAATAAAGTTATCTAAATTTACACTAACTGTAAAATAACATATTTGAAGCAGAAGTACGGCCACATTTGTCGCTTCAAGTTGCTGGCAAATAATTTTCATTAAAAAGGAGAGAGACTTTTAAAGATCAGGTACGTACTCTTCGAAAACTTACATGTTTCGCAAACTATACAAATCAATATAATGTTCATATTATGAGTTATTTTATGTAGTGTTTTGTCACCTAAGCAAGTGGCCACATCAATTATAAATCATTAGGGTTTATGCCCTTCAATTTATCTGCACGGCTGCAACTCAGGCTCTTCGATCAGCTTGGGAGGTGTGCACCTATCGCAAGATTGCATCAGACGTCAATTGAGGTCTACTTTCGGATAATAACTGGCAAATCAACTTCACTTGCATATTCTCTCTCTCCTGTTTGCAAAACCAAATGTTTTGAAATGTGGACGCCCAACTAATTAAACACAAAGCGTATTTTACTGCATAGGAATATACGTGCTGATTTTCGGCTCATTATTCAAACGTTTTTGTGTTTTCTGTTTTAGGTAAGGGATCAGTAAACAATATTCTTTCTGGCAAACTAGAGGGTAGCAAGAAATGAAAGAGAGTTACAGTTCCTTTTGCTGAAGATTCGTTAGCCAAATGCTCACATTGGTCTATAGGCTAGCGCCTTTAAAAACCCGTTGGTTGTATATTTTTTTCGACGTTGTGGTTGTTAGTATTTGAATGTTATACGTTGAGTTATCAAGTGTACCATGAATTGTACAAGTGGTCGAATGTGTGTTTATTTCCATTGTTGGTGAATCAGCTGATGATGAGGATAACACAAGTTACAGGTAGTTTAGTTTCAGGCAGGCTTGTTCCGTTATGGTATGGCAATAATGCCTCCAATCAAAAGACTTCCGCTGTCAACCCATAGTAAATAAGCAATTAAGTTAGAATGATCAGGCATTAGGAATTCGGGGCGTTACATTCACAATTCAAAATTGCTCAATAACCATGGACCTAAGGCTAAGTGGCTCCTACAAGACCTCAATCAGATGCTTTCTAGGTTGCCCCTTGTTCAAGTACTCCAGGGTGATGGTAATGGAGTCATATTTGGATAGCATTATCAACCCAATGGGGTGTGTCTAGAGTTTAGGAATTGGGGCCCAGGATCAGCTTCTGATATAAGGGTTGCTTGGGGTTAGGCCTGGGCATTGGACCGGGTGTCCAGTGGGCATACCGTGGCAAGCTTGAAAAAAAAGGGGTCAGGCCCGTGTAATTTGTTAAATGGACCGGAATTTAGAGGGTCGCCATTAAGATGCAATTAGCGGGTCAGGAACGGGCCAGGTGATGTATATGTGGGTGGTAAGTGAACCAAATCAAACTCAAATAAACCCAAATAAGAATTGAACCGAAGTAAAGAGAAAATGGAAGGTTGATTGAGATAGAATGAAAATAATAACAAAAAAGAACAGAGGATAAACAAGACCTTACACTTGAGATAATCCTTCGCGGAGCCACTCAAGGACTTGATCTTGGGCAAATCCTCTCGCCTTCACCAAGGAATCACTCCAGTTGGAAAAGAAAAGAGAACCTAGAACACCACTTGAACTTGCCAAAATTCAAGATATAGAACTAGGGATTTTTTTTTGGACACAAATGAGAATCACTCTCAAGGTGTTTGTACTACTCTTGGAAAAGCTTACAATTCTGAATTCAAATGCAACTACATAACCCACCTATTTATAGGCTAAACAAAGATAACCAAAAGACTTAAAAACTCCTAACAATTAAAACTAGAAAATTGAAAAGGTTTGGAAAATGGAAAAGACTCAACATAAAGGGGTGGGGGAGGTTACAAAGAATATTCTAGGCTTCCAATCAGCTGAAGACATCCATCTAGAACACTCCAAGTCGTGCATGATGTCATCCACATGATGTCATGTAACCAAAGTCTCTTCATTTGCCCAGCATTTAATCCTTGCAGCAGCCTCCACTTCAACTGAGCATAACTCTCAGCACACACGTCCAAATCAGGTGATTCTGGGCTTGTTGGAAAGCCCTGGAAATCTATTTTCCAGAATGGGCTCATTTGCTCAATTTGGATAAGTAGATCAAAAGTTATGGTCCGAACATTACACCTATATCAGAACTGGACTGGAGCAGGACAACTTCCCTTTGAGTGCTACTTTGCCCAATCAAATGACGTCCAAATTAAATAAAATTGGGCTTATTTTAAAGCTGACATCTTAAGCTTCAAAACCATGTGGCCCCTCAAGTTGTGGGTCCACTTGAGCTAGTCCAAAAAATGAGCACAAAAAAAATTACCTTCCGACGGGATGAATCGGGCACCAATTCTTCCGGAAGGAATATGAGTCTTATCCAGATTTTCGCCACTTGCTTGACTTCTTCATGGTGTCTAAAGTCCTTGAACTCACATAATAAGAGAAAATATGAGAGTTCCCATGCACGCTCTTGTTTGACACTTTTCTTCTTGGAAGTTGACCTTAAATAAAAATGATGCATATGGGAATATGCATCATACTCCCCGGGTGGTTTTGAGTTTGTCCTCAAACTCAAAGGGTTAGCAAGCCTCTCAAGAAAGGGGTCACGCTCACAATATGGGAGCTTTTGGGGAAGGAGGTCACAGGGCATTACCTCCAGAGAGATATAGAAGAGGGTGAGGGGAGGATGATAAAACGGGTCATACCTGGTGAGGAGAAGAGGCGGAAGTGAGAAATCTTCTTTGGGGGTAAGGGTTTGGGAAGGATGAATGAGGGTTAAGGCTTGTTGGTCACCAACAAGCCTTAACCCTCATTCATCCTTCCCAAACCCTTACCCCCAAAGAAGATCACCAACAAGCCTTAACCCTCATTCATCCTTCCCAAACCCTTACCCCCAAAGAAGATTTCTCACTTCCGCCTCTTCTCCTCACCAGGTATGACCTGTTTTATCATCCTCCCCTCACCCTCTTCTATATCTCTCTAGAGGTGATGCCCTGTGACCTCCTTCCCCAAAAGCTCCCATATTGTGAGCGTGACCCCTTTCTTGAGA
The DNA here is from genome assembly GCA_029747015.1 of Carnegiea gigantea. Lineage (NCBI taxonomy): Eukaryota > Viridiplantae > Streptophyta > Magnoliopsida > Caryophyllales > Cactaceae > Carnegiea > Carnegiea gigantea. The sequence continues at coordinate 351,079 of JAKOGI010000118.1, forward strand.
GGCTTGCTAACCCTTTGAGTTTGAGGACAAACTCAAAACCACCCGGGGAGTATGATGCATATTCCCATATGCATCATTTTTATTTAAGGTCAACTTCCAAGAAGAAAAGTGTCAAACAAGAGCGTGCATGGGAACTCTCATATTTTCTCTTATTATGTGAGTTCAAGGACTTTAGACACCATGAAGAAGTCAAGCAAGTGGCGAAAATCTGGATAAAACTCATATTCCTTCCGGAAGAATTGGTGCCCGATTCATCCCTGCGGAAGGTAATTTTTTTTGTGCTCATTTTTTGGACTAGCTCAAGTGGACCCACAACTTGAGGGGCCACATGGTTTTGAAGCTTAAGATGTCAGCTTTAAAATAAGCCCAATTTTATTTAATTTGGACGTCATTTGATTGGGCAAAGTAGCACTCAAAGGGAAGTTGTCCTGCTCCAGTCCAGTTCTGATATAGGTGTAATGTTCGGACCATAACTTTTGATCTACTTATCCAAATTGAGCAAATGAGCCCATTCTGGAAAATAGATTTCCAGGGCTTTCCAACAAGCCCAAAATCACCTTATTTGGACGTGTGAGCTGAGAGAAATGCTCAGTTGAAGTGAAGGCTGCTGCATGGAGTTAATGCTGGGCAAGTGAAGAGACTTTGGTTACATGACATCATGTGGATGACATCATGCACGACTTGGAGTGTTCTAGATGGATGTCTTCAGCTGATTGGAAGCCTAGAATATTCTTTGTAACCTCCCCCACCCCTTTATGTTGAGTCTTTTCCATTTTCCAAGCCTTTTCAATTTTCTAGTTTTAATTGCTAGGAGTTTTTAAGTCTTTTGGTTATCTTTGTTTAGCCTATAAATAGGTGGGTTATGTAGTTGCATTTGAATTCAGAGTTGTAAGCTTTTCCAAGAGTAGTACAAACACCTTGAGAGTGATTCTCATTTGTGTCCAAAAAAAATCCCTAGTTCTATATCTTGAATTTTGGCAAGTTCAAGTGGTGTTCTAGGTTCTCTTTTCTTTTCCAATTGGAGTGATTCCTTGGTGAAGACGAGAGGATTTGCCCAAGATCAAGTCCTTGAGTGGCTCCGCGAAGGATTATCTCAAGTGCAAGGTCTTGTTTATCCTTTGTTCTTTTTTGTTATTATTTTCATTCCATCTCAATCAACCTTCCATTTTCTCTTTACTTTGGTTCAATTCTTATTTGGGTTTATTTGAGTTTGATTTGGTTCACTTACCACCCACATATACATCACCAGGTACCGGGCTTAAAAAAACTCAACAGAAACCCTAACGGCCTAACCTGTGCAAGGCCTTTCTTCTCCCCGCTTCCAGTGTGCTCACGTCTCCCCGTCTCTTTTCCTGTCTCTACATCTGGGAAAACTCAACTTTAGGAGACAAGAAATTTAAAGATTCAGCTAATTACTCTTAATCAAGGTATGTTGATTTTTAACTCTTTTTTCAAATTACTAGATAATGGGTTCCTCCATCTAGGTCAAATTCCATTAAGTTGAGATTTGGTTGAATTTCTAGTGCTTAGTGAAGACTACCTATGTTCCAATGGATTAAGGTAGAAATTTTGTCCCAAATTCTCTAAATTTCTGGGTTGGATTTTACTGATTTGGGTTGGATGTTGCAGAAGAGTTGGTTCCAATTTCAGATTTTTCATTCCTCGTTCTTATTCCCTTCATTGGATGGCTTCAATTTCTGGGTTGGCTGGCTTCAATTTCTAGGTTGGCTTCTGCATTGGATTTTTCATATTTCTGGGTTGGATTTTTCATTTCCAAATACTACCCATTTTGAATTTATTTTACTGCTCAATTTTGGAGGGATTAAGGGTTTTTTAAAGTTCTGTGCTCCCTTGGTGTTTGCAATTAAATTCCAGGCATGTAGGTTTGATTTCTATCTACTCTGTTCTGCGAGTTTTGAATTCTATCTCCTCTGTTTTGAATTCTATATCCTCTGTTCTGCAAGTTCAATTTGGTTCAGTTTTGGTACTCATTACAAAATAAATGGGTTAAAAATGACGGGCTTATAAAATTTGCTTGCATAGATTTATGATTTAGAAATTCATGGATCCGTGGGATCATTGAAGAACATGTTTTTCATTTCTGTGCTTGACAGAGTAGGATGTTTTAGTGGAATGTCTTATGTTTAATGTGAAGGGAAATGGATCAATGATGGCTGGTCTTATTTTCAGTCATCTGTAGCTAAAACTACCCCTTGGAAATTTCTTTGCTCTTTAGTTTTCTTGTTCACTGTTATATTTGATGGTTACTTAATATTTGGGATAGAGAGATAGACTATAGAGTGCTGGCATTGGCGCCCCCCCCCCCCCAAAAAAAAAACGTGAAATAAAAAGTTGAAAGTTCTTGTTTTTATTTGTAGTTATTAAGATAAAATTGGAATTTTTGCTAGTTAAGCTTCCTCTGTTTGATTAAAAGTTTAGTTGTAGATATTGAAACTTGAAAGTGTAATTTGGATTGCTTTTATTTGCATAAGCTTTTCAACTGTGGTCTTAAAATGGCTTTTTAAGTTTCAACTTTCAAGTGATAAAAAGACGTTCTTAAGTTTTGGGCGGGCAGGGGTCATGTGGCCCAATACCCTACTTGGCCCATTAACAAAATGTGTTTGGCCTAGTCCGGCCGTTATAGTTAATGGATTGGCCTGACCCATCCCATTGCCCACCCCTTTACTTTCTGGTAAACCTTAAACCGTCAACTGGCTGGCCTCCTTCGTCTCCCTCGAAATTCCGAGCTGGGGTTACTCGAGGGGAAGGGAGGAGAAGTGAGGGGAAAGGAGGTTAATTAACCCTTCTTCTCCTTGTTTGGGAAAAAAAGAAAAGGGAAGAGAGGAGGAACGCTTCACCTCCATTCACTCCCATTAACTCAATTTTTATTCCCTTCCAAATGGAGGGGAATGGAGGGGAGGGGAAGGAAAGTGACAATAATAATAATAAAACACGCTTTTCTTCCCCTTGTGTTCCCTCTTCTTTTTAATCCAAATATCATAATTTCAACTAACTTCCATTCTCCTCTATTTTAAATCCAAACAATGTAAAGTTACCTACCTCCTCCTTCCTTCCCCTCCCCTCCTTGTCCCTCCCCTCCATTAACTTCCCCTCCCCTCACCCTCTTATATCTGAACAGTTCGTACTTGTGCTGGATAAAGGAGGAAAATGGTGAGGAGAACCATACCATTGAAGAAAGAGTACCTCTATAGGAAAAACTTGGAGGGCAAAGAGCGTTTGGAGGGCAAAGAGCATTTGCTCTATGAGAAGAAGCGCAAAATCAGACAAGCCCTCGAAGGTCTCGCCCCCCCCCCCCTTTCTCTCCCTCTCTCTGTGAGAGGTTTTTGTTTTGGTTAATCTTGGAAGTTGTTTGAATTTTCTAATTTGCTTTAACAATGTTCTTATTACAGAGGGTAAGTCAATTCCGACAGAATTGAGGAATGAAGAAGAAGCCCTTCACCGACAAATCGATCTAGAAGATGACCATACTGCTAGTATGTATAACTTGCATCTTTGCTTTTCTATTTTCGTCGGCATTTTTCGTATGTTCTGGAAAATTTAATAGATATTCGCTCAATTTGCATGTTCTCTCTTCCATGCTAGAATTAGTAGTTGGCAGTTTTGGATTGGGCAGGGGGCTGAATCATGTTTGTTGGTTTAAAGGCTAATTGTTGGTAGTTCCCCTTTATGAGCTTCCCTATTTTCTACTCGACTACTCTTGTCAGCCGGGAAGTAGGACCAAGTAACGAGCTTGTTGTTTATTAGTTTTTCCGTTGTTGGGGCTGCTTTAACCTAGTCAAATTGGGTTCTTTATAGCCTCTTTAGATGAATTTTGTCGAGCATTTGGAAGAATTAAATGTGGTAAGTGAGATGTCCTAGCACTTGCTAAGGGCGCTATTGGTTTTTTATCGTAGTGATAATATGACAAGATTCCCCCTCCCTTTTTAACTAGGGATATTGTTACGGGTTGCCCATGCTCAAATTGACATATCTTGAATTATGCATTATTTATCATTGTATATACTTCATTGTCTCTTATATTCTTCCATAAATATCTTTTTTCAATTTTATGGTTCATGTAATTTTGTATTTGGTGGTCTAGTACATCATGTAATGGTGCTTTTGTTGCTACATAGTTCCTAGGCCAATCAGTGATGATGAATATGCCAAAGCAACTGAGAGAGAACCAAAAATTCTCATAACAACATCAAGAGATCCTAGCCAACCACTTAGTTTGCAAAGGTTGGTTTATGCCCAGTGATCTTCATTTGTTCTTTAATCTTTCGTGACAGACTTAATTCTGGTTTTTAAATTTTTGTGGTGACATAATGGATACTGTTGTTGCAGGAACTGAAGCTTGTTTTCCTTAATGCAGAAAGGATGAATAGAAGTGGCCAGGTTGGTTCCTTAACTTTGTGTGCTCATTGCTCTTGCATCTGGGATTATTGTGATCTAACTTGAGATGTGCACCATTAATTTTGCAACTCTTGTACTGCATGGCGGTCTGGTTGATGTTTTCTGTCACTGTCATTGATAAATAGTGTATCGCTTTATGCTTGATCTAATGTATGAGTAGTACAAAAGCACTGGAGTGGTTTGATGCATTACAGTCTATAGATCTCTTGATTCTAGTGATGTGATGGAAGACTCACGGATAATAGGATCATGTGTGCATGTGCAGATCCTAATCTTTACGACTGACAAGCATCTTAGGTCCTACCATTCACTATGTTTCTTTCACCCTGTTGCATCTACATCCCACTCTTCGCATGTTAACGGGAGTAAACAAAATAAGAACACCCCCCCCCCCCCCCCCTCCCACCAAAAAAAAAATCCTCCAAAAAAAGGGCTATAAATGAAGCTGAAAACTTGGCATGAATAGTTGACGATGGGCAGATATTTCGGTTAATTGTAGTTTTTTGCTTCTTATGGGAGAGCTGCAAACTGCCTCTTGTTGTCCTTGGCTCTGCTGTCTCCTTTGTTTCTCTGCTTTCTTGTATGTGTTAAACGGTTAGCTGTAGTTTTGGCATTTTCATGCATTTTATACTGGAAATTGGAATGTGATTGCAAGGTCTTCTCGAGCGGATTGGTTACAGAAATTTGCATCTTATCTTTTTCCTGCTATTATCACAGGTTATTAATGAGATTATTGAATCTTGCCGTGCTTGTGAGTTTACGGATGTCATCTTGGTTCATGAGCATCGTGGTGTATGGACTAGTTATTAGCCATTTGCCTTTTGGCCCAACTGCTTACTTTGGATTACATAATGTGGTAAGTAGTTTGTTGCTGTGTTTACAGTCGAGTTCCCTTTTTATCATTCTCTATTGCAAAACGGTTCTCATCTACCAGTGACATTTAGGTTACCAGACATGACATTAAGGACAAGAATTCGATTGGAACAATGCCAGGGGTTTATCTACATCTGATTCTTAATAATTTCACGATGAAGGTATGCATTATTTGATCGCCTTGTGTTTCTATTTCTTTTATAGTACTAGCATTGAATACTGTTTCATTATTGTTTGTAAACTCCGGAAATTGGCTGTTTACTCTTGAGAGGGTACCTCCCCCCCCCCCCGGGCCCCCAAAACCCCAAAAAAAAAAAAAAAGGAACTCTATGAGCTTTCTTCCCATTTTTGGGTTCTGCAAGTTGAAGGGCATCCTGCACATAGAATTTATATTTGGATTTGGAATTGTTTTTCAATGTGACCAACTTGCGTCCATATGCTTCATTTTGTCCTCCCTTCGAGTTGGCTTCCTATAGAATGGCTGTTAGGAGCTCTTTTCACTTACATTTTTTAATTTTAAAATAAACACATTTCGGATATCATTTATTTTGGAAGTGATGCATAAATCCAGTCGAAGATTTCCTTCTGGCTCCATTGATCTTCTTTGTCCTTTGGGTAGTTCTGGTGTTATTCTAACCTAACATGGATAAAGGGAGATACGTACTCTAGCTTTCTGGCTATCAAGGTAGTTGTCTATAGACAAATTCTGGCATTGTCCAAGGTTGTCTATAATATTGTATACAACTTGTGCAGCACCCTGTTCTGTTGCATCAATGTTGGCCACGTGTTTTCCTGCAAAGCTTTCTGGCATTTGGTCAAAGTTTCTTTACAAGTAGAAGAGTAAAATAATTTTTTATTTGCTTGATACATTCGACACATATATGTTATCTGTATACCTCGGTCCCCTCACCCCTCCACGGAGGTTGTGCAGTTAACCTGAATGCATCATTTCTGGCTGCCATCTTACTTACTTTGTAGTATGGTCTAAATTTTGTTTCATGGCTGTGAAGAATGAGAATGTAGGACCTTGGGATTGGTATGCCCCTCAGATGTAAAGTGTACAATAGAATTTTTGTGACCTTATTGCATCTGTCTGTAATTCCATTGCATCTTGTATCAACTTAATAGTTGGACTAATCTTATATTCTCTTTTTTGATTTTAACCTTCACCAGCTTGGGGAAAGGACAGCAGCCATCCTGAAGCATCTATTTCCTGTGCCAAAGCCAGACTCAAAGCGAATAATCACTTTTGCTAACCAGTCTGATTACATTTCATTTAGGTTAGTTGTCTTTCTGTTGTAGTTATTAAAGAGGCCCCTCAACTCCGTGCTGATGTTGGCAGCATTTTTTTATTTCTTGAGGGTTGAATTACCCTGTTTGTATGATAATTGAATTTCTCAAAATGTGGCAGGCATCATGTTTGTAAAAAAACAAGGGGGCCCAAAATCAATTGAGTTGAAGGAGATAGGCCCGCGTTTTGAGCTCCGGCTATATCAGGTGAGCCAAATGGAACCTAGTTCATTTTGTAAAGTAAGAAATTAACTTGTTGTCTGTTTTGGCTGGTGCTTATTACTCTAAGTGTAAATTCCCTTACGGCGCGGGCTCATTATGAGACTGATCTCTTTTTGTTGGACACTTCGACCACCTTAACATCTCAACCTGCATCTCATTGCTTTTGTAGGTGAGACGGGTCTCATACAAGAAAAATTGGCACCATAACCTGGAATGTAGTCGTATGTCTTTTGTATTTAGCTCATTTTGTAGGGCAGGAGCAGTAACTGGTGGTTTATCTTGACTGCTGCTTATTGCTGTGTGTAAATTCTCATAGTTTACAATCCTTCTAGACCTATATTTTTTTTATTGGCATGCATCGATGGCCCTACCTGACTATCTCCATGTTATTGATGCTATTGTGGGTGCCTAGGTGGGGCAGTCTCTTATCAGAAAAAAAGTGCCCTTGATTGAAGTCACCATATCTCTGTTGTATTAGTTACCTGTCAGACATGTTTTACAGCATTGATGCCTCTGGGGCAAGGCAACTCTTTTAATTCTTTATTATCTTATGTTGAACAAAAATGTTTTTCAAAGTATTTCATTGAGCTTTCATGCTTTTCACCTGTTTCAATGTTTTTTGTACTGTGAACTGCTCCTCTTATTGGCATGGTATTCTTTTTATCTGAGATAACCTTGATTCATTGTGAGACTGTTGACAGCAGTTAAAACTTGTTAGGAAAAACTGCAAGACATGCTTGAATAGATTTACTGAATCTTAATCTTGCTATTACGTAGCTCTCATGTTGCCCTTTTTCTCTATACCTCTAAAAGGTTAGTCTAGAATACTTAACGAGTTTTCAGTTAGAACTTACCTTCCTAAATCCGGCATTCCTTCCCTCAACAGATTAAACTTGGAACAGTGGAACAGAAGGAAGCCCAGAATGAATGGGTTCTACGGCCTTACATGAAAACAACCAAGAAAAGGAGATATCTCGGTGATTGAAGCAGTGGATCATGATCTACTGAAAAACAGAGAGGTGGTTTTTCTTACGCAAATCTGTTGCTGGCTAATGAAAGTTTTGGCGTTGGAAAGGAACATGTATTACCTTGGAACTCATGTGTAAAATGAATAGTGAAAATCATTTTCTTGGATTTTCTATGGAGCAATACAGGTCGATGCTAATATAGAAGCTGTTTTATGCCAAAAGTGGTTTGTTTATTTGAAGCAGCCTGATTTAGTTGCTTCTGGTGATGTAAACTGCAGAAAATGGAAGGAAATTTAAAAAAGGTGCTGGGATTTCATCTGTTTTCGCAGCATGTTATGTCTTTCTTCACCTGATAGGTTTTTGGTAGACAAAGGTGACAAAATTTTGGTAAGCTGTCGTGGAATTGCAAGTAGTTCAAGGAGTATGCTGTCCCTGTATCTTTTTTGCCTTGATGTTGGAGGAGCATATTTTCTATTAGCTTGTAACTGGAATTAAAGTTCAACTCATCTAAAGCTTTGTGGGCTTGGCGAGTTCTCATTTGTTACTTATGGTTAACAGGAAGCTGATGAAGTGCCTGTGAACTTCCGGCCAAAATTACCATCTAATCTTGTGAGAATTGCACAATTTGGTGAGATGCATTTACGGATGAGACGGAAAGGAGGAATAATATGCAAAGAGGACAGATGCCAGGCTCGGGGTTGGATAATTATGAAATAAACTTTCTAGTGATGTTGATGTTTAGAGTTTTATAAATGTCAAATTTCATAATTCTATTGTGTTCTTTTTTGAAGTTGCATATAGATGAGAGATTCGTAAGGCTCCTATGGAGTTGTACACTTCAGGTAGAGCTTTAAGCAATTCATTCTTGGATTGAAGTTTTAAGTGGACCTATCAAAAATTGATCCGACTCAAAAATCCGACCCGAATCCGTCCGAAAAATTTTGGATTTTGAACACGATTTTCTTGACACGAACCCGAAATAAACGGAATCCGAAAAACCCCTCAAATTAGCGGGTCAAATCCGACCTGAACCCGAACCCGCCCGCTTGACCCGAACATTATATCCTTACTTTTTTATTTTTTTCTAATTTATCTCTTTTAACAATAATGGTTAGTCATTTTTATTGAGTATTTTGAAAAGACATTATATAACTATTGCATCTATTTACAAATTAAATAATAATAACCTTATTTTTTCTTCTCCATTATCTGAAAATAAAACCGTAAATAACTTTTAAATGAAAGAACGTTAAAAATAGATATAAAATTGCATGGAATAACTATATAATCTTTTTAACAAAGTTAATTTAAAAGAAGACAGGCATTAAAGATGCGAAAGTCATACCATTTATAGTTAGTAAAACAAATCTGTCTAATTTTTTTAAAATTAATTAATTTGTAATAATTTAAATTTTTGATATTATAACTGGAAGATAATATCTTGTACTTTTCTTTTATTTAATTTTATTTGGTTTTTGTTCTGACTAGTCTTGAACTATGATACTAACGGTAGAAAAAAGACTAGCCGTATTCGTATTGGAGTCGGCCCATTAACAAAGTTTTACCTGATTAGATATTGGTAGGTTAGTTAATAAAAATATTAAATCATTAAATAGGTTATTAGCGATGAAACTGTTACAACCCATTAAAAAGCTCTAGACGGGCTGCCCAATAACTGGTCGACCCACTATTAACCTTCTTTCAATGTACGGGTCAGTGAAACTGTTACAACCCATTAAAATGCTTTAGACGGGCTACCCAATAATTGGTCGACCCACTATTAACTTTTTTTCAATGTACGGATCGATCTACCCAAAATCAAGTGGGGCTTAATTCTTTATCTGCTCATACAAGGTGTTCATATATTATAATAAAATGTTTGAATATTTTAATATTCTGTTGAGAAATAACAATTATTATGCATTTTCATTAAATGCTGACAATTTTGAGTAATAAATATGCAAAATTTTTTATTTTAAAAAAAGAAAAATAATTCACAGAAAAGGCGCTCTAAATCCATTGGGTTGATCCGAAACTCGTAAAACCGAAATACACCCGCCCGTATTTCACCTGAACCCGAAATACACCGTACTCGTATTTTACCTGAACCCGAATACATCCGACCCGTATTTAACCCGCTCGCCCGAACTGACAGGTCTAGTTTTAAGTATTCTCATTACGATAGTATTTGGTTGGGGGAAAAAATGATTTTATCAGAAAATAATTTTTTAATTTTTCGTTGTTTGACACAATAAAGGATGGAAAACTATTTTCTAAAGAAAATGATTTTCCCCTAAATGGAGAAAAATCATTTCCTTTTTGAGAAGAGAAGAAGTGAATTTTCTTCATTCAACTCTTTGATGATATGATTAACTGAAATTTCAGTATAAAATTTGATTCCAACAGTTTGGATCGAAATTTAACTATCCGATGTGAAATGTTAAAATAAACTCAAATCTAAGTTATGAGCTCAAATTTCTTTCATTTGATCAGGCATTTATGTTTGTCGTGACAATTTGCTTGACGTTTTTTGCTACTAAAACAATTCAGTTGACTCGCCACTAAAACAATTTCAATGGTTTGGATCAAAACTTGATCATCAGATACAGATATTAAAATAAGCTCAAATTCAGCTTTTGAGTTAGACATTCTTTTATTTTATGAACATTTTTTCCACAATGACAATTCAATCGTTATTTTTCGCCACGTAAACAATGTAGTCAATATTTTTCACTCCTCGAACTTGGTGCAAAACTTGATCATTGAATAGGAAATATTAAAATTGACTTAAATCCAGATTTTGAATACGATATTTTTTCATTTAGTCAACAGTTTTCTCCTCCACGACAATTCAATCAACAGTTTTCGCCACCTATACAAGTCAATTGATATTTTTTGTCACTAAAATAATTTCAACTGTTTATATCAAAACTTTGGTTATTCAAGAGGAAGTATTAAAAAAAAAAAACCTCAAATATGAAACTTATGCTCAAAATTTCTTCATTTAGTCAATATTTGTCTTAGCTACGACCATCAATCGATATATTCGCCATTTAAATAATTAGTTGACATTTTCCTTTTTTTACATGGAAAATTATTTATCATGTATCAAATAATGGAAAATGTGCCATGAAAATTAATTTTTTTTACAAAATATTTTCCATAAAAAATAATTTTTCGGAAAAATCATTTTCTTTCGAGCCAAATACTACCTAAATGGATTTGCGAATTCAAATGAACAAATTTGAGTTATTTTCACTGTATGAAAAATAAGGTCACTAGACGAATTTAAATTTAAATATTCAATTCCAACTTATACAATCTTCAACACCCATGATACTTATTGATAAATCTAACGAGTTATTTGAATTGAATTCAATTGATTTTTGGTTAGACGTAACATTACTTCATATCTAGTGGATGAAATATCCCACAACTTGAGTCAAGTCGTCTGAATTGCATAGCCCTTAATCCTAATCCCAAGGGTTAGTTACAAGCCTATATCATATACCTGGGAGTATGTACTCCCACAAGCCACATAAACAACATATATACTACTAACTACTCATGTCACACACACACAGAGAGAATACACACACATATAGGGAAGGGGTCATGTGAGCACTTTCCTTTAGGTGAGCACTTCAAATCTTAGCTATCATATTTTGTTTTAAAGGCTTAGATTTAAAAGCAATTTAATGACACTTAAAAAAAAAAAAAAAATAAGTCACCCCGGGTGGAGGGGGTTTCACGAAGCCCTGCATTCCTCTATCTCCTCCCTCAGCTCACACGCTCTCTTTCCTCTCTCTCCTTCGCAGGTTCTCTCCCCTCTCTCTCTCTTTCTCTCTCTCTCCCCTCTCCCTACAACCCAATCTCTCATCTCTCTTTCATCTCTCTCACTCAAGTATGGCCGCCCTGTCGCCGTCGATCATCAGGAACACCTCACCGCCGACGAGACGAAGAAACGCCACCGAAACCGGTCCCACTATCCCAAAATCCACCGCGATATAACCCAGAGTGTTGTGAAATCCATCCGCGAAACCACCGCCTACATGGCCGCCCTGTCGCCGCTGGTTGACCCACCCCCTCGCCTGAGCCGCCTATCTCAACTGGCGGAACCCTAATGGCTAATGTATTGTAAATTTGACCTTTTTTTGTTGTTTTGGTTTTCTTAGATCCATGGTTGAAATCTGATTTTGATGCCTGAAATTGTGTTATTTGCTTCATCTGATTTTGATGTCTTGTAGCTTGTCAATGCCAGGTTATGTTACTATTCTTATCTTGATTTGTTTTTGCTTTCGATACCCTTAGTCGCATTTTCATTCCGTCTTGGCTACTACACGGCTATTACATGGTTGGCTTGACATGAGCTATTTCTGTAGCTTATTAGTTTGAATGGGCATAGTAGCCATTTGGATTTTTTTCCAACAAGTGAGAAACTAGTGGTATAGGATTGTTAACTTTGCTAATTCCATAGTGCACAATTGGATTCTTTTTCCAGTTGGAATGAGCTTAAATGAGGAATTGGATATGAGTGATTGCATTACTGTAGTGGAATTTCGTATCTAATTGATGCCATTATGATTTGTCTACGGTCCTGTTTGGCAATCAGCTGTTAGCTGATTGCATTAGCTGTTAGCTGATTGCATTAGCTATTAGCTGTTTGACTTAGCTGATTGTATTAGCTGTTTGTGAAAAAAGTGTTCGGTGAAGTTAGCTGTTTCTAAGAAAGCTATTTGATAAAATTTCACTTATACCCATTACTAAATTTCATTATTTTTCTAACTAAATAATTTTTCATTGGATATTTATTTTTCTTTTCGATATGAATTATGAATTAAGACTTATGTGATATATAGAATTACATTTATACTTTTTTCGAATTTTAGTACTTATTATCAAAATATATTTTTAATGTTAAATGGTTTCTTTTTAATAGTAATTGAAATTATGTGATATAAAAAATATTTATATATCATGTAAGACTAACTTACATAAATTATTTGTTAAATTAAGAAAGCATTAAAATTAAAAGCATTATCTTCAACATCATGATTATCCACAACTCTTGTCCCAAAAAAGAAAAAAATAAATTGAAAAATTTAAAGTATAAGCATCCAACATTTGGGAATATCATTTGTGAATAACATGTAATGTAAATTGGTCCCAGTTATAAGGTTAGTATGGTCATTATAATAGTAAATATCAAAAAGCTCTTTGAAAAAGCTATTTTAAAGAGCTTTTTGTAAAAGAGCTTTTTGGGTATAAAAAGCTAATCTAAAAAGCTAATCAACCAAACACCTCAAAGAGCTTTTTGACCAGAGTCAAACAGCTAATATCCCTAAAAAGCTCTTTTTGCATCCAAAAAGCTCTTTGCCAAACATGGCCTACTTCTTAGGGGTTGGTAAATCAGCAAGTGAATCATCCTTTTGGTAATTGGTATGTAATGTTCCGGTAAAATCAAATTGGTTTTCATAGTCCCCATTTCTTGTTTGTTGGCTAGTTTATTTCGAAACTTGGCAACTTGTAAAACCCTTCGTACCTTGACTATTTTTTCTCCTCCCCAGTTGTGCCCTTCAATTGTTGAAGTACGAAGAATGTAAGGATGTTCTCCAATATGGGAGGAGGAATGCTTGGTTTGGGAATGACCTTACCTCAAACAACTCCAAAACTCACTTCAGAACTTGCAGAATCAACTCCAAAAGCATCGTAAAATGATGACATTTACTCATCAACATCATGATGAACAGACCCAACTCTCAATGAGCCAGCCCAGTTATCCAATATAATAGCTATAGCTAATACCCACCTCAAAGAATCAAAACCCAAACGCTTTCATAAATGATTTAGAGCTGTGTGCATTTGGAGGCATGAACTCATTGATCTTAACCCATGCCAACCAATTTCTTGGTGCCTGAATTGTAGGTTGCTAAAACCTATTAGCTCAATGGTAGAGCAATGTGCAATTGTACAAAGATGTGTGTTCAAATCCCACATAGGCCATTAGAACACATCATGTTTGACTCGACTTATGGATCTAAGAAAACCAAATAAAAAAAAAAAATTTACAGTACATTACCCATTAGGGTTTCCCAGTTGAGATAGGCGGCTCAGTGCAAGGGAGCTGGGTCAACCGACGGTGACAAGGGGGCCATGTGGGCGGTGGTTTCGCGGGTGGATTTCGCAACACTCTGGGTGATATCGCGGATGGATTTCGGGACAGTGGGACCAGTTTCGATGGTGTTTCTCTGTCTCTCCGACAGTGAGGTGTTCCTGATGACTGACGGCGACAGGGCAGCCAGACTTGAGCAAGAGAGATGATAGACTGGGTTGTAGAGAGAGAGAGGAAAGAAGCTGCAAAGGAGAGAGAGAAGAGAGAGCGTGCGAGATAAGGGAGGAGAGAGAGGAATGCAGGGCTTGTGAACCCCCTCGGGTGACTAATTTTTTTAAAAAATTTGTCATTACATTGCTTTTTAATCTAAACCTTTAAAACAAAATCTGATGGCTGAGATTTGAAGTACTCACCTAAAGGAATGTGTTCATTAATGGGAAGTGCTCACTTGAATCCTTCCCTTAACAATAATAGTTATTCATTATATTGGTTTAGGTAGAAAGACATTATATATTTATCGTATCTCTTTATAAATGAAGTAATGATATCGTTTCTTTCCCAACTTCGTTCTCATATAATGATGTCATACACAACTTGTAAATTAGAAATTTTAAAAAAATAGGGTGTGAAATAATGTGAAATGACTCTAGTCTTAATAAAATCAACATAGAATAAGGTAAATATTAAAAATGTGCAAGTCATGTCGTTTTATTTTAGTGAAATGCACATGTCTTATCATATTTTAAATAATGTTACTATGTAATAATCTAAAATTTTGATATTATAATTTAAACATAATTATAATATACTGTGCTTCTCCGGTGTTCTTTCATTTGTTTTTATTCTAATTGGTCTCGAATTATGATGCTAGTGTTAGGTAATGAGCCAACTTTTGTTCAAGTTAGAATCGATTCACTAATAAAGTGTACTTGATTAGATAATAGTAAGTTAGTTAACAAAAATATTTAATAAATTAAATGCGTTACTAGTAAGTCGAATTACTCTGACCCCGTGAAAATACTTTAGATGGAGAAACTAACTCATAAATAACTCAATTAATTACTAACCATATTTTAGTCCACAGGTCGACTCATGGTGCTTCACTATATGGCTGCTTATACATGACGTACATGCATGATATATTTGGATGAAAAGTTTGAATATCTTTAATATTCTTATAAAAATTACAATTCCAATGCTTTTTCATTGAACATAAAGAATTTTAAGTTTTAAATATACCGAGTCTTTGATTTTGACAAAAAACTAGTAATTCACAAAAAAGATACTCTAAACCCGATGAATTAACCCAAAATCTAAAATATAATTGATCTGTATTTTACCCAAATTTAAACATGTCCAATCCATATTCAACCTATCTTTTTGAACTAAAACTGTCAGTTCGGGCGGGCGGGTTAAATACGAGTCGAGTGTATTCAGATTCGGGTAAAATACGGGTCGGATGTATTTCGAGTTCGGGTAAAATACGGGCGGGTGTATTTCGATTTTACGAGTTTCGGATCAACCCAATGGGTTTAGAGCGCCTTTTCTGTGAGTTATTTTTCTTTTTTTCAAAATTAAAAATTATGTATATTTATTGCTCAAAATTGTTAGTATTTAATGAAAATGCATAATAATTGTAATTTCTCAAAATAATATTAAAAATATTCAAACTTTTTATTATAATAAATGAACATATTGAATGGGCGGACAAAAAAAATCAAGAACCATTTGGTTTTGGGTAGATCGAACCCTACATTGAAAGAAGATCAATAGCGGGTCCGCCATTTATAGGGAACCCGTCTAGAGCATTTTAATGAGTTATAACTGTTTAACTGCTAATAACGTATTTAATAATTTAATATTTTCATTAACTAACATACCAATGTCCAATCAGGTAAAATTTTCTTAATGGGCCGACCCCAATACGAATACAGTTAGCTGTTTTCCTACCACTAATATCGTAGTTCAAGACTAGTTAGAACGAAACCAAATAAAATTGATTAAAAGAAGTACAAGATATTATCTTGCATTTATAACATTAAAAATTTAAATTATTACAAATTAATTAATTTTAAAAATAATTAGACATTTATTTAACTCATATAATGGTATGCCTTACGCATTTTTAATGCTTGTCTTCTTTTAAATTAACTTTTTTTAAAAGATTAGATAATTATTTCATGCACTTTTACACCCATTTTTAACCTTTTTTTCCATTTAAAAGTTGTGTACAATATTATTTTCAGAGAATAGAGAAAAAAAAGTTTATTATTGTTTAATTTGTAAATAGATGCAATAATTACATAATGTCTGTTTAAACTATTTGATAAAATTGGCTGACTAGTTTTGTTAAGAGGGATAAATTAGAGAAAAAATATATAATGTTCGGGTCAAGTGGGCGGGTTCGGGTTCAGGTCCGGTTTGACTCGTTAATTTGCGGGTTTTTTAAGTTCGGTATATTTCGAGTTCGGGTCGAGAAAATTGTGTTTAAAACTCACAATTTTTGGATGAATTTGGATCGAATTTTCAGATCGGGTTAATTTTTTCCAAGTCTACTTTGAACTGGCAGGTGTAAATGCAACCATACATATTTTGCTTGTTAAAATTATTTTTACTTTCCGGGTGTCTTTCGCAATTTCACGCAGGGCTTCTCTGTCTCTTCTCAATATTCCCTCAAAATCTCTACCCAAGTCTCTCGTGCGTCTGCGCGTGGACGGCTGATTTTGCTCAGGTAAACTTTTGCTCATTCCTTTATGCGTTGAAGTCGTTGTTAGGCTTATGTTGTCTAATATCAGGGAGAGGTTATATAGTCTGATTTTGGGTTATGATTGTGTGGTTTTGCTTCGATTCTGAATTCCCAGTTAGGGTTTTTCTTACACGCCTTTTCTGGGTGGTATACTCGGGTTTGGGAGCCGATTAAGGAAGAGGCGGAGTTAATTAGAACATTTTTGGTGAGTCCTTTTGTGCAGTAGGTGGAAAATTTTGCATTCATAGGGTGCATTTCCTGCACCTTAAATTTAGCTTTTTTCGCTTCCTAATATGGTGGATGGAAAGTTAAGTGTAAGTTCTGATCATGCATTTCAGATATGGGATTTACTGAGTAAGAAGTTGTCGTGCCCTTTGTGGGTAGGATATGTTCTTGCGTTCAAGCTCATATTATGGGTTATGTTAGTTGTTATGCAAGTAAAAAAGGGCCATGTTATTTTGAACTAATAACATAAGTATTTAAAACAACTCCCAATGCGGGTCTCGCCCGAGCGAGCAGAATAGGATGATATTCAGACGTAGGCAGCTTTACCGTGCAAGCATTGGCTGATCTACACACTTGGCTTAGGGTTGTCCACCTACTTATATTTTTCACCATCATGTGTGCTATAAAATAAAGTCTAAACAGCCAATGAAGTCAGTGGCTCACAGTATTGCAAATATATTGTAGCAGGACACTAGAATTTGCCACACTTTCATAAGCCACTTCGGTCCACAAAATTTCAAATTCCAAACTCCAAAATTTAGCACGCAAGTCACCCAGAACACGGTTTTACTCATCTCGTATTTCAGTTTCAAACAGTTACACGACCAAATAAAGGAAGAGAGGAAGCCAAAACGGGAACATCAAACATCGCAACTAAAAAAAAAGAAATTAAAATGAATGAGAAGCTAGCAACGGAACAATCACTTAAAACGTGGATCATGGTTACGGTGATTGTTGGTATACTAGAGCACATGTTTTTGGTTCATGACTTCAACATCAATAATGGAGTTCAGTTCCCTCAAGTATGCTTTAAGAGAGGGAGAGAGACTAAGATAGAGGAGAGAGAAGAATTGGTCTAGTGACTTCTATAGTGGGACAGAGGGGGAGAGAGAGAGACAGACAAATGGATGGACATTGGCTAGCCTTGGGAGTTGGTGCAATTAATTTTGTTTAACTTTATTATTAGATTACAAATACTTTACAGGCACACAACTGTATCTTTTGTATTTGAAAAAAAAAAAAAAAGAAGTGTTAGTACTTGGGCTTGATGATTCAAAGGCGTCCACAAATTCTTGGGCTTTTTTGGGTGTCCACACATACTATAATCAACCCTTTCAAAATTTTTTAGTTTTTTTTGGGGGGGGGGGGCCTCGGGGTGTCCACACGCCTAAGATAAACTAAAATCTGCCCCTGCGTGCAAGTAGGGAGCCTGATCCCAAATCAGCTAATAATAGTTGTTGTTCTTTGTTAGTTGTAAAAGAGCGGCTTTAAACTTGCCTACTGCTTTCAAATGGTCCATGCATTGGTCTTGGGTTAGCAAATCACTGAGAGGATCAATTTAGCAAGACTGTTTTGCAGCTTTGGAATCCCATGTTGTGGAAATTGGGTCACTGAGGCCCAAAAGGATGTGTTTGACACGTTAAAGAGTCATGGCCGCTAGTGCTGTTTCACCATGTTTCATTGCTGTGCCTCTATTTTTTATTCGTATGTTCCACTGTCAACGTGCTGATCTTGCATCTGTGATTCTTCGCTACTGTCAGTGAGCAGGGACTTAGAGACTTTACATAAAGACATGGATTCTAGAAATAACCTTGAAGGTCAAAAAGCCTCAACCATGCTTGGGCATAGTGGAGCAATCAGTGATGCCAAAACGAGATGGAAACAAATGGGTTATGAGGAGAAGAAGGCTGCAGTCCAGGAAGAGATGAAATTGATACAGCAGCTCCCTTTCAATAGTCGCTATGCTACTCGACGCCTCCATGTTCTTAACAAAATATTACAGCTTATGTCCATTCAGGTCAGCATAATTGTACTGATCATATTACATGGCTGTGATTCAGGGTTTTCTTCAGGTTCCCAGTTCTCACATGTTATGGCTTAGGGCACAGGAAGATTAATTAAATAGTTTTTATTACCTAATTGCCAACAGTTTGCAGTAGTAATCGCTTTGTGTTTTTTTTTTTTTAACCCCCGTGTACTAATAGTCTTTTGCATATGTAGTGCATTAGGTTGTGGAATGTTGAGGTTAATGATCTTCTGCTGGTGTGGGCCATTATATCTACATATATATGTAATCATTTCCAGAATACAGAAGTACCCATGCATGCTATACCGAACTTGAGGTTTTGTAGTGATACTTAATAATCTTCATCGATGACAGCCCTCCGTTCTGAAGCTGCTCTGCACCTGTGCTTAATTTCCACTTATGGTCCTACAAATGTTGACTTGGTTCTTTGCTTTGGGTTTAGAGCAAATACAATGGTGACAAAAATTTTGCCTCACAAGTGGGGGCCTACCCCTTCACATCATCCCATGAGTCAATTTTTTGGCTCTCGAGTTTTCCTTTTGATAATACAAGGATCACAACTTTGGTTCATCAAATAAAATAATAGCCATGGATTCACTCTACAACACACAATTTTTTTAGAATAAAAAAGGAAAAACCAATTAAAATTAAAAAAAACAAAAAAGCAATGAAAAAAATGTTGTGAGCCAGCCCGTGGCTCTGGGCCTCCCTCGTGAGCCACTTGGCTCCTATACTAAGGCGAGCGAGCCTAAAACATTCATCCGATGCATGTGCTATTATATTGTTTGTTGTACATACTTTGAATCAAAGTGGATTTTGTTTTGTTATTTTGGTTGATCTATTGATGTAGGATGCTCCAAGAGCAATTCTTACCGAGGAAAATTCACACCCAAACAAGTGAACACTCACAAATAATTCTCGATTCAATTTAATTCATTCCAGTATGAGTTGCTAATATATAACAAATGAGTTTATATAGAGAAGAAGCCTAAAACATTAATGAAACAAATAGATAACCTAATCACGAAGATATTATTTTGCTTGATATGAAGATACCTAAAAGATAATATATTCCTAAGGCATAAACCACGAAGATAATAAAATATCAAAATACTTTTGATGTGCTGATATTAAGATATACCCATATCTTTTTATTTCTTCTTTATCCTTATCTTGCATCAAACTCGTCCTCAAGTTTTAGACAAGGGCAGAATCAAGAAAATCAAGCAAGAAACCAACTTCACGATACTTTGCAAATGGAAAAACTGTAGTGCTTGCCACTTCTTGCCAACTAGGAGTTTGTTAGGGATAAATGAATGAACATGCTCACTTGCTATTCTTAACACCTGCACATATTGAACTTCTGGATACCAAAACTAAATATCCTTAGTAGTTGGTATAGGCTTGCATTCGTAGGTAGCTTTCCGACACTCCTCATCTAGTGTATCATTACATGCATCACTTTCTATAATTTCTGCCCACTTCCATTCTCCTTGTTGTGCATCATTGCATCTATAGATGAAAGGATTTGTTGTAGTGAAATTCGAGATACACGTCTCCAATGCCCTTTTGCTGATAACTTGATGACTTCGAGAGAGTACGGAGATAAGAAATTCCAACAAGAAGTCATTCGCTTTAGTGAGAATGCTCGGGGATGGACGCTACATATGCAAGCATCATAGAAGAATAATCATCTTTAATTGATGGTAAAAGATTGTGAAAAATGTCTAGGACGAAAGCATCACATTCAAAATCTAACAACACTACATGGGACTTAGGCCATGGACTCAAGTACGTGAACCCTCTTGTGGTATGACTTGTCAGCACTAGCACTATCAGGTAGGGCTTGAAAAGATGATGCAATGACTCGAAAGACTTTCTTCATCAGCTCATCTTCAAAAGGGGGATTTGATGCGTAATCCGAATGAGCTAGAGAGGCACAAAGCAAGAGAAATTTGAACATCAAAATTTGCATGATTTGCAAGCTCTTCTGTGGCAAAACTCCTTTGAGGGGCACTAGTGCATCTTCTTCTATGGATGCTGGAGGGTTTTGGTGTACATGAGCCAGAAGGATTTCAAGGTTTTCCAACAATGCAAGGAGATCGGTCGAAGATGGCAACGAAGTAAGCAATTGATTTCCAACTTTGCAAAGTTGGTTTGGGAGATCTTGTTTCAATAACCATGCTGGTTTTAGTAACACCATGATGATGTCATAGATCTAAGTCTGTCATCAGCAAGCAACACAGGATGAGAGCTGAAGATGAGAGCAGATCTGGGCAGCAAATGGTAACAGGACAAGCAAGACTCTCCAGCAGCAACACTAGCAGAAAAAAACCAAGGAGAAGAGAACTGAATAGAGTGAGGGAGATGAGGGGCAATCTGAGGCAGAAACAGACTCTCCAGCAACAACTTGACAACAACAATGGCAGCAACACTAGAACAGGAATAGGCACCAGCAGCTGTAAGAAAGGCAGAGTGACAAGCGACTATGGAAAACCACGGAGGATGGTTGGGTGGTGGTTGACCAGGGAAGGAGGGTCAATTGATGGTGGGCGGGCGATTGCTGTCAATGGGCTTGTTGGTGGATTTGGGGTTGGTCGCGAACAAGCTGTAGGCTTAGGGTTTGAACTCTTTTTGTTTTTTTGGATGACTGAAATCTGATGCCTTTTGTGGCTGAAATCTGATGTGGAGGGATAGACAAAAGAGAAAAAAGCACAAAAGACACGGCTAAGTTCAAAGTGCTATGATACCAAATATAATGTAGGACCTCTAAGAGCAACTCCTACAGGGGGAAATTCACACCCGAACAAGTGAACGCTCACGAATAATTCTCAATTCAATTTAATTTATTCCAGTCTGACTCGCTAATACATAACGAAGGAATTTAAATGGAGAAGAAACCTAAAACATTAAGGAAACAAATAGATAACCTAATCACAAAGATATTATTTTGCTAGGTAAGAAGATACCTAAAAGATAATATATTCCTAAAATATAAACTACGAAGATAATAAAATATCAAAATACTTCTCATATATCAATGTTAATATATACCCATATCTTTTATTCTTTGTCCTTATTCTGCATTATCTACCCTGAATGTGCTACATATATATTTTTCTTTTATTGTGAACTTTTAATGATTTCATTATGTGACAAGTCATTTGTGCCGACCCTTTTGTATCTCTGTGATAGGCAAGTACACTTATTGCTTATAGTGGAATAAGCATCTAAAGGTAGAGCCTAGGAGTTTTGAAGGAGAAAAGGATATGATGAGGGTCTGGTAACAGAATGATTAACTAGTGAATCATAGGTCAAATAGGCCTGTTGGGAAGTCATGGAAGATGTTAGCTGCAGTCTAGGGTCTGATGGGCTGGTGGCTTGAAGTTGAGAATGGGTTAAGGTGTTACGGAATAGGGATATATGTGTTTGGAAGAGATGGATCTCCCTACCTTCAAGCAAGAGGTTGGTGAATGTTCTCCCTACCTTCGAGCAATTGGTGAATGGTTCTCCCTACCTTCAATCGGGAGGTTGGTGAACTGGGGGCCTTGGTCACATGTAGCCAACCTCAAGGTTGGTGGAGCATGTTCCCTTTAAGGTTATACCTTGTTTTCTTACCGGTTGTGCTTATAGTTGACGTCAAGAATTAAGTCTGATCTCGTACATACAAGTCTCATTCATGATTGCATTCAGCTCTAGGTGAGCTAAAACAGCCCTACACACTTTATGCTAAGGAGATTTTTTTTGTCCATTGATCCTTGGATTACGATAGGTTACGTCTTTGTTGGTGTTGCAAATAGACCATATTATGTTATTAACTGCAATGCTAGCATTAGAACAGCTTTGCTGATGGTCTCCATGAAATTTGCATTCGCTTTAGTGTCATGCAGTGGTAACTTATGTTATTCATTGGTGTATTTGATTAGATCTGGTTCAATTTTTGATACTGCAATATTCTTTGGAAGACTGCTTTACAGCTTTATTTATTAATCTGCTGCTTGGTGTCTTTTAGAGATCTGCCTCAGAGGAAGAGGAGCTGGAGTTGCTTTTTGCCGGGCTGTCCATTTAAGCGGAAGGTGACCTTTTGGTGGTGGTCAGGTATAAAATGTAGATCGTATTTGTAGTTAGAATAAATGTTGATGGATATGTGCGACGGAAAGATTGCCCTGCCTTGTAGGCCTAGCTCGATTGGTGTCTGCTTAGGTTCTTGATCTCTGTAGTCTATTGATCCCTTTGATGTTATTTTGGTTGCATCAGTTTCTGGATTTCTGTAATGTTCAGTCCTAGTTTCTGGTTTAGTTTGGAGTATTACTTTCAGCTGCAGGTCATTTTATATCCCATTTCCCTAATGTTTGACTAACAGTCAAATAGATGTCATCTTTAATTTGGCTCTTTGAGTCAATGCTTGTAGAGTTTGCATTTACAATGCTGCTGCTAATCATTTCTATATGTGAAAGGCCCTCCAAAGGAATGTTCTCAGTTGGCTGGTCTAGTAAATGTACCTACTCAGACATTGGCTCTTCTAATTTCCTAGAAGTCCTATTGTTTTGGGAATTATTAAGACGAGGAAAAAGAAATTGAGTGGTACAGGTTATTAACTGCTTCAAAATGTCAAGATTGCTGGAATGACAACTTTCTGAATGGGATGGACACTTAGGCCTGAGCCACTTTATTACTTGCTCTGGCTGTGCTCACTTCACCTCCCTGGGACCGAGCATCGGGTTGTGAATCCCTTTAGTGATAAACGCAATGCACTTATGACACTATCTGCTTCCAAATCTTCTGGATGCTCTGCAACAAGTGTGCTCAGACCACCACCGTTCTCGCACCATGCCACTTAGCAATTGCCATTATTTTTTCACGTGTTTCTCTGTTGTGCTTGAGAAATGATGCAGCTAACGAGTGTTTCTTTTGACTTTATTGTTCTATCTCCTGGAATGTTTGGTGTCAGGTGTGTTGAGGCTATTTTTGAAAAACTGCCCCTGCTAATTTGGTTAAGAACTTGAAGCACGCTTTTCAAAATTGTAGTGCTTGCTGTTATTTGGAGCACTATTTTGCAACACAGCTCAAGAATTCTTAGAGAATATCCACTAAAGTCTCTTGCTAGTTTCCTTAGTTATTCATTTTTTAGGTATCCAGTGGGATTGAAAGCCGTTGTTGGTTATAATTTTTGCCCCATATTGTCTTAAAAAAAAGACTTCCGTCTTCTTTTGTAGCTGTTGTTCGTTCTACTTCCCTCCATTAGGTCTCCTCGTCCTTACCTTAGATTCTCTGTGCAATTCATTTACATTGTGAAATTGAATTTATAATTTTGAAATTGTTCTCTAGATGAAGGCTACTCTTTGAATGATATGATCTCACGGGCTGCTTCTGTGACTCTGTGAGACTGGCGCCTCTGTTTTCTGAGGCCTTTTGCTTAATGTATCTGCCTTTTTCTTAAAATTCTTATGTTGTTCGAATGATATACTCATGACCATCTCAGCATGATTACTAATTCCCCCCCTCCGTTTGTATCACAGGGCGACTACCTCTGCAGCTTGTAGGCTTGTAAGTTGTAGCTGAATGACCCTTAAAAATAAGCAGCCGTTTCGGAGATGGTATGGACATAGGGTGTTCTGGGATATGCAATTGTAATTTTCTTCTGCTTCATCAATAAGGTTCTGTGGTTTCCTGACAATGTTCTGGATATGTATATAAAAGAGATGCCTACTACTTGCACTTCAGATTGTTCGGATTCGCCTTTCCGTCTTTTTATTGCAAAGAAGTCAAGGTCTAAGCGCTAGCAATGCAAGTCTCGCTGTTGCCATTCATCATTATAGGATCCGAAGTTCCGAACAGTGCCTGTGCAATCCTTGGAATTTTGCAATGCTTTGGATTCATGTTCCTCTTCAGAAATGGTGCGACTAATGCGTGTTTTCTGTGACATTATAGTTGTCTTTCTCCTGGAACTTTGAGTTTGGTTATAAATTTTTTATTGAACCTAAAACGGGTGGAACTTGAAGTGTTTTGAGCCGGATCAAATCTAATATTACAAAGGCATGGTAATAGGGCAAAGGGCTAGCAATTGTCAGACTGTTCAATATAAGTGATGGGCATACCATGTATATGAAAATAGCATATTGGAATGACCAAGGGTAAAAAGGAGAAGCTACTATTTGAGAGTGACTACAGCAAATGATCTTAACAACACAAGATCAACCAAAGAGAGATCATGAAACAATCTGTAATATGTCTGAAAGCACAAACATATCCACAAGAGAAAAAAGATCTACACGAGAAAAAAGATCTACACGAGATTAATTACATGCGTAGGTTTTAATCTCTTAAAACTTTCATAAAAAAATTCCCATAAAACAAAAACTGTTCTGAACCTCAACTAGAATAGTAGGTAAATTGCCCACAAGAGACCTGAATCGGCTACACCAAACTAAGCTAAATAACCTAATGTTTATAACGAAGCTCAAATAACCCTAAAAAGATCTCAACAATAGGATCAGGAATTGGGCCCCAAGCACCAACTTAAGAAGATCTCAACCATAAGATCATGCATTGGATTTCAAACACCGACATTATACAAAAAAAAAAAAAAAAAGATCTTCAGACCAATATAAAAATAAAATAATTTTCATAAATTGATAAAGAAATTTAGAACACACACCCAACAAGGAGTCGGGTCTTATTTTAGGAGAATTGTGCTTGTGATTTATTTTATTCTATTTGGTGCATTAATTGTAGGGGTGAGCAAAAAAAACCGAAACCGAAAACTGAACTGAAAAAGGGGAAAAACCGAACCGAAAAATCGGTTAACCGGATCAAATTTTATAAAATTTTCGGTTCAGTTAACCGAACCGATTTTGTTCCCCGGTTCACGGTTCGGTTTCGGTGCAGGGGGGAAGATTTTTCGGTTAACCGCGGTTAACCGATCCGAACCGATTTTTTTTTTTTTAATGGCAGCAAATAAATAGGAAACATTAAATAATAATCAAATTTCTAAACCATAAAAAAAAAAATGCAAATTTAGGTGTATGGGGCTCGGTTAACCGTAAACCAAGCCGAAATTTCGTTTAACCGAACCGAAATTCCGGTTAACCGGATATTCGGTTCGGTTTACGGTTCGGCTTTGTTGAATCGGTTTTTTCGGTTAACTGCTTTCCGGTTAACCGATAATTTCGGTTCGGTTCACGGTTCGCATTTTTCCTGAACAGAAAAAATGGTTAACCGGTTTTTGGTTAACCGAAAATCCGGTTAACCGACTTTGAGCAGCCTTAATTAATTGATTGCATTGTAATCTTTGAGTTTCCTAGTCTCTTATGCTTGTTTCTTTTATAGTTTCGCAGCTTTGTTAACTTCTTGCATGTACACTGGGTATATAAACAACGATCACCTCTTAGCAAGGATGACCAGCCAGAACGAAGGATTAATTATTTGCGGTACTCGCTCGAACAATTGAGAAACGTTGAAATTTTAACGCCTAACAAATTAGATTTTTTATTTATTTGGAGTGGGCGAGGAGGTGTTTGATATTTTTCTACCTTTATTCTCGATTTTTATACAAAAAAAGAAGTTCATTTATTAAGTTAATTTTTTTAATTTTAGTTACTTGAAAAATATGATGATTCATTCGTCAGTTAATAGTATAAAAAATTAATTGATATTGCGTTAAATTGACTATTTAGAGAGTTATTTTTGTGGGGAAAAAATCAAGTAGAAAAAGCATAGAGAAACAAAAGAGAATGTAGTAAAAAATCAAAAATTATTTATTTTTCTCTCTCTAAACTAGTTCTAGGTTCTAGTTCTGAATATGTTTTTGAGAATTGGAAGAGAAGATTGGACCGCTTCCTCTTTTTCAGGATCCAAGGCTGGAATTGTTTGGCAGGTTCCAAATAGGTTTCGGTGTACCGAGAATCTTGCTCACCCCCAGCCATAACATAATTTTCTCACCCAATTTTGATTATTTTCATATGGCTAATCCAATTTTGATGGAGCCTTTTTTTAATTTATAATCAGCTAATTTGTTTTTTTAGGATTGAGGTGGATCCTTCACTAATAATATAACTTTCACTAATTTCTTTTGGGGCGGGTTTCTCTTACATATTTGCAAGGCAAGAGTGATTGGACTTTATGGATAAGTACAAATGACATCCATTTATTGTTGGCATCTATAACTAGGTCCATAATTGTTGAAATTTTATTTCATTTGACATGATCGTATCGTTTTTCAGTTTTTCAGGACTGATAGATTAGGGAAATTGATAATGCGTCCAATCAAGTTTTTTGAACTGATGGATAAGACAAATAACTAATGTGTCTTCCTCACTTGCCTTGCTATGTAGTCCAACACATGCTTTATTCCTGACTTTATTGTTTTAAAATCAATTTCCCAAAATTTATTGAAAGAAACTCTCTCAAACTTGCTGATTGAGAGAGTTATAACTTTGAATTATCCTGGAACTATATTTGCTAGAACCCTTGAGCTTTCTTATAGTGGTGGCAAATAACACTTTAAAGAGAGTGTTATCATGATTCAAAGTCTTTGATCATACCCACTATCTTATCAGCATCTTTGCAACTGTGGTCCCCCCTCCATCTCTGATTGCTTGATAGTAGATTGTTATTGGCCAGATTAGTAAGATGTCGTCGCTGCTCAAGACAAACAAGACCCTTACCCTCATCTATTTGTCATGTTAACTAATATTATTTTAATTATTCAGTTCTTGTGTTTGCTAAATTATTTAACCAATCGATTTTCAACATCTAAGTATTTTCTTAAAATTTTTTATGTGGGTCTATTGAAAACTACCCCTCTGCGTGCAATCATCTGCGTAGGGATAAGGTTGCCTACATCGGGATCTCTCCAAACCACGCGAAAGCAGGACCACACTGAGAGTTATTGTTGTTGAAGTGTCCTTCGTGTCATTGTTGAGTATCCAACACAGATACCGTGAATTAAAGTGCCCAAGTAATAAAGATTACAACAACGTATAATTTTGCTGGTTAATATGTTCTTGCCATGTGATTTGAATAAACGCTTCATTTGGATACGAGTTTGGGTGAACCTTCACGCGGAATGAGCCACCAGCTTAGATTGTCTGATTTCTGTCAGAACGAATGGTTTACTTGGATTCCCTCAAAGAGTCAAGTTTCCTTTCATCACTTGACCTTATACTTATGTCCATGTCATCTTTAACGGTTATAACTTCTTACTTATTAGCAATAGATATAATTGTTTGCATGGTTCTTTCCTGCTGCGATTGTGCTCTAAATCAAGCATAAGGGTGGTAATTAGAAGACAGATGCCGAATCTAGGCACAAGGAATTCAAGAAGTCTCATTCTAAGCAAATTGAGGGTCATGGCATGGACAATGTCTCAATGAAAGAAGTCTACCGTATGGTTAGAAAGGAACATTCGGGGAACATAACAGGACTTGAAGCTAGGCAGCAACCAGCCAAAAGTGAAGGGGAGTCCAGTGAGCTCACCAGTGAAGTTGAACTCCAAGAAGCTTATATACAGCAACATGGCACAGTTGATGAAGAAATCGAGCACCTAAAAGCATCTAACGATAGTCTGACAGCAGAGATTGAGCGAATGAAAGTGGAAGCTATCGAAAGAGAGAAAAAGCTGAGAGAAGAGCTTCTGCAAATGCTGTGTTCCCAACTTCCACAGATGAAGTTCCCTACTTCCTCTCTGTGACTTAGGTACAACCCCCCCCCCCCCCCCCGTTCTCTGGTGTGTTTTCAGTGTTGGTGGTATGTCTCAACGAAACTTTCTCTGAATTGTTTGAGAGCTAGTTCTATAACGACAAATAGGAGCATGCCCTTTGCTATACAACGAACCTCAGAATGTCGCAAAAATCGTGTCGCAATAGGCAGGTGGCTTTAATGTTGAGGTAAAGCCTGTTGCTTTTAGCTGAATGTCTTAGTCCCATATAGTGATAAAAATCTGCTTCACAGAGGCTTCTTCTGCACAGCTGTTATGCTACCGCCTCTTGTGCTATTTTGATGTAACATTACTCGCCTTGTAGTTGGGTGCGTGAAGATTTTTTGACTTTGAATCTACCAGTTTGGACCAATGAATTTACAACACCTCCAAAATTTTACTAGTTCACTGAGATTAGGAGTCACTTATATGTGAATTTTTGTAATTAACCGAGTTCAAAGTAATGCGTCTATTAAGTATGCAGGGGCTACTTAAATTTACTGTGGTGGTTTTTGAATTTCACATTCGGTCTCAAGCGCAAAGGCAAGATGAAAGAACAAACAAGGCTTTGATAAGTGTGTACAAGCACGTCAACAAACACAGTTGTCAGATGTGTTTGGTAAACAGCTTTTTGAAGAGCTTTTTTGACCAACATTAGCTATTTGACTTAGTCAAAAAACCAATTTAGATATTTGGAAGAGCTTTTTGAGAAATTAGCTTTTTGTCTCACAACTTTGTTAGAAATAGCTAATTTCACCAAATAATTTTTTCTACAAACAACTAATTCAAACAGCTAATACAACATCTAATTCAAACAGCTAACAACTGACAGTTTAATACAAACAGCTAATATCTAACAGCTAACAGCTGTTTGCCAAACAGGTCAATATCTTCGAGCTCATTGTAGAAAGTAGCCATGGCAACATTCGCTCGAGCTGCTCAGATTCATGCTAACCCTGTGTAATCGATATAACTCATTTATATGGCCTTTTTAATGAATGAATTCTTTGAGCATTGAAAAAGTAACACAATTGTATCTGTGTCTAAAACTTTGGTAGGTCTTGCATCCATGATGTGGCATGCCCACATGAGGACCCATCTCCATATCTATACTCTCATCCCACATGAAGAGTAAGGCTATCATCAAGGAGATGTAAAATGGCAACCAATTTACAAGACAATTCAACTTGTAAGTAGGCAATGCTGGAAGTGAAGAACTCTGAAAACACACTAGAGATGCTCTTATGTAACCCGAATCAAGAGAACCACCATCATGAAGACACACGTCATGACAAACATAAGAAGCCATGTAAAACAAGAAGTCTTTGAACTCTCTGAGAACACTTGCACTGCTCGGACATTGGCATGACCTGTGCTTGCCAAGCTATGCTCAACGGCTTTCTCTGTAGAATCAAGTATCTGCACCCGATATGCCCATGATAAGATAAAAGAAAACATTGTAACACATTGGGCAATAATATTAATGCCAGCTGGTCTGTATGCTGCTAAGTTTTAGATAACAAAACTTAGAAATGAGTTACGTGCTAGCAAAACAGAAGCAGATAGGGAGAAACAGAAAGAAACATTCACACGGACTCTTACAATGTTCATATGTAGAAGAGGACGTACATGACTTTGAATGACCACAACAGTCATGTAAGAGGAGTGATATACCAATAATGATATGATGATCCAGATTTCAAACAAGGGAGATTTTGAGCTTCAATGAGATGATTGAGTTGGACTGGGAGAAACAAATAAATTCTAGACTTGACAGTAGGAGTACAAAAAGACATTGGGAAAAAAAAACATGAATTAAAAAAAAATAATGTCAATGATGATACAACATTTACATGAGATGCGAAACTACAAACTGCGAGGTGTAAAAAAGATCCAAGCCTAACCAAGAGGTGTGCTTTGAGGGGAGCGGGAAGCAAACAAGCAGGTCGGTTTATGCTCAAGTAGCAATGGAAGTTGTTCCTGCACACAGGCAAACTGATCCAGGTGCAGATAAATGTGTAGCTTAATACTTGAAGGCTCCATCCAATCGAAAGCAAAAATCTAAAAAGGAACTAATTTCCCCAGAAAAAGGTCAGAAAGCCAAACAAGTTAGGGGAAAAAAATACATGTTCCTAGGCAGGGACGGCCATTCCAACTAGCAACAGCAACCAAAACATCCCCCACCCTCCAAAACAAAAAAGAGATACTTTGTATGTATCCTGTGACTTGCCTCGATCTTTACAGCAAGAACTGCACTTCTAAGAACTGCACTTCTAAGCAGAATTACTTCTTCATATTTGTCCTGGCACTCTGAATGTCAAGCACAAAAGTATGACATCCTACCCCCAACATAAACGCGCACACACAACACACAAAGGGAGAGCACCAATGCATGGTCAGGCAGCACACCAGCAAATTCCCGTGGGTACTGAAAGTGCTTAGAAAATAATCAAGAAGGGAACCACCTTCAAGCATTGTTGGAAGTCAAAGGAATCAAGATGCAGTTTCGGTCACGGTACGGAAAACTTGCTTTAATGCGGCAATTGCGTTTGACATCGTGGTTGTCGCGGGGCGAAAAAGCTGTTAGCCGGAGTCCAAAGCCTTCCCAAAATGGCCGTTTCACCGCGGAACGGCCAGATTTTTTATCCGAACCCAATGAAAAGGAAACAAAAATCCTCATGGAACCCCCCCCCCCCCTCCCGGGTTCCCTAAGAAAGCTATACGGAGGAAGGATTGCTGGTAATGAGGCAAGAGAAATTTGTAAAATGCTCTGCAGTCAACTCCTTTCCCTAATCTCAGACAACCACATAACTTTGCCACAAGAACTCAAGGTTCAAAACAAGACATATGGGGGAGGCGTCAAATCACTCAATGTAGCTCGACTTCCCCCAAGTTCATTTTAAAATATACTCCCCGTCCCACTTTTTTCTTCGTAAATTGATTCTTTGAAATCAAATTTATTCAATTCTGACTTATTTTAACTGACACATACAATACAGTTGGCATTGAAAATACGATAGAGAGAAATTTTTATCTATCTATTTTTAAATGATGACATTATAAATTTCTAATAAAACTATTTGTTCTGAAACTATGGTCAGATTCTTTTTCATTGACCAATCAAAGCCAATAGAGCAGGATAAAAATGGGACAGAGGGAGTAACTATTTTCAACGTTCACTCTTTGGTTCAAATCTAAACCAACCTACAAACTCAGGTGAAGGCTTTGAGATTTGGAAATGGTAAAAATCAAAATCCAAGCCAAATACCGCATGGCTAGGGTGTAGGAACATCAGATGTAGCATTGAAGCCTGTAGAGAGATTCTTTTTGTTCCACTATGGAATAAAAAATCATTGGTTACCATGTGAAGTATATTCTGGATTATAAGAAAATTCCTCCAGAAAACTTTGGACTTTGGAACAAGGAAAAACATTCACGTGGGTTCGCAGCTATTTTAATGCACCATCTGTTGTTCTATAAATCATGGTACCTCAACCCCTTCAAGCACCAACGCTGCTCATTTCTCCTAGGCAATGCTGTTTTGAATCTGCCCAAAAGGTATTTCTCCCACCACAGAACAGCAGATAAAAAGAGCACTGTTACATACCTTTTCAGTATTTTTCAGCGACTGACTCATCAGGAGGCTACTCTGTTTTAGTTGCTGCGCAAGCCCAACCATCTCATCTGTCAAGTCTTCTTGAAGCTTTCTGCAAAAAAAAACCCCCCCCCCCCCGGGGGGGTCATGAAGGTTAACAGTTTTGTTTCAACATACAGAATGCCTCGACTTCGATAGTTGACCCATACTTCAATTTTCTGCGAAAAACTTTCCCAATATGATCACAGCAATCATTTCACTAAAGAAATGTTCCCGTATAATTTCAGGCCATCTGCTAACTTTCTTGACAACGTGGGTTCAGGTTTTCCTTATTTGAATCAGAAGATGACACATTGTTTCTCATTGTTCCACTGAACAGGCGGTAAAACAAGCTCCTTTTCAGATGAAAGATTATTGAAAATAATGTATTAACGAATAGATGATAAAGCAAATAGGTGAAGAGGATAAAACAATCATCAGATAACTGATTACAACAAACCGCAAATTCCTTCAATTAATTTGAAATAAACCCTCAAATCTTATGGCAGCAAAAGCTGCAGCTTGTTTATAGTATCTTCCACCTACCACCACTTTGTAGATTGGCGACACAAACCTAATCCTAATTCTCTCTCCATCTCAGTCTCTCAAGTCTGAAATTAATGAATGGAAGAGTTGCATGCTGCTCACAATGTTTGTGAGTTTTACACCTCTGCATTTTTGCATACAGCTCATGCACCAGCTCTTTATTGCCCTGTACCACTCCCAACTCCAAAAGCTAATTATACAAGGAGCAAACTGATATCACTGGGACAATCTATTCCATGTGCAAATCTCTCCTTCAGAATATGCTTGCTTCAGTTCAGCTCTGGTTTGCAAAGTTATACTGTCTCGCAAACTTGAAAAGAGAGGGGCTTGTTTACTTAAGTGGGATAGTATTAGCAAGGCTTAAAGGTGGCAGGTAACGACTTTAAGGAGCCCCTTAGATGGAATAAGGTCCCCTTTTGAAGTTGCTTTGGAATCTTCATGGCACACAAGGAGGTATCTGAGGAATTTGCGTCAGAGAATATTGCCTTAAAAGAAAGATATTTGGTGTGTCAAAGTAAAGAGTATAGATTGTTGGGGGTGGTGGACTATATGGCAACTTTCAAGACAGGGATGTTATTATCAATATTATCGAAGGTACTGATAAGTATAAAGCTCAGTTGCAAAACTGTTCAAATACAGCAGGCTGCTTTATGAGGAAAGTTCACGATCTGCTTAGAGGCAAAGACCAACCTAGATCTGTGTCCTTCCATTGCCTGTGCCAAGACATTCATTCCTTGGTTTGATTTTCAGAGTTGCCTGCTAACTTGAGGACAGGTTGGCATCCATATATAGACTATAGAGCAGAACCTTGTCCTTTGTGTGGGTAAGAGATTGAAACCCATGATCAACATTTTCTCAGGTGCAGCTGTTCTCACTTGGTTTGGGGTGACATATTGAAGTAGATGGGCATCAACACCAGAGGATGGTCTCTCAAACATGAAGCAAGGAGGATTCAGAGAAAAGCACAAGCAAGAAGTACGTCCAGACTCTAGGGCCCTCAGGGGGCTTTATGTGCTACTGTTTACAAAATATGGAGAGCAAGTAGTATGGCTACGTTTCTGCAAATCAGAATCTCAGCAGCAGCCTCAACTTGAAAAATCAAATAGGTGGGGTGTGTGTGGCTTAGTAAAGCACTGGGTGATACTGCACCATCTGATTTCTTATGAACAGTTAGGGTTGCTGGTTCCCCTTCTCCCCTTCTGGGTATGACCAGGAATAGGATATGCATAATGACCTATACTTTGTAATCATCTTTCTTTTTGAAATAATGAAATACCCAGTAGACTCCCCCCCCCCCAAAAAAAAAGGGGAAGAAAAAGAATAAAGTTTCAAGCAAAACTACCTGTGCTTTTCTATATGCGAGTGTGCAGCCGCATCCAATTTAACACGCGGAGAGGAATCGACTCCAATATTATCACGCCCTCTATCTTCTCCACTCGATGAGACCCTGTTCCCAGAAAGCAAGACAAAATGGGCTAGTCATTTCCTTAAAGAGACTTGGTAAAAAATCACATATGCAAGGACACCAAGACAACTAGACATGACATAAGACCAACATGTAGAAGTGTGAACTCTCTACAAGAGAAAATAAAAGGAAAAAAAAGTAATAAAGACCAAAAACTTTATGAATATCTAAAGAAAGTATTTTTGCCCAAGATCTCTCGACAACTTCAAGAACCCAACTTACAAACTCTCCCAGCCATCTCTCAAAGGAGCATATCATTTGAACTGAAGCAGCCCCCTAATACAAGCACTGATCGACTAAACCAAAAAGATCAATCCATCTTTTTAACATTTCTTTTTTTTAAAAAAAAAAAAAAAAGGAGACCCCCTCTGCTACTAACAGCAAATAGAACAGATGCCACCAACACACCAATCGTCCTCTTCTTTATAAGTGCATAATACTAAAGCAAGTTCCTGTGTCTCCATATTTGATAACTGGCAGCACACAATGTATATTATAGAGATTGGCTTTGGTTTGTTCCCTTTCAATTTACAGGCAGACCACTTCATTTCGTGCACCATCATCCAATTGCTATAACAAGCTCCCAAGCATTAAAGATTCACATCCAAAACCACATGATTGAGCTGATGCACATTTCAGACTATGAAATTCAAAATCCACATCTCAGACTCCGACCTTGAGGAGGTCAACTATAGCAGCATTGCCATTACATTGCACAATGGCTATTTATGTTGGGCCCTAAATTAAAGACTTTTCTACTACCTAGTACTCCACAAGAAAGTAGAGGAGTCTCAAGAGGCATTTTGTTATGGTCATTTATCATCTAAGCAGAAAAAAACTGCCTGCAAGTAATATTTTTCAGCTATCTAGAAAGTGGACGGGCCTCAAAAACTATGCAACAATACAAGAACCCCCCCCCCCCAAAAAAAAAAAAAAAAAGAAGAGGAGGGCTTCACCTCAAAAGTTTATATATGAAATACCAGATAGCTAGTTGTTTATGTATCCCATATGAATGGCATGAAGCCCCAAAAAAAAAAAAAAAAAAAAAGCTACGCAAATTTCAATAGAGTTTGACACAGATATGAGGCATGTTCGTGCTAGACACAGTGATGCAAAGCACGAACTCACGAAGGGTGTTAGAGCTTCTCAAACATTATCATGCAACTTAATTATGCTCACTTACACTGATCTCTTTCTTAGTCCGGGCGGGGAAATGACTTTTTCTTCTTGAATTGCTTGGGGGCTCTCCTTAATAGATGTATCTACAAATAGGTCCTGTACTATTACACACTCAAATAGTCACAAATAGTAAAAGGCACCACTTTTCCATGGTCAAGCTTAATTTAAAGATAGTTAAAAGAAAAAGCTTTTCTCCAGGCAACATTATTTGTAAGCCCATTGAAGAAAGCTTTCACACTTGTCAATTATCAGTGCAATGACATATGGCCGTAGCTTAAGCACTAACCATATGACAAGTTATATAAAGCTAAGTCCCCAGAAAGCTACTGCACTACCATCAGCCCATTAACTACCAAAAAAAGGGGGAAAAATGGAAACTAGGATATGTGTAAATTCAGCACTAGTCCATATTGCCATCTGAATATGAAATTCAAGGATGAAATTTGATGTAAGACTTCAAAAACTTCCAGTTGTCTATTTGCAACGATGGAGATCAGCCTTTTTAATCCTTCTGGGTAGAGAAGCAGGGGAGCAAAAGCCAGAAACCTTCCACAAACATCAACAGAAAATGGTTGCTATAAAGTTTAAGATTCTTCTTCAGCAACTATTAGTTAGGCGTTATCGCATTAGTTGTAGTTGCAACAAAATTCAACAATGGCGGCATTTTATTAGCACATCAAGTATTACTGCACCGAAATTTTCTTGGGCTTATGCACAACACAAGGAAGTGATGCACGACATGACTAAGTGAATCCCAGGCAAATTAAAGTAATGTAAATCCAGAGCACTAAAGGACTTACAGCTGGTGAAGCTAATCTAGAAGCAATAGATTCAATCTTCTCAGAGTAATCATTCACCATAGCTTTAGAGACCCTACAAGGATAACCCTGAGCCAGTTATGAACTGATACAGCAACAAGCAGCCAATAAACTGGACACGACACATTATTTTCATCATATGGGAGAAAAAGTAGCTAATCCAAAGTTTTAACGATGAATTATGCAGGATAATAGCAGCCAAGATATTTGTTAACTATGGCTAGTGAATTACCTTCCAGGAGAGCTGAGAGGGGATTCAACTGACGAGTAATGACTAAACTTCATACCTGAATTCCATTTAGACAACTCTATTGTAGCCAATTGTTTATCTAATTCCAAGTCTCACAAAAATGTACCAAGAAAGTTGACAAACATATCCCCATTCACCTGGAATTTAGAAACATCCTTTCAATTCCAAACTTGCACTTTAAGATACATGTTTAAATTTTGGAGGCGTTCCAAAATAGTAACTGAACTTTTCTCTTTCTTTGTTTTTTTTTTTGGGGGGGGGGGGGGGGGTTGCTTCACATGTGCCCAAGGCATCAAACAGGATCATGCTTCCAAAAAGCATAATCCCTTTTTCAAATAAAAACCTCCCAAAGTAGGCATGATGTTCAATGCATCTGATCATATAAGAAAAGATCTTTCATCTACAAATAGTTTTTCATGTATATATTCCTCTTAAGCTTTCTTTTCCCTTTTTTTATGTGGGGATCATCTTACAAAATGAAAAAGATTCCTATTTCCAAGTAGATCCAACGTACTGCAGCATTATAGTATTATAACCGCTAAGCTCATTGACACTTTCAAGTTTCAATCATCAATTACAAAACCTTCGAATGCAGGCTAGCCCAAAATACGTAAATATGCACACCTGGGCAACCCTTCTGGAGTAGTCTCTTCAGATAGCTGTTCCAACAGTTCTCGAAGTGTGGCAACATACTGCAATTTACAGTCCCAATTATAAACGGCATGACGACACAAACCAATCTTTAAGTCTGACAATGATCTTCATAAACAATCCAAAATGCTACGTGAGAGGGAAACCATAACTCAAATATGACTTGCATACATGTATTAGTTTCGCCTGATTTTGCTGTTGAGGTGCTGCTGCAAGCAGCCTTCTCAAGTTTATCTCAGTTTTACTGATTCCCATAAGAAGATTCCCAACTGTCAAAAACATGAAAAGGATTAGGAAAATTTCAACTACTTAAACAAGTGCAAGGGGAGTTAGTCTGATGTTACATATGCAAAGGTACTATTCACAAGAATAAGCCCAAATTCAACAAAATGCTAAATCACATAATTGAGGCCGAATTCATATTGGCAGGTGAAAGCATCAAACAAAAAGAAAATCAGAACCAAAGAACAGAAAATTTGGAAGAAACTGAGATTAGATTGAGATCAGAGCAGTTTGCACAAGCTTAAATTTGAAAATTATATTTAGCTAAACCTGATACACAAAAGAAATTAGATTCTTGAATTCATGTTTCTCAGAAGTGTTCAGACTATTCATTTCTCTGCAGAAAACATCAGATTTACATGACAAACTTCCAAACATAACTGCATAACGCGGGGGGTGAACCCAAAGCAAACCGAACTATAATCTTAAGGCTGGAAATTTTCAAACCGTGACCACTAATGTCATGTCAATGAGATGCGAATTCTACAACCATGACTGCAATTTTGTACAGCAACAAATAGACAAAGCACCTTGATGAAGACGAGACCAAAATTAACGATGAAGAACTTCACAAAGCGGGGGACATAAACGGCTTACTTTTCCCGCACTAAGGAACTGAACTTTGTCAAGGGTTTGTAATGAATTTTTCAGAACTCTTGATGATCTTTTGCGTTTAGACTCAAAACCTACCAAATTTGACATTCAACTACAAATCATCTGAAAATCTTCATTTCTCCCCTACTTGATCTTACATTTCCCCTCCAATTGACATTGATTAGGTTCTCTGCTAAGCGATGAATTGGAAAAAAAAAAAAAAAACAAGGGAGAGAAAGAAGTTCATTGCAATCTTTGAAAGACTAAGACTTTGTTTCATAGGATGAATTTCACGTCAGCTCTGATATAGCTAAATCAGTGCAAGACTCATGTCGAAAGTAAACCATTGAATTGAAAGAATGCACACAATCACAACTGCAAAATCATATGAAACGAAACAAATCAACAAACAGCCATTAGGGCATTGTATGATCAAGGTAATCCAATTGAAGCTCGTTGGGGAACTAAACTTCAAACAATTTTGATCGATTATCATGAATTAAAACACAATTTGGGGAAAATTAAAATTAGTGTAGGTGTCAAGTTTCTTACCTCTTAAACTCTTCTGATTTTGATGATTTGAATCTCACCAAATATTTGGATTGGTAATCAGGTGCGCACAGGGGGGGGGGGGCTGAGAACTAGAAAAAGAATACGAGCCGTGTCCTAATAAAAAAGAAGAAAGAAACGCACGTCTTTTTTTCTT
Organism: Carnegiea gigantea; assembly: GCA_029747015.1. Lineage (NCBI taxonomy): Eukaryota > Viridiplantae > Streptophyta > Magnoliopsida > Caryophyllales > Cactaceae > Carnegiea > Carnegiea gigantea. The sequence continues at coordinate 389,560 of JAKOGI010000118.1, forward strand.
TTTTCTTTTTGGGTGCCAAAATGGCAAATTGCGTATCTTTTTAAAATTTTAGGATAATGAGTGACCCAACGACCTACAAATTATTTTTTTTAATCAGAAAAAGAATAAATATATATCATTAACAAAAGATCAAATGCAAAGTTAATATTCTACAAAAAGGTATACACATCCCATATGCACACTATCCATAAAATTTAAGAGATCAACAGAAGAGTAACAAAAGATCCCTTTGCCCTAAAAATAAAGAGACTTAATGAAATAATCTTTAAAATATTGAAGCGACATCTCCACACCCTCAAAGACTCTCCTATTTCTTTCACGCCAAATGCTCCAAAAAATTAAATGAGGAAATAATTTGGCATTCTTTTTTTTCGCTTTCCTACCAAAAGCCCTACCAAAACGACCTACAAAATATAAAGTGTATATTTTTGAGTAAATAGATAATTCATATGCCAGAAACTATTACAAGCAAATAAATAGATAATTTATCTAATCTAAATCTAAATATATTTATTTTCAAATGTAAGTTGTCAGAGATATTTTTTTTATTCTATTCATGGATTGAATTTATTTGCACTAATGTATTGATAGTCTAGTAATGGGCAGTTAATTAAAATGTGTTATAACCCGTTGTAATGCCCCAACGTAACTACCCTCTAAACACATGTTCATTGAAAACCAACGGAATATGATATGTAGCTAGGGCATTGCCGCTGTCCTTTAGGGACAAGGCCACACGTGAGAGCCAAAGTAGACTGGATGGTAGCAACAACATGATACATGGCACATACTTTATAAAGCTCAACTTGTCACTAAATATTACAAGCAAGGTGCCACACAACATTAACTGAGTCCAAAATAGATTTACATCCTGATTTACATTATATGCAACATTCACATACATTCCAAAAAAAATATTGCTCTGCCACAAAATCTTATGCTAGTTCAAGGAGTTAACACCCGCTGCCCTAGCCCTTAGCCTCCTAAGGCTCCTTCTTCACTGTCAGATATTTCTCTTTCCCTAAAACAGTTGAAAAGCATAACGCAAATAAAATGAGCCTGAGCCCAATACATTACCCTTGTACAATTAAATGGACTTTCGCAGGAGTTAGTGAGCGTGTGCTATATTAAAAGGATGCTTACAAACATCTTTTGAAAAGCATTTTATTTAGGTAAACCATTAGTAATTGCTTCCTCTGTCTGCACTAGGATCCCACGTCTATGAATAACAACCATGACAATAGCAATGAACTATGAAGTTCCCGTTTAACGAGAAAGGCCCAACACTTAAATTTGCTAGCGGAAACAATGAACAATAAACAATGAGCATTACATGTTGAACGATGAACACTGAAATGGGTCCTAGAGGTTCTGATGGCCGAATAAAAAAAACACCTATTAATACTAATAAATGTAAATTTAAACGCCTTTGAACGGTACAAGCAGTGACATACCTTCGATGTTTTCTTAATCCCTCAATTCAGGCTGTCTCTTACGATTTTTTTGGCACCTTAATGAGGTCCTATGATTGAGGAGAGATTATCAACGAAAAATTTGGGGTTTTATTAGCAATGTCTTTGCATATAAAATACTTATGACACATCTTGCATTGAATCTCTTCATAGCACCAAACTTCATCGTAGCCGTATAACTAAGTAGTTTAGTCCCATGACTTGCTTACTCTCCATTTCCTAGGCTGCCACTAGCCTGAATCAACATAACACATCTCTTCAATTGCTCAAGTAGCTTCTTATGAACTGGATTAAGCATTCCTCCTAATCTTATTTACGCACTTGCGTACATCTACTCCCTCACATAACATAACCGATAATGAATATTCACACACTTATATGCCCAACTTTACCTTCTCTTTTCTCCCCTTTTCTTTGTGAATTACACATCCTATCTATACACATATATATCCAAATTCATCTCTTCATAAATCACACTCACCACAACCACGCATATACAAACCCAAATTAATCTCTTCATAATTTACCCTTACCACATCCATACATATACAACCCAAATTAATCTCTTCATAATTTACCCTTACCGCATCCATACATATACAAATCCAAATAAATCTCTTCATAATTTATACTTACAACATCCATACATATATAAACCCAAATAAATCTCTTCATAATTTATACTTACGACATCCATACATATATAAACCCAAATAAATCTAACCAATAAGCCATTATTCATCAAGATTAGTCCATTTAGCACTACAAATACCGTTATGAAATTGGGTCTTAAAAAGGGAGAAAAAGAGGAGTAGAATTACCTTGGTTGAAGGATGGATGGTGGAGGATGAGGGTTGTGGTGGTGGTGGTTCGCTGGCGACGCTAGCCGGAATAGAGCTAAAATAGGCGGCAGGAAACAGAGGGGGCCAAGGCAGAGAGAAGACAGCAGGGGGGAACTTGCGCAGCTCTCCTCCCCTCTTGTTCTTCTTTCTTTGGGGGTGTTTGGCAAATAGCTTTTTGGAGAACTTTTTGGCCAAAAAGGGCTTTTTTGATCAAAATTAGCTGTTTGACCAGGTAAAAAAGCTAATTTGGCTGTTTGATGAAACAGCTTTTTAGAAGAGTTTTTGGGTTCAAAAAGTTAATTTGAAAAAGCTAATTCCATGAGCTTTTTAGAAGAGCTTTTTGAAAAATTAGCTTTTTGTCTCACAACTTAATCAAAAACAGCTAATTTTACCAAATAGTTTTTCAACAAACAGCTAATTCAAATAGCTAATAGTTAACGGCCAATACAAACAATTAACAGCTAACAGCTATTTGCCAAACAGGGCCTTTGTTTTTCGAACCTTTTCTTATGTTGATTGATTTTGGTTTTTATTTATTATTTATTAAACTTACCCCTAGTAAAACTCACTTGGTAATTCCTTTGGTCAACTCACATTAAATTTGATCTTTATCTGTTTTCTTTTTCTCTTTCCGTGTGGCTTAGAATGGACCACACACTTGGCCATAAATCACTTGCCCCTATTATTCCTTAGTCATTAAGGATTTATCGAGGCTCAGGTGCAAACGTAAATTTATTACAACCTTATGTTTTTGCATAACTATCTAATATTTCATAAACTTAGAAGGACTTCCATGACAATGAAGTTCTTTAAATCAGGTATTATTTGTTTCACACTAGAAAAAATGCGTGGCTCTATGCTCCGACTAGTCATAACCATATAATTAAATGCAAAAATTAAGTTAATTAAATATGATTACATCTTGGGGTATTACAACAGTAGGTAACGGACTGTTTTAAACATTCATGGGAGGATATCATAGAAGTCATATTCACATCCCCCCCAAAAAAAAAACTCCTAAAGTATACCGCTTGGCTCATTTTAATATATATCATTGAAAGTTAAAACTCCCTTATTTAGATGGTGATATTTTCCATCTAATTATATCACATTATGTTGGTGCAAATTCGATATTCATTTTATTAACATATTTAGAATGATTGATTTCGCAAATATTAAAAGTACATTTCATGCTACATTGACTACTATCGATTCATGTAAAGTTTTTGCAAACATTAAAAGCACCTTTAATGTTGCATTGGGTATATTGAAAATATTTTATAAGAAAATGAATTACCACATTAGTCAAGTTTCTGATAGATTAATATTATTGAAGGAAATTATCCAAAACCATGCAAATGGGATATCACTATCACAATTTGATCCAGAAAGGAAATATATGTAAAGAGAGTTATATCTCTCATAGCTAATAGTAGAAGTACTCAAATAGTGCAGAATCAAAGGCCCAAAAGAAACTATGAAATGTTTTATGTGAATCACATTAAGATTATAAATACAATTATGATAAAGAAAAAAAATTATGAGCCTCACAGGTCTACTGTTTTGTATACAAAAATTCAAAACCGTGGGGTCTATGTTAATGGTGTTGAGATTTTAAACAATTAACTTAAGCATTTAATCTCAACATATTCAAGATGTGTTCTGATAAAATTTAAGTAGTTACTAACATCAACTATTTTAGTATATGCTCAGCCAAACCCAAAAAAAAAGATCTATTTTAATATCTATTTGGTTTGATATTAATAGTTGATGATTAGCTTTCTAATTAGCTATTTTAAAGTATAGTGTTAGGACAAAAATTACTAGGATGACCAAAATATGAAGTGACATAAAGGTACCTTTTGGTTGTTACATATAACATATTATAATTAAATCATTTCTAATATGTTCAGTAAAATGTTTGCTTTTGTCTGATAAAATAAGTTTAATTTAATTTTTCGAAGCATGAAAAAATGTTGCCTTTGTCAAGAATATTGAAAGAATAGTTGAGACATTGGTGTTGGCGCATTCTAAATGTTGCCTTTAGGTTCCCTAATCAAGCTTTTGGGCTCCGCCTATACAGGATCCGTACTTGCATCTCACAGTGAACATCAAGAGAGTTGAATGAAAATCCCGACAACAGGCCTATGAGATTCACCTAGCGAGGAAGAAGCATCACCCGTTGTTTTCCACTTCCATGAAAATTAAACTTAGTTCCATATATATCATTTGACAACCTAACACCTGCTTCAGTGGGCTCTAACCTGCTGTTAGACTTACGAATACAACTGCATACAAGTCATGCACTTCAGTGGGCTCTAACCTGCTGTTAGACTTACGAATACAACTGCATACAAGTCATGCAGCTTCAATCTTCCTCAGAAAGGGTTTTCAGGGGGTGGGTTGCAGAGATGTGGTTTGAATTTTGTCCACACCAATCTTGTACACCAATCTTGTGTCCCTCTTGAGATAAGGGACAAAAATGTCGGCAATTTGAGGCTCTATTTGGCATGTCAAAACCGGGTGGAGCATTATAACTGAAACAAACAGCTCAAAACTTTTAAACCAAATATAGGAACCAAGTTTCGAACTGAGAGTATGGAATAACTTCGCACTTGCTGTTGTGATCTGCTGTTTGATCTAACTGTGCATTCACCTATACTTGAAAGGAAGCAGCCCAAACTGAAGAAGCCTGATCCTGCTTACCCAAATCAAAAGTCAACGACCTAACTCAAGATCTGCTCAAGTCGCTGTTGATCCAATTCAATAGCAACCCAACTCACATATGACCTGATCTGAAGCATAGCTGCATAGAGGATTTGTGTCCTCGGAGATATCCAATGAACCAGGAACACGATGGAGCTAAGGTTTGCGTCACTGAAAGCAATCTAACCTAGACATGGTATAAACTTGTTTGGCCAACTCAAATGCACTTGTACACTATGTCTAAAGGAGCCAATATACAAGAAGGTTTGTCACCAAGATATCATTAAAACACACACACACACACACACACACACACACACACACACACACACAAATGACAGTATAAGACCTGTAAGTGGAGACAGCATAAGAACAGGAAGTGTCATTGTGAGTCCATTATAAGTTACTGAAATATCTGTCGATGTTGTACCAGTTACAAAGGAAGATGATGACATAAGATGCAATTATCGAGTACTTATGGACGATTGTTTCTGTCATCTGGCATCACAGTTCAGGTTCTCAGAACTTGCCAACTTCATCTCAGTTGCAGATGCCTGCACCGGGCAGAGAAGCAAGATTGCAAAAACCTCGTTTTTTCACCAGAAGACAGTAACCTGTTCCTGTCCTCTCCACCTGTGGACTTGTGAATGAATTCAGCTTGTTAGAGTGAGACTGCAGTGGCAGAAAAGGCAGCAGAAGTGACGTTCAAAAAAAAAAAAAAAAGAGTTATCTGTGAACAGAATTAACGTACGTCTTACCCAACACCTTCTCCATTTCCCTATTTGTACATCTTTCGGCCCTTCCCCCCCTCCCCCCAACCCCAAAAAACCCCCAATCAGGATAATTGCAAGCAACTGTTGTACAACTTGAATTACCCAGCTTTCTTGACATCCTGGCCTCAACTATAATGTTTCTTGGTAGTGTGTTAATTCTTAGTCTTACGCTGGCGTGCCACACAGTTCAATAGGAGAACGGGGGCAAGCAGTAAATCAACAGCAGATTGTTGCATGCATATAGCATTATGAAGATCATAACGGCTAATAACTGCCAAAGCTGTACTTAATTTTCTGTATGTAGAACAAAAGGTTGGCAAATTCATTACATATCATTAAAATAGAAAGCAAATTCCAAATAAATAAGAATGAAGAGAAAACAGCAGGATTTCTATGATGATCTCAGAAACAGTATTGAATAGGTATCATCATACTGATTTTCAGTATATTACAAATTTAATTGGGTAAACAATAAATAAGCTAACAACCATAACAATTCAAGTTAACCTTATTCTATCTTTGAATGCAGCATTGGATGCCTAAATGGTCCAGACCAAATTTTTTCTTCTCATCTTCCACGGGGATTTACTAATTGAGAGAACACAGCACTTGTTGCAGCATCCTCTGCATCATCATCAGTGCCAGAATTAGTCCCATCAACCATGCTGACACTATTGTCAAATTGCTCAAGTGTGGTTGGAGGTAGACCCTGGATATGATTTGTGCTATTATCATCAGGTTCATTCATAGCTGATGATGTCTCCTCCAGCTGAAGAGCATATTCAAGATTCCATAGGACATCCCCCATTGATGGCCTATCAACTCCATGCTCAGCCAAGCACTTCTCTGCAGTCTCTCCGAACTTTTTGAGAGAAGCAGGGTTTACTTTCCCAACCAGGTTTGAGTCCATAATTTGATCCAACATGCCTTTCTTTTGCCAGGTCATAGCCCATTCTGCAATGTTGACTTGCTCCCTTGGGAGCACGGGGTTTAAGGCTGGCCTAGCACAGAGAACTTCCATTAGAACCACCCCAAATGAGTAGACGTCTGACTTCTCCGTTAGTTGCTGCCTTCTGAAGTATTCGGGATCGAGGTACCCAAAACTTCCCTTAACAGCAGTGCTTACATGAGTCTGATCTAGGGCAGGTCCAGTTTTTGAGAGGCCAAAATCGGCCACCTTAGCTACTAAATTATCATCTAAAAGAATGTTGGTTGTCTTAACATCTCTGTGTATGATGCTCTGTGCTGCACCAGTGTGGAGATAATGAAGACCCCTTGCAGCCCCAATGCATATTTCAAGCCGTTGCTTCCATGAGAGAGGAGAAAGATCAGAGCCATAAAGATGGCTCCTTAGAGGCCCATTGGCCATATATTCATATACCAATATCATCTCCGACCTCTCATCACAATATCCAATAAGGGAGACAAGATGCCGATGTCTTAGCTTGGATAGCATTTCAATTTCGGTTCTAAATTCAGCTATACCTTGTTCAGATCTTGGATTCCCTCTCTTAACAGCCACCTTAGTCCCCTCCTCCAGTGTTCCCTTATAAACTCTTCCGAAACCACCAACTCCAAGAAGCAAGCTCTCATCAAACTTGTTAGTCGCATCCATGATTTCCTGGAACGAGAAAAATCGCCCAAGATTGGAGGAGGCCAAGGAAATGCAGCTAGCTGTGCCACTCTTCTGAGAGGTAGTAGACATCTTCGTCAGAGTAAGGGAGTTCCCATACAAGGGCAAAGGCAACCAGGGGTGCCCTTGGTTGGCAGTCTTTGACTTGCGAGAAACAAAGCAGCCATAGAATAAGACAATCACCACAGCAGCAGCCACTGCTCCGATAACTGAACCAATGATGATAGCAGTCTTGTTCTTTTTTGACGAAGATTTTGGAAGAAGATGTTCAACAGGTGAAACCCCGTCCAAGCTTCCGGCATCATTGCTGAGCTTCATGATCTCCAGACCATTCATGATAGCATTGTTGGCATCAGCTCCTGGGTCTGGACCCACGCTTATAGTTAATATGCCAGAATCTGAAGAATTGGCGACAAAGTCTTTGTAGAAAGGCACAGCAAGACCACCAGTCAAGGTTGAGAGGTCCACACTCGCCCAAGCATCTGAATTGATGTACAGATTGAAAACAAGAGTATTCATCGTCGTGCTAATGATATCGCAAAGATGGACTCGTACCAAGTAGGTGAAGTCTCGATCAACATTGAAGACCCATGTTATGTTGAAGTTGCTATCAGCCACATTTGCTTCTCCCATTTCTTCAGCAGTCGCATACACCCAATTTGGGGCTATTTCAGGAGCAACTGTGGCTGGGTACTTGACAGTTGAAGGGTTAACAGAAGCATTTGCAGCAGAGCTATTCACATGAAGATATCCCCTATCATTCTGCCATGTTCTGCCTATGGTGTCATTCTGAGCAGTAAGCAATGGACCACCCATATTCAATCGATAAACGGTCTCAAGTGCCTGGTCTAAGATCCCACTGACAGAGGTAGATGGCAATGCCAAAGCTTGGTCAGGGATCAAGCCATCTGGGATGGATACAACTTCAATTGCATTGACAAATGCAACAGAATTATTTGAAGGAATGAAGGAAAGGGTCAAGGAGTTTGAATCCACATTTACGGCAAACTCCCTTGACATATAAGGGTAGTTCTTGAATGTGAAGTTGTTAAGTAGCACAAAATTTTCAGTAACAACAGTGAGGGTTGTGGCTTTCAAATCATGGCCAGAATTGGGTATTGGAAAGAAATACAAGCGAATCCAATGAGGGCCTTTTTTCTTGATACCAAATTCATAAGATGCAGTAGCTGTGAAAATCCGGGCAGACTGGTAAATTGGGAAGGGGGCACTCGAATTGGAGGTGGCCACAACTGAATTGCCTGAACCACTGAATTTAAGAGATGGATGGCCTGAATCAGGGGAGTAAATCTGGCCTTGAAAAGTGACATTTTGTGAAGAACCACAAGATATCAAGTACCTATCAGCAGGACTAAACAAAGCATTAGAGCCAGAAATTATCACCTCAAAAACCACAAGAGCCATAACCAAATGAACCCACTTGGGAGTCTTCATCTTCATCAGCTTCAAATGACCCAACAAACAAATGGCCTGCAAGATTAAAGATCAACAAGCAAAACGACCGCACTGATGCCACAATGGCACAAATCCAAGGACCCAGAAGCTAATATTCACAGAGGCATTTCTTCAAACACCTTAAGATCTATCTAGAGCAATGCCCAACACATGAACCCTAGTGCAGAAAACTTACAGAAAAAAAACCCACCCAAATTTGCCAAAATAAGGTAGAGCGACAAAATGACCCCAAAATTTGACTATGCTCAAGCATCAACCTACCTTCGATACTTCTAAAGCTCAAACCTTAACTGTTGCTCTTACCTCTTTGAGTGAGCTACAAAATGGGGTTTGAAAAGGAGAGAGAAAGAAGGCAAAATGAGAAGTGCCCAGTTGAGAGAATATCAATGGCAGCATGAAGAACCAACTACCATGAAAAAAACACTCCCCTAAAGTCGAGCATTTTTTTGAGCTAACCACAACTCCAACCCTTTCCAGGCTGTTGATTAGCCTGTCACTTTTAGAGAAAAAAGGCCCAACCTAAGAAAAAGAAGTGAAACTAAAAGAATCCTAATTACCCTCATTCAGAAGTTAGACTAGAAAAACAGCTGTTTATGACAATTTGATGCCTCAATCAGTAGCAGCAAAGCAGAAGAATTAAGAATTACAGAAAAGTTTTCAGAAAGCCCATGCAATGCAAATGCAAGTCTTTTGTTTGTTTTTAAATCTGGGTCTTTTCACACTCACAGTCACATCACCTTCAAAAGGTTAATGATTAATAAACAAAATCATTTAGATGTGAAAAACAGAGAGATTAGTAATAAATTAGTACTAAATTATACAAAAAGAAGATGATTAGGATTGTTGTGATTGGTATTCTGGTTGGGAGGAAATGCTGGTTTTGCTGGCTAGGGGGCCCTTGAATGGGGCCCAGCAAACGCGGCTTTTATTGGAGAATGCAGAGGGCAGAGAAACTGAGAATCACTCAGATGATGGACAGAAGGTGGATGAATGAGCACCACTTGAATGACGGCTAATTTAATAATACAACCGATAATTATCAAAATCTATATTATATTTTAAGGGTATATATTTTCATAAGTTATATCAGTGTCATATATTAAAAATTATCTATATAATAAATATATATTGAAAAAATATATATACGGTAAGTGGGAGTATACAATCGTAAATGTATGATATATATTATTGAGAATTACAGAGAAAATTATTTCCTAAGAGCATATGCAATAGTGATCCATAATTTTAGATCATAAGTGGGGGCCACACCCTCCACATCATCCCACAAGTCAACTTTTTCTCCCTTCTCTACATCTCATAAATCACCAACTTGGATCACTAAATAAAATAATATTTTATAAACTCCACTACTAACAAATTATTAGGTTTTAGGCTTTTAAGGACTTAATTGATAAAAAAACGAGAGAGAAAATATATAGAGGGCGAATCACGGCCGTGAGCTGAACCAAGGGGCACGCGAAGCGGATCACTGATGCATGGTATTGTTTAGACCGTGAGCCAAATTTTTAGCTCACGAACCTTGCATTGCAAGTGCTCTAAGCTTTAGAGTTTCAACTTTAAAGTATTTGCACGTAGTTGACTTATGATGGGAGTTTAGGCTTGCAGTAGGTTGTTAAACAAAACGTCCTTGCTAACTACATGGAAACAAATCTTATAGTTCATTTACATACTTTAGCATGAAAGAAATGATACATCCTTCTATAGATTTTTTGAATTTTAATTTCAATTAGAGAATCTTTTTGTTATAAAATAAAGTTGATTGTGTTTAATATGTTTGTAGTTTACTGTTGGATTTCCATAGCCATCCACATCTCTGCGACAGGCATTGTGTAGCTTGAAGGGCTCATCATTCAAGCCTAAATTCTAAACCTAAACCAAGTGATTTCGTTCTTTTACTCTCATCCACATAGCTTAAGGATTTTGATACTTTTGATAATGGGATTCTATGTAATGTTGGCCTCTCGACAAACTTTAATGTAGTTTTACATCTCATTCTGAAAGTTTTTGGACCTAAACTCTCAAAATGACCTAAAAATCTCACACATATGTTATATTTTTAGGTTAAAATGCAGTGTAATTAATAAAAGAACTTGATCCATTTCTCTTATGTCAATTATATGATATTCTATTTTGATTTCCAAGGAGGGGCGGAAAAAAAAAACATGGCATTCTATTAAATTGCATCCTATGAAACATATCTCTTGTAATTGGCCCGCTCCTTGCAATATATGTCATAACATAGCCTAATATTGAAAGGGCCATCCCGAATCGTTTCATTCAACGCTTATTCTTTTCGTTGATAGATTTATCACTTTGCACTTAGTTCCACCCTTGTTAGTTTTTCCAGAAAAATCTAACTCCTTCTCTTCCTTTCCAATTCTATTTCACTCCTTCCATTTCTTCATTTATAAAAGTTCATCCATTTCAGAAGAATCCCACCTCTTTTCTTCGTTTTCCACTCCTCTCCAAAAAATTATGCTCCATTTCACTCATTTCATTATCATCCCATGCACCAATTCTCAACAAAAAGAACAGGTCCTCAAATTGAATATGTGGAGCTACAAATTAGAGAGATAAGTCAATATACTGGCAAAAATCACAGTACTTCTGTGGTGCACATGCAGTTGCATATATAGGCTCAATGCCCAAAGTTTCAATTCATCTTGTTTTAATATATTTCTGCTTATTTTTTGAACCTGTGGTATTAGGCAACTATATATTATGATAAATTATAGAATATTGTTGTTAGGTTTCTGTTATATGTTTTATTTTGAAAATAATGATCTTTACCATTTTCCACTTTTAAGTGTGAATTTTTAGCAATAGTAATGTCCGTAGAGTTGTTCGTAAGTTTTAAAATGTCGAATATCTCACACGAAATTACATCAGAAAATATTAGTTAAGTCCACAATTTAACTGTTCTAAACATATTAACAAAATGAATATCAAATTTTTCAACATAATGTAGTATCATTAGATGTAAAATATCACCTTGAAGATAGAAAGTTTCAATAATAAATAGTAAAAAGAACTAATCATAATATGTTAGTATACTTTGGTGTACCTTTCGTTAGTATGAATAGAGGTTTTGGTCCACAATTTTAGAAATTGACCGTGAGTATTTCTAGGATATTATAGCTAAAAACCTAACTTCGCTTATGAGGTAAGGTAAGTGTTGGCATGAGTAGTAAGAACTTCCCTAAGACTAATGCAAGAAATTTACAGCAAAAAAGGGGTCAAAAATAAAAGACTTAAATTTTAATAAATTGAATGAGAAGGTTGGGGGAGTTGGGGCCTTTTTGGGGCGGGGGGTGTAGATGGAGGTGAGTGACTTGATATGATGGACCAATTATAACAAAGATGCATGCAGTGATTGAAGATGCTTTCAAAATCAAGTTTTGGAGTTATTATGACATATCTTAGAGCTGATATATTTGTAAATAGAATTGGGTAACGGATCTGTTTGGATTGACCTATTTAATAAACAGGTCAATTTTATATCAGTCTTATAAATAGTTTAGATCTACTCAAAATTGACAAATAACATGTTTTCAAGCTAAACGGATAGGTCGTGTCGACTTCAGGTCGAAATCAGTTCGGTTCGTGTCGGGTTCAGGTCCAGATTTCTTCCAGTAAGTTAAGATCGGATTTGGATCGGGTTATCGTATCGGATTAGACTTTTTCAATTCTATTTGTAAATAGCCACTTATGTCTCAGGTTTTAAAAATTGTTTTTATGATAGTACTCCCTTACATTGAGAGTTTTTTTTGAGCTTCCCTGACTAGGGTATCATTTTTGTTTAACGTCTTTGTTCACAAACTAAAAATAAGACAAGGTACCAATGAATGGTGAAAGAAAGCTAACGACATCAGAAGAAACAAGATGGTATTGGAAGAAATTTAATGATTGTGGGAAAGTTTAGTTGGTGTCGACAGAGTTAGAAAAAGCTGACTCGAAACGATTATCGACCAGAAACCGACATGAAATTAAGTGAATTTGAGTATAAATTTTCAACCCGTTTAATTAAATGGGTCGATACATTCAACTCGTTTAATTAAATGGGTTAGGTTCAGGTCGAGATTCTCGACACAAAAAAGTACCTATTTAATCCGTTTAATTAAATGAGTTAAATAAGTCAGCTCATTTTTTCATTTGTTATTTATCCATTTACTTTTTATGAGATAATTAAGAATATCAAATTTTTTAAAAATTGTGAATTATGGCGAATCAGGGAAATTTTAAAGAGTAATTATTTAATATGATATGTAAACTTAATTTTTAACACTGCAATTACGTATTAATTGAAAATGTTAAATATGAAAATCATTAATTAAGCAATTGAACTTGACTTGTTTATCTTAAATCGGTTAAGCGGGTCAACCCGTTTAAAATTAAATAGGTACATGTGAAGATTTTTCAACCCTTTTAATAAACAGGTTATATAGGTTCAGGTCGAGAAATTCTCAACCCGTTTAAATTCGATACGAACACGAATTCGATCCGACACGACCTATTATCTAGCTCTAGGTGTCGGAGGGGAAAGGAAGGTACTAATGGAAAGGTAAAGAATTAATGAAAATTAGTGTACTAAAAGGAACTAGAAGAAGTTGGACGAATTGAAGATATTAATAGAAGTAGCTAAATGAATCAAGTGGCATTGAAAGGGGCTGAAAATTTAGGGGTGGTAATGGGGCGGGTACGAGACGGGTTTAGACGTACCCTCACCCATATCCATTTTCAAAATCCATACCCATGTCCATATCTAGTGGCGTAGCCACCGTGGGGTCAGTGAGGTCACCTGACCCCCCTTTCCAAAAAAAATAAAAAATAAATGTATGTCAGAAAATTTAAAAAATTCGAAGTTGAGGATATGTATTATGTTTGTTGAAGAGGAACATGAAAACTGTGATAGCTTAGCGGTCCAGTGCTTGGCTTTGTATGTCGGCGCTCGCGGGTTTGAACCTCCCCCTTCCCATATTTTTATTTTTTTCATTTTTTTTTTAATTTTTGTTTTTAAGCCTAGAACTGGCCTGTTCTTTGATTTTCGCCGCTGCTTGCTTCTGTGCTTCGCCCCTAGTTGCTCCTGTTCTTCGCCACTTACATTACTCACCACCATTCACCAATCCGATAATCCCCCACCGGCCACCGGCCACGGCCCACCTGCACCGCGTCGACCACCCGCCGCCCACGGCCTCACGTCTCTCTCCATTCTCCAAATTTGTGAGTTCTCAAATCTCAATTTGTAGGTTTCATTTCAATTGTATTGTAGGTAAAATGTGAATTTGTATATTAGTTTGATACTTTGATTTCAATTCTCATGTTTGATGCTTGAAGCAAACACCGTGGGTGGGTTTTGGGTTTGCTTTGCTTGATTCTAGGGTTTTGCCATTTATTTCAATTGTTGGATACTTGGATGCAATTGTTGGATTTCAATTGTTGGATGCAATTACAGTGTTTTTGGTCATTTATCTTGTATGCTAATTGATCAATGATTATATAGTTTAGGGGTCTCATAAGTGTTTGAAAGTGTATCTACTGATGATATTTTGTATCGCTTTCAAAATATGCGGTCTCGTCGAGGACAATTAGATTAGATGTAATGTAATCGTTATTTAATTTCAGTTTATAACTATTGTTTAATTTTATATTGTGTGCTATTAATTCCGATCCCCTCTCTGAATTTTCTGACTTCGCCCCTGCCCATACCCATACTCATTGGGCGTTGTAAAACTATACCTATACCCATACCCGCTAGGTATAGCGGGTATGCGGGTTTTATTTGAGTGCATATAGACAAAAAAGAATTAAACTCATTTTGTACCCATGTTTGACATCAAATAGCCAATATGTCACATTAACATCAAGCTTCTAACAACATATCATATCACGTCGAATACAACTAAAAGTTTGTCCATTAAAACAATAAATTACCACTTAACAATTATAGTTTTTAACAAAATATCTCACCTCAATCTCGAATATCATACAACTCAAAGTAAGTAGCGAAATATTCAAATATAAGTTACAAATTAGAATTTTAAACAAACAGATACGGTTTTATATGGGGCGGGTACCGGACCGGTATTGATAAAACGAGTATGGGGCGGGTATGGGGCGGGTATAGGGCGGGTAGGACCTATACCCATACGAATACCCATACCTATATCCATTTTAGCAATACCCGTCCTATACTCTTTTTTTTCCATTTTCACCACCCATACCTAGGTTTTGCAGATTCTAGGTGGGTATGAGTTTTTTTACCGGCCCTAGCTGAAATCTGAAGGTTTGGATCCAATCAAATAAGATGCTATGGGTTAAGTAGGTTTGGGTTCAAGGGACGTGGGTCGATTGGACCTGGAAAAATCAAACCCAGATCCGACCCGAGATCCGTTTAAGGTTCATTATTTTTTTTATAAAAAATGTGGCAAAAAGTAATTGGCTAAAGTAATTCTAAATCAATAAACCCAAAAGCTACTTTGCTTGCTGTCAGTCACAGAAGAAAAACTATTTTGTTATGTTTGTTTAAAATTTTGATGGACTTTATATTTGTGATTTATATTAAAATATTATTTTTGGTGTGTAAGACGTAAGTAAAAAACTTAGTTATGGTATGTATCGCTAGAATTTTTTTGATTAATAACATGTACTCTAAATTTAACTATTTGTCTTTAGAATGTGATAATTCATGTTGGGATATGAAAAAAAACTTTAATGTGAAAAATAATCAAGATCTATTTAGGATACAAGGACTCACCAGACTCATAGGGTTTGGATTTGGGTCCCCTCTTTTCAGGCGTGACGGATTTGGAGCAGGTCTAGATCTAGGTTCAAAAAAATTAAATGGGTCAAGATCTATGGACTCAATTCAGATCCGACCCATTATTATTCCTGCCTCTTACCGAGTATAAAATTTTTAAAAATGCACAACCATATAATCCTAAGAACCTATGCATATGCTTAGGTGGGATGTCCTCTTACCTACTATAAACTTGTTAAAGGAAAAAAAAAGACGCAAGGCCATATAATTGTAGGTGCCTTTGGTATGCAGCCAGTTGGACAATAGATTGACGGAAACATGACATAAGATTTTGTCATTTAACGCGTACATATTTTCATCGATAAATAACATTAGTACATTACAAAGATAATAATCAATAGCCACTACATATCCATTGCATATGATTTTAATATTTAAAATTTAATTAATGCCTCTTTCCGCAAGTACCCTCAGAACAAATTCTAGACATTAATCGAGCTCATATTGACACTCGTATTTAAATATCTTACTAAAGTACGTTCATTTCAGCATTTATCAAAAAGTGACATTGTATTTACAATTCTTGAGCTTTTATAAAAACTTGTATCACTTCTTATTAGTTTTTGCGATTAATTTCTACCACTCATGGCCATTATGTATCTCTTACCTACAAATTTGTTAATTAATTTACAACACTCCCAACATCTCGTTTGCTGTAATACCATTTATTTCACAGTTGTGACTCGAATATAAAATTATTCAGCCTTTCTACGAGCAGGAATGATAATAAAGGTAAGGTTGCTTATATCTGAATCTTCTCATACCCCTTAAAAATGGGACACATACTTAGAAGTATTGTTGTTATTATTGTTGTAATCAAGATATAAATTAACCTGTTTTAAAGTGCTGTTTCCAACTCAATCCATGCAAAGTTAGACTTCATTTATTTGCTTGTCCTCCTGTGCCTTGCTGCGAACCTTCGTCACAGGGCACCCACATGCAAACGATTGACAAAATGAACACTAGAGATTTCTTGTATGATCGTTGCCAATATGGTGTTTCGGACTATTGAATTGAACCAGCCTTTTTCCTTTTTTCTTTTAAAATTAAAAAAAGTAAATTAATTGGGCTGTCTTTCTTTTATTTGTTTTTGCAAGCAAAAGAAATTTAGACGTCATAAACAAGTCATTTGATTTAGGATCTAATTATGTAATTCAGGTCAGGTCATATTAAGGTTAATAAGATTCGATTTCATATCGCATTATTTTCGATTCGAGTTGACTTCATGTCGGTTGATATTAAGTCTAATAAGCTTGTTTTGTTAAAAAAAATAATAACTTTTACAGAAAATATTCAGATCAATTCGTCTAAGTATGCATGAATTTTAGTTTAGCTCCACCTCAAATGAGCTCGTTGGTGTTCAATCGGGTGTAAATTCATCATTCACTTTAAGAACACTTGAAATGGCAATCCATATTTCTAGATCACAAGTAGGGGCCTACACCTTCTAAGTCATCTTACAATCCAACTTTTTCTCTCTCTTCTATATCAAATGGATCATCACTCATGGACCTACATTTAAATGTATTTAATTAGTTTTAGTTTTTTATTTTATACCATTCATTAATGTGCTCGCCCAAAAAAAAGGAAAAGAAAGTTGTGAGCAGATCACCATAAGGAGTCGGACCACAGGACGAGTCATACAGATCACTAATGTAGATGATATTTTAGATCGTGAGCTTCTCTTTTGAGCTATGATCTGAGCAATATATGTATTAGTAGAACTTAGAAGTCATTTTTACTGGGTTTAGGTAAAAATTTGAAAAAATGAAAATGAAAGAGATAGCATGAGCATAAGTCACGTCACATTCGCGCCGTGAATGAAGGCAAGAGGCGCGTCCTGATTGGCCTTCATCTTCAATATTCTTCATGACTAATTAAAGAAATTTCATCAAGTCAAAACCCTTTTCGGTACGTAATTTTATTGGACTAAAAATAAATTCAGCATCATTATATATAGTACTTAATATAATTAACGAACTTGTCAACTTGTCTGGGAGGACCCTACCCTGCTACTCCACCCCACGTCGCTGTTTAATTTCTTGCCCTTTCCCTTCTGATGGAATCCTAGACACATATGCTACCTGAGGGGGCTACTTGAAAATTATTAATTGGTATATGCTTTTGTCCTTGGGATTTAACATTTAAGATAAATATAGTATAATAGAGTCGGTAAAAACTAACAAAATACCATAATATATTATGTGCATTGAATATACAATAAGTACATAGAATCAATGATTAAAAAAACATATGAAATTTATCTTTTCGGATTTAGATTTGTAACATGTACACATATAGCATATTCAATCATGACCGAAATGAGTTAGGTTAGGATTGAAAAATTCAATTTGAAAATGACCAATCATGATATATTATTTATTTAATTGTATATATTTTTGCAAATGATTCTATTAATATTTTGGTTATACATATCTATAATATATGTTCTGTTATATATGTTGCCAAATAAATAATTTTATTTGATAACAACACATGTTGGTTCAAGTAGTTTGACATTTATTTCCCTTAAATAAGGTCTCGAGTTCGAGTATTTGAATCAAAAAAATCTATGATGGGAAAACTCTACCTCTTATTGGAATAACAGTAACTCGACTCTAGTGAAATGAAAGATCCAAGACCAAAATAATAATAATAATAATAATAATAATAACAATAATTTTATATGGTGGTACAAAGTTTGAAATTTCCATTGGTCTTTGTATTTTTTTTTTTTTTGGTTGATAATATAAGTCTGAAATTGTTGTTGGCGATGAATTTTCCTTTTACATCTTTATAAGTTCAACAATCAAATAAGAAAGTTATTTTAGAGGAAAATATGACAAATCAAGTAAACAAGAAAGCTGAGGTCAGTTATTCAACCAACTTAAACAAAAATTGATATATCCCTTTGTTTCGATCAATTCACAAAAAGCTTTGCATCGCAAACTCAATTGAAAAACAAAATTGTTAAGAATATTGGATAGTATCAGAGTGTTAATCTCATAGATTGTATAAAACTTCTTTATTATTTACAGTTTTTACAGCTATAGTTTACGCTTATAATACTTCTCCAACTAATGGGGCCAAACTTGTTAGAGTTTTGTGTATATTATTACCTTAATTGGAGAATACTCAAGATTTTTTTTTTTTAGTGACGCGAATACTTAAAGTAACCATTGATAATTAATTAGTGATAATTTAATAATTAAAAAGATTACTTTATCTATGAACTTTTTAAGTCAATATAACTCTTTAAAACACTTTTGCTGTGCGTATCTTGCTCTAGGGTTAGTATTATCACTTTTACTTAAATAGGATAAGGTAGATGCAACCTAAAGGTGATGATAAGAGCCTTGAGTCAAAACAAAATAATGTTTATCTTGATTAATTCTAAAATTATGTAATAAAGGGCCCAAAATCATGTAATAAAAGCAGTTCTAGTGTATTATCGGTTCATTTTGAGAACGAATGTACTATTATCTTTGTCTTCTACCAGCCCTTTTTTCCTTCTTTTTTCCCCACAAACAGGGGAAGCCATCCCTTCTTTTTATTATTTTTATTTATTTTTTTGGGACACCAAGGGTGTTGATTTGTGTGCTATTGGGCGTCACCCTTGAAAAGAAAAGCATGAGACCAGGCCCATGCAAATTGTTTCTCCGCCATGAGATAAATCTGCAATAGTAATCATCACTCGTCCATCCATCACCATTTTGTCCATGCTCTATTTCTCTCCCTAATGACATAAAAAAGAGTTTTAAGGGGGTTTCCTGCGTAGTGAAGAAGAGAGCTTCTAGATTGAGAATTAGAAAAAAAAAAAAAAAAAATCTCACATTTCTCTCCCTAAAGATATTGGTTAGTTTCTACAAAGAGAGAGATTTTGAATTGGTTTATATTGAGCCAGCTCAGAACCAATCCATATGTTAAAGACTTATAACTATAACCTATCGTCATTATCATCAAAACACACCCTTTCGCGGGTTCTTAATTTTCCCCCCTCTTTTTTTTTTGGTCTGTCGGTTAATGCAAAATACTTACAATACAAGTAATAGAATCATGTGTACTTAGCTACTAGTACATTCGACTGCAATTGTTTTTTACTTACCTTTCTAAAAATACAGTACTCAATGTTCTGTTTAAGAAGCCTACATTATTCTAGAAACAGAGAGATGTTAACGGGGATATTATCCACATCGCTGAGGGATCTCATAAGCGCAATACTGTCCTTTCATATTTCGATTGATAGCTAACCTTATTGTATAGCCAAATTAAGAGCCCTATATGCAGCTATAGCGATGGCTTCTAGTTTCGAATTGCAGAAGAGTGTTTCTTGGTACATAACTAAGGACGAGTTGTGTCTGAATGCATGAATTGCAATCCTTGCCCGCCGTTGTTTTGTTGTATGTGTTCCAGCTATTCGTATGATGACACTTGGTTGGGTAATGGTGACCCCTCAGACAACTATGTTTATCTTTTGATCCCGAGGTCTGGAGACCGGAGGGTTTTGTCTTTCCTGGGTCTTGTTTTTGGTAATGAAGGATAAAGTGGTCAGATTTTCCTGTAGGATATCGACCATCATTAGGAAAGTTCGGTGAACCACTTTATGGATGACTTGGTTCCTGAAAGTCCATATACTCCATATTGTAGTTACAAAAATCTCTACGCCTATGTGGTCTGCGGCCTGGGAGTTATGGAGCATTAAGATCCAGTCACAAAATCCATTGAGTCCAAGGAATACTAGGATTCATGTCTATCTTTATTGCGATTGGTGAGACCCACCAAAGTAACTTAGAGAGCTCACAGTCCTAAAGGAGATGTTGCGTTGATTCTTCAAATTATTCGCATAGTGTACATTTAAAGTTGTGTCCCATTCTTCTTAGGCGTCTATTTCGACCAACTGGTAGTGCATTGTGGTAAGCTTTCCACAGAAGTACTTTCCAACGAGTAGGGATACGAAGGCCCATAAAATTTTTCACAGTTTGATTTCTCATTTATTAGCGGGGGGTGTTTGTTACCTCATTAGCCAAAGGTAGCCCGACTTGGAGTCATATTCCCCATTGTTAGTTAGGGACCAATATAGTCTACCATGGGATAGCGTTGATCGAATATGTTGTGCAGGGATAAGTCAACTTGTGTGATAGGAAAAGATAGATCTAACTGTCCCGATGTTCCAGACTGTTATGGATTCCTTAAATAAATATGAGACTGGGTGATCCTTTTCCAAGTAGTAGGATCTACCTGAGCTCGTACCCTGATTGTGTCGTTGTTACACCATCTGTCTTCGAGGATCTAAACTGTGTGACCATTCCGAATATGCCATCTAAGCCCTTGGATGAATTTAGAGGCTGCTTTAGTGAGGCCCTTATGACCATATGAAACACTACCTTCATTATTAGCATAATATGCTTTTTTGATTGGTGAATGGGTTCCATACTTACCACGATAGAGTTGAGCAAGGAGTAGATGGGGTTTTGAGTGGATGCGCCATGCTCGTCTCATTAGTACAACATAATTTCGTGTGACTAGGTTGCGTATTCCTAATCCTGCCCTTTCCCGAGGTTGTTGGCACTGCTCCTTCTTGGTCCAGTGTATAGATGGGTTGCCTTATGAATTTGTCCAAAAGAAGTTCATTATCAAAGAGTTGAGTTTTTGTAATATACCAATCGGTAGCTGATATATCGAGAGGGTGTGTTGGCATAAAGCTCCAACTACATTATTTATAAGTAGCAAACGACCTGTCGATGATAAAAGTTTGGGTTTTCAGCCCTCCAGTTTCTTTTAAACTCTCTCAAGTACATAGTTGAAGTCACATCCCTTGGATTTCTGGAAGGTCACAGGAACTCCTAGGTATGTACCAAAGGATGTTGCAGTTTTCATGCTGAAAATATCTTAGAGCAGATGTCTATGTTCCTCTTTTGTATTAGGGGAAGTTATCATATATGATTTGGCGGTATTGATTACTTCCCCTGATCCTAGGCAGAATTCCTATATGATTCGATGCATGGTTTGACATTGGTGCGACTGGATAGATGCAAAGAAAACTGCATCATCAGCAAACAGAAGTTGATTAATTGGAAGGACATCTCTAGATATTTTAATGTCGAGGCATGTACGATTTTCTTGTGCTTAGAGTAGTAAATCGGATAACACGTCCATGCATAAGATGAATATGTATGGCCATAAAGGATCTCCTCGACGTATGTCGGACTTTGGTTTAAAGGGGAGGGATGACTTACCATTGACTAATATTGAGTAGGAGATAGTTGTGATGCCTTCCATAACAAGGGATATCCATAGCTCGGGAAAGCCAACCTGGCTTAAAACAGCCTCTATGAAGTCCCACTGAAAACGGTCATATGCTTTGTTAAGATCTATTTTTATAGTAGTCACTGGTGGGCCAGTTCATTTGCGCTTGATATGGTGGAGGAGTTCATAGACCATTCGACAACTATCTCCAATGAGTCGTCCTGGAACAAATGCGTTCTGATATGACCCTATTTTTTTATTGGTTGGGAATTTTGACAAATTTTGGGTAGATTAAATCATGGATTATTTGGGTAATGACTAAAGAGATATACGATATTTATTTTGGTGATGATTAATGAGACATATTTATTTTGGAATGTGCATATATCATTGAATGTGTTGAGATATATTTTAGACCATTCGACAACATTCATCTAATCGACCATTTTGGTAATGACTAATGAGATTTTTTTTTTTAAAACAATGGTAAAAGATAAAAAAGAAAGTTAGACGCCTTTTCTCATAAGAGTACACCCAACAATATCATCCAAGAATATTTGATGAAGGATCGGAGAGAAACAACAATCAGATGAGAAAAAATCAATAATGAAGTGACCGAACTTTGACAGCCAATCCATATTTGTCTCCCTAAATACAATTGATGGCAGCATGGTTGTGTGGAATTAACCACTTTTGAACGTCTTTGATGATATTGGAAATCTGCCAAGGTACTTGTATACTACCTTTCAGTGCTTGAATCATAATCAAATTGTCGCCTTCAATACTAATATTATTGTATCCTGCTTGAATCGCTAATCTTACTCCATCTCGTAAAGCTCTAAATTCTGCCATCAAGATTGATGCATTATCGTAATTTGCTGATCCTGCTTTGATTAATCTTCCGGTCCATTCTCATAGTATGAAACCGCCTGTTGCTGACGAACGGTTGAGTGAACCATCAAAATTGATTTTGATGGTTTTTAGTTGAGGAGGTGCTACCTCACAAAATGGTTGGTGGTAGAAAGGGGATAAAGACGCCCCTTATGGTAGTCATCAACCGATATACAAGATCGGGTGCGCCATTTAGCAAAGGCTTTTTGGGCACGTATCAAACAGGCTAATGGTTGGAATATATCACTCCTAAAAGGCACTTATTCCTATTTTTCCAGATACTCCAGAGGAGGAATGAAGTTTTTTGGAATATGTTTACGGGACTCGAATATTTTGCCTTTTTGAAGGAACTTAAATAAGTTCAGATTTTGACTATACAACATCTCCAGTGTTATCCATCCATATTGATTGGCACAATCCCAAACTTTTCCTACCAGACAAAAATCTTTAAACAAATGATTAATTGATTCAATATCCTCTAAGCCTTGGGGTATGTCGGATTGAGGTTGAGACCTCTAGCCAAAAGAGTACCCCTAATTGGGAGTGCCCTGAGGAAGAGTTGCCAAAGGAATACTTTTATTTTTGGCATGATATCGATTTTTCAAATCCATTTATGGTTCCAATCACAATTTTGTAAGGGTTGTGACTCATACACCATCCATCTAGCAGATTTGGTCGTAAAATACCCAGGGCTACTTAACCCCTAAACGAAGGAGTCGTCCATGTCATGGAATGGAATAGTAATCCCTTGTATCGATTGTCTAATTGGATGGTTATTAAGAACTTGGGTAAGTTTAGTAAGATTCCATTCTTTGTTCGGGAGAATGAAGTCCCTAACAGTTGCTTCCGGTAATGGAACGTTATCGTAATGAATGTTAAGCTTTTCCACTAAACTATATTTCCCTATCTAGTTATCTAACCAGAACAATACTTTGTTCCCCGTTTCTATTTTCCAGAGAAGGCCTCTCCTGAAGAGGTCCATACATTTAAGCAGACTCTTCCAGATAGGCAAATCTGTATTTTCCTTTTGTACTGAAAAAAATTGACAATTATGTAAATACTTTTTTGAATGGTTTGGGCCCACATGCTAGAATCATTTGAAAGTACTTTCCAGGCCAATTTGCATTGAAATTATGTATTCACAACTTCTATTTTTTTTGGAGGCCTAAGCCTCATTTGTCCTTTGGCATGCATATCTTGTCCCACGAGATAAGTGGTAGTCCTTTTTCTGTATTAGATTTTTTCCAGAGGAACTCTCTACTAAGTTTATCCAAATTATTTGGATAGTTGGAAACATTGCATCGTATGAGCCAGAAGTAATTCTAAATGCGATTGAATCAATATTGTTCTCCCTGCTTTCGATGAGGAATTAACTTTCCAACCTTCCAGTTTAGAGGTAACCTTGCTAATGATATCCTGAAATGTACTCGTAGAAGGCCTACCTTGGAATACCAGACAACCAAGATACTTTTCCAATGAATCTCTATGTGGAATTTGTAGGATTCCTATTATAGTATGTTTTTGTTCATTAGAAGCATTACGGGAAAAAGTGAGTGTAGACTTATGGAAGTTGATTAATTAGCCTGATATGTTACATGATGTTCTTGAGTTTAATACACCTAATTGAGTTCATTTTGTAAAAAAGAAGACAATCATCAGCAAACATTAGACATGAGATAGATGTAGTTCTTGGGCATGTTTTAATACCTATGCCTGATCTATGCCTAATAGCTTATTGACAAAGGAAGTGATTAATTGCTTCCATACAAATGATGAGAATATAGGGTAACAAGGGATCTCCTTGCCTAATGCCTCTGGTCGGAGTGAATAGTCCATTGGACTCATCATTCACTATAATCGAGTAAGACACAGATGAAATGCATTCCATAATCCACTAATTCCATAAGGGATGGAATCCTATTTCTTGTAAAAATCACATTCTAACCTATCATATGCCTTTTCCTTGTCAAGTTTGATAGTAGCCCAAGAAGTTTTGCCTTTAAGGTGCTTCAATTTATGCATAACTTTACATGTTAAGAGTATTTTATCATGAATGCTTCTTCCTAGGGTGAAGGCACTCTGAAAAAGGTGAAATTACTTAATCTAGTAAGGGTCTCATTCTATTTACTAGAATTTTGGATATGATCTTATAAATTGTTGAATAGAGGCTAATAGGTCGAAATGGTTCCTTTGCGAGGGTTTCTCGATCTTAGGAGTAAGTGTGATAAAGGTGTGATTAATTCCTTTAAGAATTTTGCCATTCTTGAAGAATTCTATTGTACAATTAAACAGATTATTCCTAATAATGTTCTAGTATTTTTTGAAGAATCCAGCACCGAATCCATTAGATCCTGGTGTTTGAGTCAATGCTAAAAACAGCATTTTTAATTTCATCTAAATTTGGTAATTTTATCAATTATGAGTTTTCATCTTGTGAGATCAGTTTTGCAAAACCTAACTTCGTTAGATTCCTACTACTGCTATAGGAGGATTTAAATCATTGTGTATAGTCTGAAAGAAATTTGTCTGCAATTGCTTTTTGATAATCAATCTAGACCCTACTATCATCTTTAAGTTTAATGACAATTTTCCTTTTCCTTCAAGATTTTGCTCTACGTTGAAAATATTTGGCATTTCTATCGCCATTTACTAACCATTCCTTTCTGCTAAGGTTGCCCCAATACTTTTGATTGGATAACATCATTTTTTTCCCTTTGCTCAGTGAGTTTGACCATCCAAGAATTGAGCCTATAGCTATTCAGGTTCTCTAGCAATTTACCTTCAACATAGTCAATTTTTTGTTCGTTTTTAGTAATTTTGTCATGAATGTTCCCAAATTGTTTCTTTGACCAATCCTTTACTACGTGTTTGATATTCTTTAACTTCTTGGTAAATTGATACATCCTTGACCCGTTGAATGTCGTTCCCTAATATTTTTTAATTATAGCATCTAATTGTTGGTAATGACACCAATAATTTTGAAAACGAAAAGGGAAAGCTTTGTGATTATTGTGTTGCATAAACATGGAAAGGATAATAGGACAGTGATTAGAGCAAGTGAAGCTACCATGGATCTCAAAAGCATCGGGATAGATGGTAGACCAGTCTTTTCCAGCAATTGTTCTATCTAGCCTCTCGTAGATAAGATTGGTGTGAATTCTTTTTTTCCAAATAAATAGTCGATCATTCACATGAATTGATTCTGCATTGATGGTTGTATAGAACGTACTAGGTTTCTTAAAATTATGGTTTGGCGATATTTGTCCCCCGTTTTTTGCTAGGTATAGCTAATTCTTTAAAATCTCTGATGAGACACCGTGGCAGGTCAATAACCGACTTGAGTTCAGTAAGATGTTCCCAAAAAGAGCATTTATCTCTTTGTTGCATTGGGTTATAAACCCTTAATATTATACAATTTTGTGCTTTTTCGACATCATGAACTAACATATGGATCGTTCTCATTTCCTTTAATAAAAGGGAGGCATGGATATCCCTATTCTTCCATAAAACTGCTATGGCACCAGAGTGATTAACAGGGAGTACATAATCAAAGTGGTCATGACCCATTGCGGGTAATAAAGAGGATATATTTTTTTCATCAACCATTATTTCAAGTAGAAAAATCATATCCAATTTGTGAGTTCTTGTTAAGAATTTCACTTCGTGCAAGACTTAGAATTTTTTGGCACCCTAGACATTCCAGCTAATTATCTTGATAAACTATCGTGTCACAAAAATTTCTCCAAGTACTTAATGAAAAGAGCTTATTATAGTTTACCACGTTAAGGGGATTTACTTTAGCACAAAACCATAATATTACCCCTAACCTATTTAAGTCACCATTCATATTCCAATAAAATAAAGATGAGAATATCCTAGTTAGGGAACTAAGAGAAATAGTGATGAAGCAGGCTATGATAGTCCCTGTTACAAAACAAAAAAGGTAAAAATATTTGTTCAAACCATCAGTTCACAACATTAATAAAGTAGAGCCATCTCTCCTGAAACTGGATGATGTAAATTGGTCCCAGCTTAGTATCTTTCTCATTTCCAGATTCTTGAGTTGCTTGGTTCTTATTGATGACTTAGCCAGTAACCACCTATAATTATAATAATAACTAGATGAGACAGAGTATATGAACTGAAAATATTGGTGTTTCAAGTTTCTCGATCTAAGCCTCCCCCGTATATTACTATGATACTTGTTAATATTCCATTTACTAATTACAAAATATGCTTTAAAAGAAATCAAATTAAGCCAATACAGGAATGATAATAATCCGTAAAGGTGTCTAGGCCTAAAGGTAGTCTGGAAACGGGCCTTGGAAGAGCAAAAGAGATTACTTTGCATTTGCTTTTCACTCGCCATAATAGATTCGAAGAAATAGATTAAAGAATAAATACCAATAGTGAGATGAAGTATAATGATTATATGCATGGATTCTGGCACAAGAACCTGCATCACAGAAACAACACATTTAGCAGAATCAATCATTCCAAAGTATTCAGAGTTCTAGCAACATGGCTTGGTTCTGGTTATGTGCGAAATAGAAATGTGTCAAATGAGTAGAGTGATAATACGAAACGTAGTCTCAGAGACCATCTGCATCATCATCGACCAATACTTGTGGGTGGGACTATACCGTAAGTTATGGTTGCTAGGCTGCTCACTGTTCCAAAGAGCAGCTCTAATTTACCAGAGTTTGGGTATTATCCTACAACCCCAGAATAATACAACAAGGAAGAAGTAATAAGGCTGGTAATCAATCCTTAATGTACTTTTGCAATGATTACACTTGGGGCTTAGGGTTGAAAAATCATAAATCCACACATACACAGACAACATAGCCCATATATTAAAAAAGGGATAATAAAATATAATACAACAAATTAGGCACCAGACAACTTTACTAGTGCTATCCCTTCTACACATCAAGGTAGTCAGCCAGATGATCCTAAGCTTCTTCCAAAACCCACTAAAGCCATACACAACAATCCTGGTCCTGGATAAGGATTGACTAGTAAGCAAAAACCTGACACCACAAGGATAAGGACCATAGCTGCTATTTACATCTTGACTAACCAAAAGGACAACATAAATCCTAGTAATGGACTAGGTGGAAGACTAGGATGACCTAGAGAGCTCCATCAAAAAGCAGTGTCAAATCATAGGCACCGAGGCATGGATTGAGTAGCCTGAGAGGTGACCTCCTCTTCACATCTCTTCCGTTTTGCTAAATTGATGGACATTTCAATGTCTTGAATGTTATATAGGTTCAACTACATGTCCATATTATTTTCAGCATTCATATCATCCATACCATCCTCATGAAATGCATCAAGAGGGTTAAACTCAAGGTTATTCTCATCAGCTGATCAGAGAAATGCAGTAGCAGGGCTGGCAAGAATAATATCATCAAGGTTGGCAGGGGCAGGAATGGGTGGTTGAGCTGGTTGAGGCTGGGGGTTGACTTGCTTAAGGCTGGCATACTCTTGTACACGAGCAGGTACTTCGGACATAGTTGTGTCTGGGTTGAGATTTGAAGATCTGGGGTTACGAGAGGTAGAAAAGGATCTTCCTCTTTTCTTAGAGGAAACAGTGACCCAATTATCAGCAGTGTTGATGGTGTTAGGAGGAGAAGGGCTAAAGGTTTTGTTGGCCTGAGATACCCCTTGGGCATCAAAATGCTCATCAAGAACCTCAATTTTTTTAGAGACTGGCAGATTTGGACATGACCCCAATTGATGCGAATCTCCCCCGCATAGAGGATAGACTTTGTGACGTCCTTCATTGATTAGGGGGACTCTTGTAGAGTGCCCATCTCTGGCTATGGTCAAACTACCAGGCAAGTGCTAAGTTATGTCAATGTTGACACTGACCCTTGCAAACTTACCTTTCAACCTTGATAAGGTATTTTGGTCAATACGCACAATATTGCCAATAGGTTTAAGCAGATCAATGAGGACTTGCCTTTCCTAAAATTCCTATGGAAGCCTAGAAATCCTAAGCCATTGGTCAACCCGATCAATAAAGGTCTTATAGGAGTCAAAGAATACTACCCAAGGTTTAAGGACAAGGTCAAGGCCATTAACAAAGTAAGGTCTCTGGTCAAAAACAAGAAGTTTATCCTTAGCATTAGCAAACCTTATAAGTATCTAGTGGTTTCCTATTTCCATATATTCCACTTGGTCTTTCACAAACCTCCATTCATTTCGAGTTTGGTGTATGATAGTAGGAAGTGGCAAGGGTTCACCCAGATTTTGCTCAACAGACAGCAAGCTGACAACTTCTCAGTGCTAATTGCTGGGCAGTGAAGGAGGACAGCAGCTTGGGGTTCACTCTCGAAAGTAGGTTTGAACTTTTGGAGGCTTGACCTAAGGAAAAGTTCCTTGCAGGCTTACCTCATCAAAGTTCAAGATGAAGTTCTGATTCAGTATTTCAGAACTGTCGTGTCCTCCCCCTCTGAATTTGATAGCATCTGAGTAGGAGATGAGGGCATGAGGGATTGGATTGGGCAGCAGGGTTATGTCCGTTTCCATCCAACATAGTTGTGACTCTAGGTTACGCAGGATTAGTGGGAGAGGAACCATCATCTTGGTGGTCCACGCTACCATTAGAGCTGCTATTTAAGGACAAGGGCGAATTAGGAGAGAGATCAGACATAAGCTTAGAACTTAGCATCCTAAAAGTAAGTTTACTATGAGGATGATAGGTTGGGGTGGTGGACACAAGCTTGCTAGAGAATGCAGGGGGCATATATAGCCTTGACTCGATGAGGGGATCGATTGAGTCCCCTTTTAAAATCATCTTGAATAAATTAAGAGGAGGCCAACTACCCACAGATAGACATAAATCAACAATTAATACAACTCACAGACACATACTGAGAATTTAAAAAAACATAAGTATAAAGAACAATATCACCTGGGTATAGACCTTTATGATTCCATTTGTAGAGAATAATTAAAGTAATCTTTCGTACAGAGTGCCAGAATATTTGTAGACCTCCATGCTCTAGCATCATAGCTAGTGAGACTTGAATGGACATCTTATAGTTGAAGAACCATGACGCCATGATTTTGAACAAAATCTATATGGTATGATAGGAGATATTTGCAATTTGCTCATAGATGATGTGAAGTGACTGAGATCTATAGGAGGCGATGATGTGCAGTTAGTCACGGTGGAATTGTAGAAATGATGTTGCAAGCTGGGGTAGATAGACGGAAGTGGGTTCATAAATATATATGTAGATGGCATAGATAAAAAGATGAAGGGGAGATGAATGTTACTCTCCGGTAAGGGCAAAATCGACATATCGGTGGAGATATCAGCAGATCTTCAACATAATGAACATTAATATCCAAGATTCATATCATAAATGGATTGGACCTCTTAATTAGGGGTACATTTGCAAGATATGGCTGTCTTCAACAGATCGGAGATGTTTGGCAGTAGGTCTTCCCATAGATGAATATTAAAATTCAATAATATGGTCATAAATGGATTCGACTGAATAGGGAGTAACTTGTAAGATATGGGTGTGTTGAAGACATCGTGACCTAAGCTAGTAGGATGATGTACTTGAGTGAATCTATAGCATCCTTTAGAGGTAAGGTGGCTTGCATTGAATGCAGTGGTACTTTCATCTGGGTAAAAGAAGCAAAGATTAATGGCAAGATTAGAAGATATGCAGTACCTATACCAAAGAGGAAGAGATGGAGAGAGAAAAAGGGGCAGATAAGGCTTTGGATTAGGGGGTTCTTTCATTGTCTAGGTTAAGGTCATATCTCCCATAGAAAAGCTAAACTCTCTCTAGAGTATTCTCTTTCTTTCTCTTGAGATATATTTATTTGGGTTGATTGAATCATAGACTATTCTGGAATGTGAATATATCATTTATTTTGAGTCAGTTGAATTATGAAATGGACCAAAGCCTATTTCATAGTTCTAGAAGTAAATACTCCCATAAGTTATGTAATTGCTAACACATTAAAGATAACTTATATAATAAATATCAACCCTATAAACTACTCTAGAAATACATACTTTCATAAGTCATATTATCATATTAAAAATTACCTACTTGACAAATACAAAGGAGAAAAATATATATCCATTGTGCGGAAACGACTATGGTAGGATGAGGTCTTATGTGGGATGAGTAGAATGAGGTGATCAATAGTGATCAGTAGCTATTGTGTTAGTGATCGTTAGTATTACCTTGTAATCAACATATCTTAAACAAATTTTCAAAGATTGCCTTAAAGGTATGTTGATCACCAAGATAATACTAATGATAACTGAAATAATATATAATGATCACTACTAGGATTAGGTGATTAGTAGTGATCAGTAGCTATTGTGTTAGTGATCGTTAGTATTACCTTAGTGATCAACATATCTTGAACAAATTCTTAAATATTGTCTTAAAGGTACGTTGATCATCAATGTAATACTAATAATCACTGAAACAATAACTACTGATCACTACTGATCACCTCATCCTACTCATCCTACTCCAAATCTCATCTTACCGGAGTCACCCCTTATATATATATATATATATATATATATCTATATATATATATATATATATATATATATATATATATATATATATATATATATATATATATATATATATATATATATATATATATATGTATGTATGTATGTATGTATGTATGTATGTATATATGTGTGTGTGTGTGTAACCCTATTTTTTATTAATTTCCATAAAGTATATTTCATGATTTTAGTAAATTTTATTTATTTTTAATATATTTTGATAATTTTCTATGTTTCCTCTTTAGGTGAGATTTTTCTTTTAATGAGAACACCAATGAATAATCATGTTTCTTGGCAATATGTTGTTCTGAACTGTTCTATTAAAGGATGGTGGTGGTGGTGGTGGTGGTGGTGGTGGTGGTGGTAGTAGTAGTAGTAGTAATAATAATAATAATAATAATAATAATAATAATAATAATAATAATAAACCTTCTCCTTTGGCAATACAAAGTAGTCAGTCCCACATCGATGAATAATGCCACTTGGAATACAAAATAAATGAAACCAGGGACTAACGTATAACCCTGTCAAACAATTTATAATCATAATAAAAGATGGATGTCGTAGCAACAAACATAAGGTACTCGAATAAATTATATCAATCTAATTTAAATGATTACGACTTATGTCAACTGGTACAAGATATCTAATGGTTTTGATGCACTAGTGTAATGATACTCAACAAATTATTGGTAACACTATTGTTCGATAAAAGTCAAACATATCTCGTAATATTCAGCAATGATAATCATCCTTTTTGGACTTTTTCTTTTTTTGCTATACTTTATGAAAATGATAGTTCAATAATTTAATTTAGATAAAATATAAGAATTTTACTCTCATTAGTCTTCATTTTCTTTTTCTATTTCATATCTATATTTTAGCTTTTTAAATGATCACATGTTTTTTTAAATAAAAAAACAGTAGAAACAAAAGAGATAAAGAAGAAGAATGCATTTTCTAAAGTTTATAAGATAGTCAAACTTCCTAAAACACATTCTTTATCCTAACTTACTAGCGATCTTAAATGGAGTTCTTATAATATAATGCCATCAAATTCTTAATTTTTGTCAAATATGCCATTGAACTTTTGTTTTTGTCATTTATGCCATTACACAATAGTATTTTGGTCAAAAATCCCACCCAATCTCTCCTTGACCTGCGATTACCAGTAATTTTCTTTATTTTTTCTTTCAAAAGGTAAATAATTAAAAAAGACATAAGAATTCTAACTGAGAATTGCTCACTCAGCTCCTTACATTCTCTCTCATCCCCTGCGCTTTCTCTCCTCTTCTCACATGTCACCCCCCCCCCCCCTCAAATTTCATCATGCATCATCAACATCATCATCATCATCATCATCAGTGCCCCAACATTCACGTCATCAATGTCTACCATAATCTGTCAGCAACCCCAAGTCTCATCCCTTCAAACTAAAACCGACCCATTTCACAATCCGTCATCGCCATCCACTCCATCCTCTTAATCGGACAACCAGATTGAGCTGAAATTGGGTACAAAAACAGAGGCAAAAGTAGCAATTGGCTTCTAGAGGAGCTTATGTACATTAAATAGGAATAGATTTTAGGAATTCTAGTTTAATTCATCTTTTGTTGTTTAAATTCTCTTTCTCCTGTTCTGAGCTTCTGTATTTTGACATGTAATTGTTTCTAATCTTTTAGTTTTCATCGGATTTTTTTTTTTTTTGATTTTTCATCTTAAATTTCACGAATTTGGGTTCAAAGGGTTCTCGTCATTATTCTTGGTTTGTGTGGCATGAGTTGTGTGAGTTGTAGAGCTATTTCGGAGAACCTCGTCTTCTGAGAAAAGCTTCTGACAATAAAGAAACTTCGAAGTAAAAACTCTTGGTTTTCCCCTCTCTTGCACGGATACAGTACATGGCTTATATACACAAAGCAACTACCTAGCTTAACCACAAATCCATGAACCGAGCGTAGGCCAAGAGACATGCAATAATTACAAGGAAGTTTACACAACTTGTCAGTTACAATTTATCATCTTCCGCCATTAGTGGTGTCGAATGAGTTGTAGAGCTAGGACCCTTCCTTTTGTTCCCATGTTATTCAATTTTTGCCTTCTCTGTTTTGTTCTATTTTATTGTTGAGTTGTGTGAAAATGGGGGTTGTATTGATTCAGCTTATGTTCAAATACTGCTCATGCCTTTCAATCCCCCCCATCTCTTGTCAACATGCTTCGCTCCTTGTTCTTGTGCTTATTGAGATGCATGAAGTTAGTGTAGTCGTCAGCTTGAAGCCTCGCCTTTAACGTGAAGTAGGAGGTCATCTTCAATCTGCAGATGCAGAGAGAGAGAGAGAGAGAGAGAGAGAGAGAGGGCGCATGGAGAATCAAGATATGATATTTACCGGCTACAGCTGGTTAACAATAGGTACAATAAGTGGCACATTTGATCATAATAAGTTTCTCCAATGGTATAATTGACAAAAAGAAAAAATTTAGTGGCATATTTGATAAAAGTTGAAAGTGTGATGGTATTATAGTTCAAGAACTCTCTTAAATGCCCCACATCAATAATGACCTTGGAGGTTCAAGACTTTGGTTCCTACTTCCGAAGGTCTTCGTTCCCATTTAGACCACGGTTTTAGCTTTGGCAAAAAAATCGATCTTCGTGGCTTGCTTTGCGTCACATACCATGAGTTACGTTCGGCTTGTTTGTAACAAGAAAACAATTTCGATTTGAGTTATTCATTTACTGAAATTTCGTAATACGTCTTCTTGTTGCTTATGACCTCTAGCTTGTCTGCGTGCAATGTCCGACGGAATCTTCGATGGAATACCAAAGGATTCTGACAGATTCCTCGAAATTCTGACGGATGTTGTGATGAACTTATGTTCCGACGTATTACGACATCATTCTAACGTAATTCTGACAGAATTTTCGTCGGAAAATATTAAAAAAATTCTGAAAAAACTTTTTTTTACCCTGGGTTGAATGAAGGAAAAATTCAATCTTTTTTGAACATTCCGGCTAAAAAATCCGTCAGAATTCTATCAGAAAAATTATTTTTTTGTTCCGACGGAATCTTCCATCGGCATTTCTCTTATAAATCTCACTCCAAGCTTCATTTTTCGTTGCTTGTTCACAAGAATACAAGAGAGAGAGAGAGAGAGATAGAGAGAGAGCAATGCATCACCAATGGTTGCAATTGCCACCACCGCCGCTTGCCGCCATCCCCCGCCATCACCTCCTTTGACCGTCATTTGCCGCTGACTTATTGAGAACGTTTTCATGTGTGTAATTCGTACATAAATTTGTAGTGAATTAAGTATATATATTGAATTTGATACTTTGTATAATTAGTTTGTATATAATTTCGTAAATTTGAAAGTTTGTATAGTTAGTTTGCTACGTTGATGTTATTTAATTAAGTTGATAATTTGTTCTTAATTTTGTACTTTGAACTGTTGTTAAAGAATGCAATTTTTTATTAATTGAGTATAATTTAATATTAATATGAATTGAACATCAATCATAAGAATTTGTTATGCATTAGTTACATTGCAAAATGTTTGTATAGCTCGGTGCTATAGTTTTTATATTTTTTTAGAAAAATTTAAGAACACTAACATAATTCCTATGGAAATCAACAAAAACTGATGGATTTTCGGCAGGATTTTCGACAGTTCCCGACAAAAATTCCGATGGATTTTTCCAAACATTTAAAAATTTGACATTCCAACAAACAATATAATTCCGTCGAGCCGATGCAGTTTTTCCGTCGGAATATCTTCCGAGGAATTGTGTTAGTCCATCGGAATGGCTTTCCGACATGCTATATTCCGAAGTCTCCTGTTGGTCGAAAAATATGCTTTCTTGATTGGAAATTCCATCGGAATGATGATTTTTTTAGTAATGTAGATTAGCGAGTATAGAATGTCAATCCCACGATGAACAATAACAATTTTAAATTTAACTTTTCCAATTAGAAAGAATAATTCAAGGGAGAAGTTCAATTATTAACATAAATTAAAGAAACAAAAGAAAAAGAAAAAGAATCAAGAAAATAAAGAGAAATCAAATTAGAGAAAGATATAAGACTTTGGATATCATCAATGACACAAATATTGAATTACTAACTATAGGAGGAGCTTCAATTAGTCTCTTATTCAACCTCAGTTACAAGTATTAGACTATGAATTAAAAAGATGAATTATAATTTTATTTAGTAGTTAGCATGAATTATTCATTTTAGACATAACTCATTTAATTTCTAGCCTAAATTATTCAACTTTAACAATTACCATTTTAAGCACAATTACACAATATCATATTAGCCTACAAGGTGTAACATATAATTGAGATCACAAATTAAGCTATTGAAATCAGTATGAATAAACAATGGTAATAATGTGCATAAATAGGATAGTATCAAAACTCAAAATTATGCAATACAAGAGACAAAAATATCTCGATCCAAAAGAAATTGGTAAAACAACATTATTAATTAAGGATCCATCTTAAGCCTGAATATGAGTAGTTTAGCGGGCATAGTTAGTGAAAACACCATTGAAGTTGGTGTAGTCATACTCTCAATTAGTGGTACATTTGACTTTCTATTTCGAAACTTTTAATGCTCAATTATGCAAATTTAAGTGCCTTTTAGTTCAATTTTGTTGAGGCTCAAGCATTTGGAGTTGAATTAATTTGGGTTTGCGTCAATTCTGTGACTGGGATTTCCAATTCAAATGCTCTATTCTTGTGTTTTGATTTCAAGGACGTTCTACTTTGGGTTGGCTCTGCTTCGGTTCATATCTAGATCTGGGCCTGTCAATTTTGAGTACAGATCTTGGTTTTGCTTTAGAATTGCACAAGTTTGGCTCTCTTTCTGCCGCTGTTCTTGTTTGAGTTTCAGACTTGTCTTTCTCTCATTTTGCTGGTACCATCTAGGTTCTGAATTTTCTACACTACGGAGTTTGGGGATGAAGTTTACTCTAGGTACTTGAATGTTTGAATTGGTCCTTAGTTTCTGTGCTTCCAAGCCCCTGTTCAATTTTTGCTAATCTTCAACTAGTGTTTTCTTGTTGATTCATGCGTTATATTGATGGAGCTTATGAGTTGCGTCATTTCTGTTATGTGTTGACTATTTTATTGCTTAATATTATTAGTGCATGAATGGTGTGGGTTTGTTAGATTTCGGATCTATCTTGGTTTAATCATGTCATTCTGTTTCAATTAGAATTAGATATGACTCGATTTATTTTATTGATACGGTACAATGTTAGACAAAACTAGTTATTTATAACCTAATTTCGTACACCATCCCTGAGGACGACAGCCTCAAGTTCTATGGCCATGTAACCATATGCTTGCAAAAAGTCTCACAGCAATTCATAATTCAAGAAGGATGTTGAGATGCCCTATAGAGGTGGTTCCTATGGGGCGATCACATGCCTGATGCTTCCTTCTTGTTCAAACCCCTCAGTGCTTTTGCAAATACCCTTGTCTAATATGATTTCAAACATCCATATCTCGTGTTAGACCACAATCTTCAAATCATACCTGAGAATAAATACAAATTAATTGAGCATTTTGTAACCAACTTGTCCTCAAGACGGGGTTACCATACTCCCATTTTCAGGGAACTTTGTATCTTCCTCAACACCTGCAACTTCCCACAATTCCTTGGTCGAACAAAATTTAAACCAAGTGCCTATTAATTAGGAAGACCTTCATTTTGATTGAGAGAAACCTTTTGCTAATCCCCACGTTAAAAAAAAAAAAAAAAAAAAAAACAGAACACAAATTTTCAAGTAAGAAGATTGTAGTCTATGACACCCGAGAGAGCCACAAAGAGAAATATCCTGAACTTTCCTCCAAGCCAAGAAAACCCCCATCCATCCTATTAATAACATATACACTTATCAGAAAGGATTATATAAATAATTTTAGTAGCCCTCAAGGCTAACATATTATGCTATCATATTAATTATCATTAGAGATTAAGAATACTTCCATTATGATCGCATAATTCATACCCCTACATATGGAACAAGTAATAATTAATGTATCAACAGCTGAACTCTATGCATGCTTAACACACACCCCTTTGCCACCGATAGTTGAACACAAAACAATGGTGATCTAATCTATAAAATAAAAAAATTAAACCTGAAAAGTTGAGATTTATAAAACTTTCGAATTTTAACCAAATAGTTCTTTCTTATTTTAACTTTCAAAAATAATCTTCCAACTGATCTTTTTTGTTCATAACGATACAATTATGGAGTTTAATTAAGAGAAAGAGGCGCGGTGCATGAGAAAGATATGTTTTATTGTGGTAGATATGAAGAAGGGGCTGTCTACAAATGCGGAGGTGTTTGCTTTTCATAAAGTAAATGTCATGTTAATTAATGAATATCTAAAAATATTTTTATTTATATTTTTAAAATATCTACATACTACCTTAGAGAGAATGTGTGTGTGTGTGAGAGAGACATAGAGAGACCACTAGATGCACTGAGTTGAAAAACATGTTGCCACTCAAAGGAAGTTACACATATTAGCTTTTTTATGGTTTTTATGTGGTGAGAATAATTGTTTTTAGATGAGGAAAGAAATAAAAAGAGGTTAATGCGATAATGTGAGAGGAAAAGATAGACAAAAGGGATAGTTATGGAAAGAATGCCATATGATAGAAAGGGACATAGAAAAAACACAGATGTGTAGTAGTCACTACTTATTTTTTTTTTAATTTTAAAATTCTTAAGATATTATTAGTTGAGATAAGATAATATGTGAAATCAACTGTGCTAGCTGGTCGGTATTCTGAAAATAACTCCTAATTAGGTCAAACATGTTATGCTTTTATAATATATATATATAGATTACCAATATCTCATGGAAAGTCTAATTCTTCCCTTCCCACGCTGCAATTTATGTGGAAATATCAAGGCTAGAACTCCGGATGACTATATATATATCCCCACTCCAAGAAACCCCCTTATTTTATATGTATGCACGTTGTTATGTTATGATAGGTGATATGTGACTATAATGCTGAATGCACAGCATAAACGTTCCTCATAGTCGCCGTCACTCCACCATTGTGTCTATAATAGCTTCAATTATTTCTTGCTTATGCTTCATTACTATTTTCTGTAACCGAATTCATTGAAACCCTTATTCTCAAGTACTTGGACTAAAAGTCATAATACATAAATTATATTTTACTACTGCAATAGCAAGAGAAAACCTTTTTACAGATGTTCTAGTTAGATCCAGTTATTATCAATTAGAAACATATCTATCATCATATAGCAAAACGTCTCAGGACAATATTCAATGTATCAATCTGTATTTATCTAATGTAATGTACCACATGTTTATATTCATTTCATTATAGACTTTATTGACGCATATATGGAATGCTGATTTCTTAACAAATGTGGTGTGATATTTTTCATTGTTCAATTCTCTCCAACTAAAATTTGTAACTCTTGACTATCAACATGCAAAGCATGCTTGCTTTCCTTCTTCATCATGTCTTTTTACACAAAAAGCCGGCGTATAAACCAAAAAAGGAGCTCAAAGGGAAAGAAATCTGGAAAATAAAGAGATTTTTTTCCTTTTCTTTCTCAACATGATTATTTAATCCGAGGATTCCAATCCTTGGAAGTTACAATTATCTCATACTTCGCCATTTTCTAAACCCTTTGCATTGTGAGACTGAAAAACAATGGCTCAAACTAAAGAAACCCACATTCTAATGGTCTCATTGCCCTATCATGGCCACATAAACCCCATGATTCGATTTGCTAAGCTCCTCAGTTCAAAGGGCCTCCGTGTGACGCTTGCCACAAATGAATATTCTAGAAATCGCTTCTTGAGCACGAACCCTAACCTCATGGAATTTGAGTTCTTTTCAGATGGCTTGGACATTGAAGTTGATCGTGATAAGAATCTAGACATCCTTCTAGAGGAGTACTTGCCGCGGGAAGGAGCCAAAAGTCTCTCAAGTCTTATTTCTAGCCTTGAAGTTAAAGGTAGGATGTTCTCATGCATCATTAACAATTGCTTTGTGCCATGGGTTGCTAATGTTGCCTCTACCCATAATATCCCTTGTGCTATGCTATGGGTCCAATCTTGTGCAACCTATGGTATATATTACCATTATTTCAAAAGATTATCCATTTTTCCATCATTCGATGATCCAAATGGCACAGTTGAGATACCGGGGTTTCCCTCGTTAAAAGTAGAGGATCTTCCAACTTTTTTCCTCCCTTCCAGCCCAGCTCATTTTCTAAATGTAGTTTCTGCAACTATTAATACCCTAGATCGATTTCAATGGGTGTTTGGAAGCTCTTTCCAAGACATAGAGGATAGTATAATCCATTCACTGGCTCAGTTTAACCCCATTTTCCCCGTAGGCCCTTTGGTGTCTCCGAAAATGCTACAAGAAGTATATGATCAAGAGGATGAGGAAGAGCCTTGCATAAACTGGCTTAACAAACAACCTGATTCTTCAATCATATATATAGCATTGGGAAGCATATCTGTGATGTCAGAAAGTGAGACCAAAGCCTTAGCAACTATCTTAGATAGTGATACCAGGAAACGATTTCTATGGGTGAGGAAGAAACCAGAGGAGGGATGGGGGAAAGAAATGGGCGAATTACCAGAAGGATTTTTAGACAACACAAAGGATCGAGGCCTAGTGGTGTCATGGTGTCAACAGGACAAAGTGCTCATGCACCCTGCTATCTGCTGCTTTTTAACTCATTGTGGGTGGAACTCGACTTTAGAGGCTATAGCTGCAGGAGTGCCCATTATTGCTTACCCAGATTGGACTGATCAAACAACAAATGCAAAACTTCTCGTCGATGTATTGAAGATGGGAGTAAGGATGAGGAAGAGCGAGGATGGCGAGCTTAATATGGAAGAAGTTGAGAGGTGTATTTCTAATGTGACTGAGGGCCCAAACGCTTTGACGTTCAAGAATCAAGCTATCAAGTGGAAGGCGGCAGCAAAAAAGGCAATATCCCCTGGGGGTGGTTCTAATCGGGTCATTGAAAATTTTATTAGTGAGATCAGTGGCAACATTGCTTAGCTGATATATTATCTATTGATATTATGTTGTATGTATTTAAATCATGTGTGAGAATAAGTAGTTATTATGTATTTTGATTGATCATGATTATGATCTTCTTTTAAATGCAAATTGCCTTTTATACATTTTCATACATATTCAGACAAAAGTAAAAGATAAATCATTATCTTAATTAATACATTCTTTTTTTAGGCGTCAAAGTGGGGATTTTATTGATGAATTGATATTAAGGTTTACAAGCGTGCAAGTACTAGGAGGAAAGTTAGAGAGACGTGGGATTTGGTCCTAGCGTTCTTCAAGATCAAATAGGTAAACGATTGATATTAGGCACCTGGTAACTCCGACAACCAAACTGAACATTAGAGTGATTGAATATGAATAAAAAGAGTAATTTCGAATGTGAATAGATATATTATTGTCTCAAACTTGAAGATAAGATGCATGAACTTCATGAGGTTAGTAAGTAAGCTATGCTTATGATTTTTTTTTTGGGGGGGGGGGGGGCAAAATGATTTTCCTTAAACTCCTGAAACAAATAGATGAGGATGTATTGTTTAATCCTAAGTATGAGAAATGAAGACACATTTGCAAATGATCTTGCTTAAATTTCAAAATATATAGACTATGCTTCTTGACCTTGAAATAGATGTGAGAGCAACATGTTTGTTTTACCGATCAAATTGTTCTATCTTTTGAAAAATGTTAAAAATCTAACATGTCAATTATAGATTGAGGCATAACTAAAAAAGGAATTGCAATTCTCTTAGAAGCAAAATCTTTTAAGGGAAAAATGTTAATATGGATGCATGGAAGATAACCCATTCATGCATTATTGTTCTTTTCGTTTTTGTGAATGAACTCTCTATCGTGAGGAAAAAAAATACATATAAAAATGTGTTTTTATCTCTCTATTGTTTTTCTCCCGACAAAAAAGAATAAATTCATTAACTACCAATAGGCCAATATCTACAATGCGAATCCATGCAAACTCAAAGAAAAACACATTAAACACTCTTTGTCCCATCGTCAACTGTGGTTTGTCGTTATTACGACACAGACAAGAGCTTCATATATACATCAAATTGTTGTTCAAAAAACATGTGTGATGTTCAACTGCCAATTTTGTAAAAGAGACATTCTTACTCAATAAATTTACAGTCAAAGTTGAATCAAGATATTTTTCATTAGTTACACAACCAATATACAAATAAAAACCAGAGGACAACTTCGTGCCAATGAAGCATGATGTGAAAAATCCATACGTCAAACTTGTGAAGCTAGCTTATAAGTTTTAGTGATTAGTTGAATATCAAGAAGTTTTTGTAAGTTTTTTATTTTTAAAGCTTAGTATAAATTACAAATATACATTATTTCTGATCATCTTGTGGGTTCAGCAATAAGCCATCATAAAAGGGGTATTGCCCATATTCACAACACATTCTATATCATGCTTATGATCTTATGCAATTTTTTATGATTTGACAACATTTATATTTTGATGTTTTTGATTTACGTCCCCTCTACTCCACTCTAAAAACACCAAATAGTTGTGTCAGAGTAATTATCCAAATTTCTACAAACTACAGTGAGAAGTGAGAACTATTATCAAATTTGTGACTAACTTGGCAGTGTCTCTCCATTTTGGAGTGTCTTAATAAATTTTTTCTTGTGTCTATCATAGTTGGATCAAATTCATATCAAATTGTCAATTGATTCATTTCAGGTTTTCGATAGATATATAACTCTTCGAGTATGGCAGACAATAACATGTATTTTTTTAAAATAAAAGAACTATATTAGATCTACTAGTTTCATTCCCACTGTTTGTGTCAAGAAACAAAGAGTAAGTGGAAGACGAATATTTCACGTGTTAATGATTCGTTTTTTTGGGTGACATTTATTTTACTACTTAAAATCTATATTCAAATTGAATTGCGATGCTGCATGATTTTAATCATTGAATTTGTTCTTGTTTGTTATTTTTTTGGGGTGAACTATGTTTACACAATTTCAAATCAAATCAAATCAAAAGATGTGACAATAATAATAATATGTGAGGTTAAAAAGATAAACATCTCAACGAGGGTGGCACCAGATCTTGGTCCACCAAGAAGACGAGAAGTAGAGAGGCCTTACATCATTTGCATTTTTGAACAGAGAGAAAGTTAGGAGAAGAGGGGTAGAAGAGCACGAGTAGCAAAGTCTCTGAGAGGGAGAAGCTTTGCTCAATTTCCTGCTCCTTACCCACTCAAACACATCAATCACTCTCCTTGGCGATTCGATCTTCATGGTTCTCTCTTCAGATCAGCCATGGCCAACTACTTAGCGCAGTTCCAGGCTATCAAGAACATCTCTGATCACCTCGTCATTGCCGGTATCTGGCTATTTCTCACTCCTACTTTTGAGATTAACTCCGCAATTCCGGTCTTTATTTGCGTTTGATTGATTTCGAGATCGTTGTCAATTGCTGCTTTTTTGATCGATTCGATGAATGCTATTGGACGCTGAATTGATGCGGATTTGAATTTGATTGCTTGGCTTGTACTGTATGTGTGGTTGTGTAGTTGCAGTGTTGAGATTCGAAAATGCGTGGTAGTTAGTTCGGTGTTCCAATGGAGGCTTGAATAATGCTACTTGCGGTTTTCTTGTTCAGATTTCGGTAGGATTTTGGGGTTGATTGTTTGTACGAATGCTTGCTATATTACTATTATCTCTCGGCTAGATTTTTCATTCGAAGTTCTTCTTTGTACAAGCTGGAGGAAGGGAGTGAAAGGGAGTTTGATAGATGAATGAGGCAACGGAGAGTGCTACATCGTACTGAATGAGTGGATTTTGGGCAAAATGGTAGTGGTTGTTGACCAGCAAACTTTAAAGACGTAGGGCAGTGCTGCAATGCCACCCATTGCTTAGTTTTTCTTGATTTTGGGAAGAATGTCAATTAGTTATAAAACATAAATTGCCAATTAGTGTAGAAGTAGCATTATTCCATGGATCTATGCATTGTAATTTGACCTTTTGTTTCACCTCAAATGCCCATTTTGCATTTACTTGATAGGAGTACTCTTCATTTGATCTGAGTTTTTAGAAAATGGAAAGTGTGACAGCTAGACATCTACCTGTGTAGGACACTGTTACTAAGTATGTTCTATGGGAGGCCACTGGTGCTGTTTTGGGGTATAGTGGTGTGAGCATTGGTATTCAATACTTTGTCCAGAGGTATAACTTATTTCAAGCAGATATAAGACATTATGGATCTTCATGATTAACTGTTTTCTGGGAATCATCATAATAACTGCGCTCACATTTGAAGAGGCCTGTTTATATCTCCAGAAGTCGTAATATCCTGAGTTTTTGGAAGATAAGTTGGAGTTATAATTTGTGGATTGATGGTTTCTCATTTTACAGAACTCTATTTTTGTTAAGTGTGCAGGATATGCACTTATAGATTTTTTTTGAAATTTCTTTTAATAAAAAAGAGCATAGGAAAGACCTTGACAAGCCTGAAGTGTGGGCTAAATAGTTTAATTGGCAAAGAAAAAATTGCTTTAGGTCAATATTAGATATCAAAAGAAAGGGAGACATAGGCAATGATCTGCGACAAATTGTGACATGGCTTCCAGCTCTGACCCGTTGTTATTTGTTATTGGGTGGAAAGGCTTCCTTAAATATGTTGAATCATTTCATTCAGTCTCTCTTTTGCTGCAGCATATTATTCTGTCCTTCTGTCTATCCTATATTTATTTTCTAATGTTGGAAATACATGAAAATAAGCATTAAGATGGTTGAAATGATTATTCAACTAGTCAAAACATTAACAAAACGCTAGCAGTTTTTTGGGAATTGAAATTTTGACAATGTTATAGGACTAGCAATGGATTTTTTTTTTTTGGGGGGGGGGGCCGAGAATATGGATAAATGAAGTACTTCCGTCCATCTTTCGTTTCCCAAGTTCAATTCAAGAAAAGAAGGAGGTTTGGGGGGAAGGGGATAGAGAAGAAATGAAAGAAAAATGAGAGACTGAAATAACTAGAGTATGTCTCTTCTATGACATAAGCATCCTGATACAATTTTACCTACAGAATTACCATTAGTTTATTTCTGTTTCATAAAAAAAATAATGCCTTTTTCTTCTGTGTTATCAGAATTATTATGTATTGTATTGCTATGGCATCTGCTAAAATTTCCTTGCTAAATTATATGCCACTTAATTCCAGTTGAAGATGTGAGTGATTTGTGGCCCGATGTCAAAGATCTGTTTGAATCACGGTTGCCGTTCAAGAGGGCTTGTTTAAATAACAAGACTCGTAATCCTGTATCTGTGGAGAACTTGCCCGCTGAATTTATATTGACTACAGATTCAAGGCTTCGCAGCCGCTTCCCGCAAGAGCAATCACTGTTTTGGTTCCGAGAGCC
Source organism: Carnegiea gigantea (assembly GCA_029747015.1). Taxonomy (NCBI): domain Eukaryota; kingdom Viridiplantae; phylum Streptophyta; class Magnoliopsida; order Caryophyllales; family Cactaceae; genus Carnegiea; species Carnegiea gigantea. The sequence goes on from JAKOGI010000118.1 coordinate 434,505, forward strand.
ATATGCTACTGTTGTTCTTGTTACATGCGAGGTGAGGAATTTAATCTTGGAGAGTCATTGCTGTTCTGCAATGCATGGTTGCTGATATTTGTCATATGGACTTACCACAAATGTCGAACTGCATGATGATTTCTCCTTAACGCTTGCTTTATAGCCTTGTAATGTTGCAAATCATTAAAAGCTGTTTTAATGGCGTTCTTGAATCACCCAAACCTATGTAAAATCACGTTCAGATCTTCTTGTCTCCTATCTATATTCCCAAGTCGTCTTCTCTGATCTAGTTGTGCAAAGCTTTCTGTCTGTCCTCTTCATCCAAGGAAACTTCTAGGGAAGTTATCTTCTGCTTTTGTGTTAGATAAGTAACTTACACCGGGGGGAAATGAGCATGGTTATTGCGAAGCAATCCCTGAACATAAACACGATGTGCTTCCTTTTAAAGCCTTTTTCTGTTTGATTATTGAAGTCTGTTCACTCCCTTGTTTGCCGTGAATCTGAGGAGAAATGCGCTTGTCTTTTTTTCTTTAAAATTCAGAATGCCTCTACTGATGCTTGTATTTTTCAAGTTCCTAAACATATGGCAAGTGTTCTGCATGGTGGCCATGCACTTATATATATAACATGTTGTCTTGTATCGCGTGAGTAAATTGCAGCATCAAGACTTGAATAGCTTTTAATGAGAACTACTTGGATTTTACAGAGCAAGACCAAGGGCGTTGGATTTCTTTTTCTTAATATGTAATTGATGTGGAAGTGATTATTTGTATACATTTTCAGAATTTCACCTGCCTTCTTTTGTAAAGGGAAGTCAACAACTTAAATGAACATGTGGTTGTTACACCTGTGATTAGTTTGACATAAATGAGATGTGTTTATCACACTAGTGATCAACATTCTGTGTCAACATTAGAGAGTTACATATAAATTAGATTAATGGTTTAGACAGCGCGATAGTCTATGAAAAGACACTTAAGTTGTTTGATATTTCACGTATTACTGGATAAAGTTGGACAAAGCAAGATAATGAAGACAGCTTATTTATTTTGGTAGTTGCCTTTCAAGAATAGGCCCATAAATATAAATTTCAAACGTAGACTTGATTTTTGTGGATCATGCTAATTTGATGTCTTCCAACTGAAGTTGTTCGGTTGTGATGTTCTATTACTCTGAGAATTATGATGTGCTCCTTGGTCATTCTTGTTCTGACTATCTCAATTTGGTGTTTACTTACCCAATATCCCCTTTCTGCAGGATCTTGATGAATTTAAATCTATTCTTAAACCCCGAGTGAAATTGATTGTTCAAAATGATGAGAAGGAATGGTTCATTGTGTTTGTGAATAGAGCTCATCCTAGCAATGATCAGGCTTCGAAAATGGCAAAAAGAGTATATGCCAAAGTGGAAGTTGAATTCAGCACAAAGAAGAGAGAAAGGTGAATTTTTAGTTGCAAGACATCTTTCTTTATGCGTATCGCTAAACTGATCTATGTTATTCTGAGACCTGACATAGTGTACAATGGAATGAGTAGCTCTTTTAACATCATTCTATCTGACGTAGCAGTATGCAAAATGTTGATTAGCAATGATCTGACTCAAAAATTTGTTTGTCATTTTGGGGTGGCATTTAATCTGAATCTTATTTGATGGCCTTAAGATACTAGAGGGTATGGTCTTTTCTTTATCTAGGAGGGAGTAGTTGATCAGATTTTTAGAGGCTGTTTGGCCTGATTTTTGGAAAGCTGCTTTTGTTTTTTAAAAGGAGTTTTTCTAAAAATTGTTTTTGGTAAAATCATGGAGTATTTGGTCTAATTTATAGTATAAGTGTTTTTATTATTTAAGTTGTTTGGCCTAACTTTTGTGAAACTACTTTGTTTTTTGTTTAATTTATATTTTTCTTTTCCCCCTTTTCTTTATTCTATGAATATGATAGCTATCAGCTTTTTACATATATACTGTAAGTCAATATTATGAGATGAAATTTATAGCAAGTAATACATAAACTAGATTGCGAATTACCTATGTAGAGAACGAAAGCAGGGGAATTGAAGTAGAACAAAGGAACTTTGAACTTCATTCGACTGGTCCATATTCAACTTCTCCATTAATGGATGTCACGATTCATGCACACTCAAACATCCATAACAACAGAAGGAGTTGGAATAGAGCGGCACATGAGAAGACAAAAAGGTCGACGAACCAGAACAGTGAATGAGACAGAATCAAACAACCAAATCGAAGCAACGGATGGAATCTGAACCAAATTTGTTCAAAATTATAGCAAAAATACCAATTCATACTCCAAATTAATGAGACTAGATTTAATAACACTGAACTAAAGAGTCTATGAAACAGATCTGAAAACAGCGGGAAGATGAGAACATTGCAGACAGATCTGAAGATAGCGACAACCCATAATTGATGAAGTGAAAGGCAACAGCTTCAATGCCAATTTACTGCCCAAAACTTATGGAATATATGCTATCTCTAATTGAGTTCCTCTTTGCGTGCTTCATGTGAGGAGATGGAACGATTGTCGAATTCCCATTTTGTTCCAGAAAGCCCACGAAATCCAGAAAAATCGATTGAAAGATGAAAACCCAATTCGAATTAGGGAAAAGCAAGTTCAGAGAAGGGAACTCCCAATTGAGGAAAAAAATTGGGGTTGCCGTTAATGAAAGAAGAAAGCAAGAATGAGGAAGAAAGTTGGTCTAGAAGATGATCTTCATGTGAAGATGGTTAAAGAGGTGAAGGAAGCAGATGCTATTAAGTATTAACTAACGAGAGAGAAAGGAGCACAAAGGGCTAAGATGTGGCTTGGGCCATGGGTACATATAGGTAGATGGTAGGAATTTTATGCATTCTTCAGGGATATAATTGTCCGGAGGCAAACATTTCATTAATTTGCTCCACATTTCTTGAGCATGGACCCTGAGAAGCGGGAAACAGAAGCATCAGTTTGCTGCTTCTGTTTCTGTGGTGATTTTCCCTCAAAAACACTTTTGAGAAACTATTTTCAATTGCTAAAAAATGAGTGTTTGGTCTAATTTCAGTTTTTTAGACTTTGACAGCACTCCAAAAATCTAGGCCAAACACCCACTTAATGAAATTGGAGAGCTTGATAGATGTGCTTTTGTCATTGTGGAGTTTCATCAGCTTTAACAAGAGTAACTTGATCAAAGTCAATGCTTACTGGTAGAAGATGAGAAATAAGGGCAAAAAAATTTGTTTTAGTAAACTGAGATATTCCAAAGTTACTCCGAGAGCTGAGAACTCATGCTTTAACGAAGGAGTGTCCCATCCACCATGACCATGTGATAATGGATCATCCATTTTGCATAATACAACTAATTTTAGGGTAAGAAGCTATTGAACCAGATGTGCATGTGCGAGTAAGAGGGAGCTATCATGTTCAGTTGTTAGCAATTCAAATGATGTAATCTGAACCCGTTTATTTATATGAATAAAAAAGGTGTTTGCACTTGGTAAACCTTGTAATCTTGTGGAGGGAATTGAGTGAAGGTCATTGAGGATTCAGAACCTATTTGAAGCTACTCTCTCAAGTCTCAATGCCCATCAAGATTCAAGAAAATTTCCTACTACAAGAACAATGACAACGCCCAAGATCTACACCTTAGCAGGTCTAGATCTTGGAAGATACGGATGCACTGTAAGCACAAAGGCGGGCAGGCTTGTTAACTATGTCGCATCCTTTGTCACATAGGGAATTTTTCGAAAGATGATCTTCAGCTAAATTTAGTATAATTTGAGAGCGTGGATTCAATGTGAGTTTGTTCTACAAGGAAATGGCCGAATTTGAAAGGTCTTGAAGTTGAGCGAACTACATTTTCACTTTGTGACAACTGCAATATGCTATTGTTGTATTAGAGCGATTTGGTGATACTGCACCTGTTACTGTAAGTCTGTACTTGTGACTAAAGCTGCATTTTGAATCACTGGTCTAGAGGATTTGAACGCTTGAGTTTGAGCATGTTTGCATGGAAGTTGAATTGGCTCTATCTTCATCTTCTTGGCCTCCATGGTTCCGCATTTCCAACTTGAGGTCCAATGCTTGACAAATGGGGGAGAATGATGCAGTATAGAATATCGGATAAGGAAATGTTCTAATGTTTAGGAAAAATGTATATTTTGATTATGTTTATCGTACTTCTTTTATAGGCTATTCTAGGGTAGTGAAATAGAGATTTCTGATTATGTTTTAGCATGAGTTTACCTTTCTATCCTTTTTAGGATCATATCAGGTAGATATTTTATTCCTTTTTTGCTTCGTTGTGAGTTTCAACTGTTTAGTTCCCCTAGATGTTATTAAATTTGTTAGGTATTTAAATCCTGCAATAGGGATAAAGCTGACTATGAATGTTTTGAGTTAATTGAATTGGGTGAGTTTATGATTTCTCAGTTGGTTGGGTTCTGAATGAGCAAATGGATATGTTGAGAGTTCTAAATCCTATCCCCCTTGGGAAGCTCTAAGAGTGTCCTACATCAATAGCATTCCTTTTACGTGATAAGCCTCATTGTGAGGTGTGAACTATCCTTGCTGAAGGATTGCTTGCTTTTATATTGATGGACATAATCCTGTTGCCATAAGGAAGTTAGCTGATGGCCTGATGCTATTTCTTTTGGGCACCATTTCTATCATGGTGCATCTTATCCTCAATATATAGCTGAAGATCGTCCAAGCAGATCACATCAGTTTGGCCGAAATCAAGTTGCGCTTGGTTTTTATCTTTCCGGTTTGGGAATAATTTAAGATCTATTGCTGTTTATTACTGATGTCCCAATGAAGTATTATTTCCTTGGAGTATTATTTGGAAGTCTCCAGCCCCATAGAAATTGCCTTTTTGGTGTGGGAAGCTTCTCAAGATAGGATCTTAACTTGTAATAACTTACAAAAGAGGAAGTTTTGCTCAACAGGTGCTTCATGTGCAAAGATGGTTTGGAAACTATAGACCATTTATTTCTCCATTGCCCGTTTGCCAGAAACCTTTGGGAGTTATCTTTGAGTTGTTCGGGCCTTCATTGGGCGATGCCAAGTTCTGTGAGACATTAGTCATTGGCAAGGGATTTTTTTTTTTTTTTTTTTTTTTTTTTTTTGGGGGAAGAGGGGTCAAATATAAAGATTTATAAGCCATTTCCCATGCTATCTTTTGGTTGTTGATGGAGAGAAATAGGGGAGTTTTCGGTTGGGTTGAAATCTCAATCGATTGGTTAAAAAGCAAGTGCCTTAAGACTTGGGAGGAGGTGGTTTTTTATTCCTCTTTGATTGATGTTATTGGTTTTGTTCATTTACAACTAGGTTTTGTGGGATGGTTTGTCAGTGTTCTTTCTTGTAGGTTTCTCTTATTAATATGAACATATTGCCTTCTCCTTATCATTAAAAAAAATAAAAATAAAATACTGATGCTCCGTTGGTACAGTGTATGTATGTTAATTGCTTGAGAAGGTCAAGAGAAGAGGACCTAGTTCCCTAGGAGAAATCCATGTAACAAGTCTTCATGTTGGATGAGACGATTCCATACTATATATGTATATCTTGTATTCTGCATATGTCGTAATCGTATTGCGTGCCAGTCGGTCATAAAGAACCTCTCATTAGTCTTATTGATTGGTTAAGGATAAGGCTGTGTACATGATGTAGAGCTAGATTTTGTTGCGCAAGACTATACTGGTTGCTGCTGTATTTGCCTATCTTGAGAGGTTTCTGTTAGCTGGTGTATTAACTGCTCAGTTGGGGTAATGGATTCATAGTATGTGGATAATAATTCACCAGCCCAAATTGTTACTTATGCTGTTTAGCTTTGTTGTGATCTGTCACCCAGTATTCCAGTGTCATACAAAGTTAAAAAATCCCTGTTGATGCGTGAGAAAGAGTATTGCATCCCAAATAGGGCGTCTGTGGTTGCCTAGGGCTTGTTTTAGAAGTTAGCCTTGGGGAGTTTTGGAGGGTGAAGAGGAAGAAAATTTAAGAGTGGGAATTGACTGTATTTGCAGATTGTTTTTAAGGAATTAGAACAACAGCATAGTATTGTGCCAGCCAATTGATCCCCCTCCCTTTATTTTGAGAGTTCTTGCATTCATTTTACTCCTAGAAATATTGGAACATTTTTTTGTTTTGGTCCACTATGGTTAGGTGCAGTCTCATAGTGTAATTTGATCTATTTTAAAAATCTAAATGGAATGCTGTGGATAAAAATGAATAGGGATAGTTCTAAGTGTGGCTTGAGGATAACGTTGAAACTTGAAAGTTTCCTCACATGCCTAATGCTTTAATATTTATATTTCGCTCAGGTGCTGTAGACTAGATATACATGGACCAGAAGCAAGCTTTTGGGAAGACTTGGAATCCAAGACCATGGAGTGTATCCGGAATACACTAGATAGGCGGGTGCAGTTTTATGAGGAAGAGATCCGAAAGCTGAGTGAACAGCGCTTCATGCCAGTCTGGAACTTCTGTAACTTCTTTATTCTCAAGGTTCGGAGAAATCTATCCTGTTTCATCTGTTAGTGTTACTTACAGAGGGATATTTCCAACTGGTATTGTTGTGGGTCATCTTAGGACTAATTTTCTTGATGGTTTCCTTATACTTTGTGGTTATTGCTTCCACTAAAAAGGGAGATGGTCCACTGATCCCAGCACTTTCTTTGGCCTAACCCTTTCTTGTTTACTGTGTTTAGGAAAGCTTGGCATTTATGTTTGAGATGGCTCATCTTCATGAAGATTCATTGCGCGAGTATGATGAGCTAGAACTTTGTTATTTGGAAACAGGTGCTTTACTAATCTATGCCTACACTAGATTATTTACTGCATGTGCATGATGTGTTGTGCAAATTTTATATTTATCAGTTTTAAATATTTATTTATGGTGCTTGGAGTCATTACTTGTACGGATAATCATAAGCTTTGCTGATGTTGAAATTGTTGACTGAGAGAATAATCTACCATGATTTTTGATAGGTGTAGGAGGCCATTGTTTAGTTGTTACTTGTCGCATTGCCTCCCACACAACTTGGGCTCGGTTGTTAATCTGGTAATGGAATTTGCTTATGTAGATGATTTACCTTCCCTTTTGGCCTCCCATATTTCCATATGCTAGACCATGAAGATCTCTTAGGGCCTGTTTGGTGAGAAGAAAAGGAATGAAACTCGAAACCTCTAGATTTCAGGTTCCGTTCTTTTTTGTTTGGTGAGAATTTTTGAGGTACCTAGAGGTTTCAAGCCCCTCCCAAAACTAAACTGAGGAACTTGAACGCTCTCTTCCTTGGGTGGTTTCAAGTCCATATCCCTTAGGAATCAACTTATTTTTCACAAAAAAAGAAAAATCAACCAGAAAAATAATTATTCCCCATCTTCTTCACTGTTCTTCTCATATTCAACAGAAAGGAGGAGAGACCATTGTTGCTCATTGGACACCCCTTCGTCAATGTCCAGGCCACCCACGATGACGGGCACATCGCCTGCGGTGGGGGCTACTTGGTGGCTGGGGTTTGATGGGTTTGGAGCTAGGGGGCTTGGGCTTAATGTCGACGATATAGATCTGAACCCAATCGCATCCACAATTTGGATTTTTTGAACATGCGTGGATTCAAGTTCTTCAATCTACAAAGAATGAGGAATGAAGATTTCTTGATACATGCGTGGTGTAGAGAGAGAGAGAGAGAGGTCTTGAGTAAATGATGAAGAATGAAAATGGAGGGGCTAGAAGGAGAAGGTACGTTGATTTGCAAATCTGGAGCAAATAATGAGAACGAATATGGAGGCTCCACCTCCCCCCCCCTTTTTTTTCCCCAGATTGAAGAACTTGAAGATCTGGAGCAAATAAGAGTTCTTCTAGTGTTGTAGCAATTTTATCAAACAAAATAATAAAAGTTAGAACAATAATTCATAATTGTACATAATATTTCTAAAATAAAAATAGAATTGATTCCATTCAAAAACGGCTCACCAAACAGCAAGGACTGGAATCTGATTCCATTCCAGTTTTCACCAAACAACTGGGTTCAGGATTTAAGTTCAATACCCAACCCCCCAGGATTCAAGTCTTGATCCCATTCCATTCCTGATTTCCTCACCAAACATGCCCTTAATCATGTCTGATAGTGAAGGGATCCATTAAGATCAGGAAAGGAACAAATGAATTACATGTCCCTACTTTCCAAAGACAGAACACAAGAGTGCGTGTGTGTGATGCCATGTACAGAAGCTGAAGAACAATAATATCCATCTTATTCAGCATCTAGATTTTATCTCCCTTTATCCATAATTTTTTTCAAGTGCTCTTAGATTGTGCAATGAAGTCTAGAATGGAAGTTGATTGAAGTGATCGTATGGAAGGTATGTAAAGCATGATTGCCATTGGTATCTAGCGAAGGATGGCAGTTCCATGATGGCGCTCAAATTGCTTTTTATCAACCCAAAACAAGGTTGGCGGGCAGGAAAAGCATAAGTACAATGCTGACGAAGGAATTGATATGGGTGACATGGATTGCTAGATAGGGTCCAAATTGGAATTTGAAGACTAGTGGAGTTGTTTTTATCAATTTTTAGAATTGTTCATCAAAACTAGACTCCTATGACTGGGATGGGCGCAAATTCTCTGGGTTCATTGTTTGTTTGTTTGTGAATAAGATGTTTGTCTGCTTCCTATTCTTGTTAGAAGTATTTTGGTTTCCTATTGTTGTTAGGAGTAGGTTTCAGGATGGTTGCCTACTTATAAATAAGTGATTCAAGAACCTTGCACTTTTACCCATTGATTATTGAGTTGAATGAGCGAAAGCAAAGATGTTGAGTTTCCTTTTTCCTTCCTACTAATTTTCCCTTCATCTCTAACTTCTTGTCTGCTCTCCCTTCCCTTTGATCTCTATCAATATGAGCTTGCTATCTTAATTCAATGTCTCGAAGAATTGAAACATAGTCCAAGGGTTTAAATAATTCTTTTGTACATACTTTTGCAAATGCACAATCACCAACTCATTGCCTTATTCTGCCATCTTTGCTATCTCACCAGGAAGGCAAACATTTTAAAAGTAAAGGGTTTGCTGTGAGCGATGTTTTTAATACAAGTTCAAACCCCAAATCCAAATCGATGGCTTGTAGTCCTTGTCTATGGATTCAAGATGAGGCCGTCTGCCCGACAAAATGGCCATATTGTAAACATTTTGGAGTTGAGCAAACTGCATTGACAACCGCGACATGCTACACAGTTGCTGCATCAGAGTGATTCTGGCATGTGACACTTGTTACCGCACCTGTGACCTGAAACTGCATTTTGAATCTCTCTGGACTCTGATCCCATCTAGGCTAGTGTTTTCTTTGTTTTATATTTTTTTTGGTTTTTTTTTGGGGTGGGGGTGGGGCGGGAGGTTGATAGCAGCCTCACCAGGGAAGTTGTTTCTGTTAGACCTTATATTTAAAAACCGTCGGCTGTGTACTACATGTAAAGGAAGCAAGGAATAGTTTAGAGAGGCATTTTGCGTTAGCCCACTATAATCTTAGCTGAAAAATTTGCTTAATGTTTTAGTGCAATAAGCGTCAATAATTTCTGACAAAGGAACGGCTAGCCAGTTTTTTGATTAGATGTTTGTCTTGGTAGCTACCGTACAATTGACACCATTTTCTTCTATTGTCTGTCTGCTGGACTTGATCTATGATATTTGAGATGTACTCAATAATTGGACATGTTCTGCTATCTTGGAATTTCTAGGGGAAGAATCTCTTCATTTATAAGGAAAGAAGAATAGAGTCTTTGAAGCTGGAACTTGCCTTTTTTATTTGGCGTCCTGTTTGGAGCATGTTTATTGAATATTCTACGATTAGGCTTCTCCTGCCAGTTTAGTTGGATTAATGCGATCCTTTCATGTTCCTTTTTTACTTTTGCAAGCACTCTTTTCCTGGACCATTCTTCATCTGCTAAAAAGCGGGATGGGAAGGTGGTAACAATTGGGATTTGTTTTTATGCTCCTGTATTCGCCTAGAGAATAGCTTGTCATTTGAATCCTCTTTTGCTTCTAATAAATCCTTTTCTATCATATATGTTTGACCCTTCTTTGGATGCAGTGAATGTGGCTGGAAAAAGGAAGGAGTTTGGTGGAATGGAGCAAGGTGATGATGAAGCTGCATTGCTGAATCCTGGAAACAAGCCATTGGCACAAATTGTTCAAGATGATTCTTTCAGGGAGTTTGAGTTCAGACAATATCTTTTTGCATGTCAATCAAAGGTACACAAAAGAATTGCTCTGTTAATGGGAGCCTTCGTTTTCTTTTCTTTTTTCCTTTTCCTGGCAGAAAGTGAAGGAGTTGTTACTGTAGTCACTGGGAATGCTTCCTGGATCTCTTAGTTTGGAAGGCAGATTGGTACTTGTTAGTTTTTACACAATTTTAGTGTAATTTAGGCTTTGGATTGGTTGTTCCCAGAATGCAGATTGCTGGGGTACGAAGCATCCCTGTTAATTATGGTTGGTGTACACAAAAGCAAGGCAGAGAACCGTAGTGCTCTCAAACTGGATACTCTAGATCTTACCTAGAAGTATCCTTGTTACACATCGGGAGTTCGACCTTCAGCATATGAAGTTAGACAATTAGGTTAGGTGAGACGAAAGGGATAAATGAGCAGTCCAGAACATGTATCTGTCCTGGAAAATTATAGCCAAGACCATGGATCACATGGACTTTGTCTTATAAACGTTTCTTGGAAGATAGTATATTAATTTGTTGATTGTCGTCATAGGTGCTGCTATGTTTTAGATTCTGATCTGCATAAACCTAGTTGCCTAGAAGGCAAGCACTCTCCCATGCCTCGTAAATTGATTTCTAACTCTTCTTGCCCCCAATTGTACAGCTCTGGCTAATTTGATATAAGATGCTATCTTTTATAAGTTTCTGAAATTTGGGTTGTTCTGTTTATAATCTTGATTGATATTTTTAATAGTGCTTTGGATTATGAATGGTTTCTGAGCCAAATTATTCTAGGGATCTAACGATGTCAGTCAAACACAGCTAAACATATTACCTGCCTTGCCATTTTACGATTGTTTACTCTTAGGCACATCATGTCCTGGCACAAAGAGGATCTCTCATAATCCTCAGGCTACTGCAGTTCTCCACATAATACAGGTCTAACCACTTGAATAGGGTTGTTCTTGGAGATCTTGCTTATAGTAATTCAGTTGAACTTCTCACCTGCTACTGTCAGTTGATCAAGTTGGGGAATACAAATTAAATTATTGTCTATGTTGTTTGTCTGGCATTATACAGCAGGCTTTGGCATTCTTTGTTTTCTCATCATTCTGTGGTACCAGACATTTTGTTGACTCCACGAAATTGGGTTGCATGTGAGAGTAATGAAGGATTAATTGGCGTGGTTACATACCGAACAGTTTATCTTTACCAGTCCTTTTATTTCTTTTTTTTTGGGGGGAGGGGGGTGATTGTCCGTGAATATCTTTGGAGAAATCTATGGCATTCTGAGGTTTAAGGAACTTCCTTCTGACCAGTTGCGTGATAAGGTTCAACAACATATCTTAAGTTTTCGTTTCACAGCTTCTGTTGCTTAGGTGATAAAGTGTTAGCATATACTTATTACTTAGGATGGAAATCCTTTCAAATCAAAATGCGAGTCATGTCCTTTTCGTCATTTTCAGCTTTTATTCCAGAAGACTCTAAACCATGTATGAGATAGCCATGATCAGACTTTTGTTATCTAAAGATGCTGTTGACTGGCTTAAGGACCCATCTTTGACGTGCTGAACATTAGGGAGCGTAGAAAAAGTTATGGCTGACAGAAGCAAGAGCAAATTGTCCTCGGTAGTTTTGTGTATTGCTTAAGCGGGGGATTCAGTCCGCTGGGGATATATTTTCTGAATGGACCATATGCTGTCCTCCAAGGTTCCTACCTTATGTAGGAATCGGCCATTCAATATTTGCATATACATCTATTTTCTCAATATTGAAAAGGAGCAGGTTGTTGCTGACAGTCCTGACACAATGAACTGGCTGTAGCTAGCTCCTACAAGGGAGCCTAGCAGATATCCAATGGTTGGGTTCCCACCTTAACATAGTTGCACATTCTTCATTCCTGTTGATGCATTCCCCATCCCATCCTTAAGGCCCACAGTGGGCCTCCTCCTTTCTCATCCTTTGCCCCCCATAGGGGGAAAAAAAGAAGAAGAGATTGGCTCCACCTTGATTACGTCGTTGATGCTTGCTCATGTTGGGTGAAGCCATTTAAAAAAGATTGGAAAATTGTGAGATGCTGGTGATGGTCTGATATTTGCCGCTTTTTTACATTATGTATTTTCCTCTTTTTTTCCTTGTCAGCTTCATTGATGACTTATGCTGTCATCAACTCTGAACCTTGCAGCTACTTTTTAAGTTGAACCGTCCTTTTGAAGTGGCATCTAGGGGTTACTTATTTGTCATAAGCTTCTCAAAAGCTTTGGCACAATATGAGGTATGTTGTAATATTTATTCCTCTTTGGTTTCTCTTTCTTTTTGATTTCTTTCCCTTTTATTTTTAAAGTGTCTTTTTTCCACTCTTATTGTGAGACAACTGTGATCTTATGCATTCTTTCTTCTGATTTCTTCTGACCCTTTTCTCTTATCTTTTATCTTTTTATTTTTTTAAAAGATAATTTCATTAAGACTCTCTATTTTTGGGATGATGGGAACTTTTGGTATTCTTCTTTTGATCTTGTAGATTTTGTGGATAGTATCCTCTTACTACTTATTTGTCGCTGTGGGACAATAGTTCTGCAACGTTCTTGTATTGTATGTGCATAGCCCTTTTGTTGGATGCTAGCTTTGCATCCAACCTTTTGATCTTGATATATATATCCTTCTTTTTCTTATCATCCCTGCCCCCCCCCCCCCCACTCCCTTTTCTTTTAATTTTTTAGGTGCTTCTTGACTCTATTGTGAGAGACTACTTCGATCTGGTGGCTTCTTTGTTCTGATTTCTTTTGTCTAACCTTTTGTGTTCGTTCAGACCATATTGCCCTTTTGTATGCGTGAAGTCTGGGTAATAACTGCCTGTTTGGCTTTGCTGAATGCCACTGTTTCACATTACAAAGATGGACATGTAGCGCCTGATGTTGAAAAGGAGTTCTATCGACTTCAGGGTGATCTTTATTCACTGTGCAGGGTCAAGGTAGAACTTTTTCTGAAGACATTATTTTTTTAATGTATAATTTTATTTTTATAATAGATCAAGTGTGGTGTTTTTATTATAGTTTTTGCATCTCATTGGTTGGGAAAAAGCAATTTTGCTGTGCGTAGAGTTCAATTTTTCTTTTTTCTTTTCTTCTATTTTTTTGGGGTGGGGGTGTTGTTTGGCATAAGGGTTGTCTGTTTGTGTCGTGTAGCGGTAGAGGGCCTATATAATGCACATATGTCTACGTTTTCGGTAGTTTATACAATGATTTAGACTTTTTATTTTAGGAAAGGAGGTTGTGGTGTTCTTTGTAGTTATGAAAACATGTGTATAAAATTCTTTCTCCTCCTATTCTCTTCTATCTGAGACAGTTATGTGACTATGACAGTTTATGAGGCTGGCTTACTTGATAGGGTATGGATCGAATATCGAAAGAAGTCCTGCAAACAGGTAAGTCACTGCCAATATGGTATTTAGAGAACCATGAAATTCCTTCTGCTGGCTTGTACTTCAAACTTCGGTCTGTTACTCAGCTGAATTCTCTTTCGAATGAGCAGTGCTGCCCTCAGCATGCTTCCTTGGCCCAAACCAGCAGTCTGGCCAGTGATTCCATCCGATGCTTCATACGAGGTCCTTGAAAAAGAAAAGGTAAGTCATTTTGTTCCGTTGAAATTCAATTGTACAGAGCTTTGTCTGTCTTTGTCATTGTCGATCTATTTTAGGGCCTTTCTCCAATGCTATGGTTCATGAGATCTGCATAATCCTTGTTGACTATGTTGCAAAATACTATTAAGAGGAGAGTTAGTTCGGAGAGGGAAATACTCTTTTTGTTGATTATGTGGCTGCAAAACTGTTAGTTCATCTTTTCTTGAAAACTGGTGGTTGAAGGTTTCCACGTACTAACTACTAAAATGTTACGAAATTGATCGAATTTTGATGATTGGCTTTGTTCCGTTGTTTCCGATAAGTACGTTTTTGTGTGTCAACAATATTGCCTCTTACCATTGCTTAACAATCTGTCATTTTGATTCCTTTCGAATTTGATGTTATTTGCTGCAGATATGTATTTTCCATGCAAAAGGTTGCCTATTTTCTAGGGGAACTGTGACCTTTGTTCCTTTGCTGTTTTCTATCCAATTGGAAGGGAACCATTAGTTTCCTTTGTGGTTTTCATTCGCTTATAGCTTCAAGAACTACGTCTCCTGAAGAATGTATTTCCCAAGTAGAAAGATTATTGATTTCTTCAACTTTTACAGATGATTCTTCAAACAGGTCCTAGAGTGAAGAATTTTGGAATCCAGAGGAAGCCATTGCCTCTGGAGCCCTCTGTTCTTCTCCGTGAAGCCAATCGACGAAGGGCTTCTCTGTCAGCTGGAAATATGTTCGAAATGTTCGATGGACAGTCTAATTTTAGTGATGGGTGAGTATTGAAGGCACTTCGATTCAACTGGTTCTGTAACTGTTTAAATGTACTTTGGTGTTTTTCTTTCTGCTTCCTGGGAAATTTTTACTCTCCTGTTCATTTGAGTCATATTCTTGATGCCTTTTGACAGCTCAGATGTGCCAGCAAATCTTTCTCGTGCCACCAAAGCACATGCAGCATCCATGTTGCGGACTAATTCTTCTCCAGGGAACTTTGAAGGGTCTGTTGACAGACCGATGAGGCTGGCAGAGATTCATGTTGCTGCAGAGCATGCTCTAAAGAAAACAATATCGAATCCCGATTTGTGGAAATCTCTGTCATCTGTCGAGGATTTTGAGGTGCATGCATGGATAAATTTCATGAATGCGATTGGTGTTTTATTTCTAGTTAACTTCTACAAGGAGAGCCCCTTTGTTTGGTGTTGTATAAATAATTCAATTTCTAGGTGCTGCGATTGCTCATCAAAAAAAATTCAAGCTTTAGGAGCTGATTGGACAAGTTTAGAATCAAGTATTACTGAAGTAGGGAAAGCTTCGACTAGTTTGCTGCTTAAGCTATGCTAAGGCCAAAACAAGCTTGTTCCTAGGCAATAATGAGCGTCAAAGAGAAGTCTTGATGTACCTGTCACTTAGTGTGGAAAATGCTATTTTAGACCACATAGTATTTGTTATCATTTATTGTCGCTTCTTTATTGCATTTATTTTAAATTTGTTGGACTTCAAATTGTTGGCTCTTGCAGTCTGAGGGGAGCACATCATTTTTGTACTGAGGTTTTTTAGTCCCCATTAATAAGGGTTTGGATTCTCATGAGATCTGGAACTTGCATTATAGCTTTGTGTAAATCTTGACCTTTCATGCTTTAAGTTCCTTACAGCAGATTGTTGCAAATCCCTGGCACTACATGATGAGAATGAGGTCGGTTTAGGTTATAGCTGTTGCTCCTGAGATGTTTGACTACTGACACATTGGAGGAAATGGAGCAAGTTAAATGATTGTATTGAATACTTGAATCAAGTCTACCTTTTGTTACTGGCATCCAGTAAATTTAGTTTGCACACATTGAGACCTTTGTACGCTTTATGTGTCTTAAATTCCTTGAATTACTCATACATTCTTCTTATATTCACTTTAACTTTTTTCCCCTTGTTTGCTCTCTGTGGTTTCCACAAATTTGTCCAATCCTTAAACATCGTGTATTTGGCAGCAAAAATACTTGGAGCTTACAAAAGGAGCTGCCGAGAATTACCATCTTTCGTGGTGGAGAAGACACGGAGTTGTTCTTGATGGTGAAATTGCATCCGTCTGCCATAAACATGGCAACTTTGACCTTGCTGTAAAATCATACGAGAAGGTCTGTGCTCTTTATGCTGGTGAAGGATGGCAGGACCTTTTGGCTGAAGTGCTTCCGAACTTGGCAGAGTGTCAGAAGATGCTCAATGATGAACCTGGTTATTTGCAATCTTGCGTAAGACTATTATCCCTAGATAAAGGCCTATTCTCAACTAAGGAAAGACAAGCTTTCCAGGAAGAAGTCGTACGCCTTGCGCATGGCGAAATGAAGCATCCGGTGCCTCTTGATGTATCATCTTTGATTACATTTTCTGGCATTCCTGGACCGCCGTTGCAACTATGTGATGGTGATCCTGGTAGTTTATCAGTAATTGTTTGGAGTGGCTTTCCGGATGATATAACCCTTGAGTCTCTTAGTCTTACTCTCATTGAAACGCACAACGCTGATGAAGGCGCTAAGGTGAGTGTTGCTCAAATTGAAAGAGGAATTTTATGTTGTACACTTGTACTGGATTATTCACATTTATTTTTAAAATTTTCAGGCTACAAGTATATCTGCTGCTACGGTACTGAAACCTGGTAGGAATACTGTTACACTGACCCTGCCTCCTCAAAAGCCTGGTTCATATGTTCTGGGTGTCCTTACTGGGCACATTGGGCATTTGAGGTTTAGGTCCCATAGTTTCTCAAAAGGTGCTCCAGCAGACAGTGATGATTTCATGAGTTATGAGAAGCCAACTAGACCTATATTGAAGGTATGTATTTTGAGGTGAATAGGATTATAAATCTCAGGATGTTTCTACTTTATGCTTGGAGTGCTTGCTCTTGACTTGATTATAATGTATCAGTCGTAGTCAATTTTTTTCGGGACATCTTATGAGGTCCTTGTGTGCAGGTATCCAAACCTAGAGCCTTGGTTGATCTGACTCCTGCCATATCTTCGGCTCTGTTGATCAATGAAGTTCAGTGGTTTGGAATAATAGTAAGACCAATTGATTACCCTCTGAAGGGTGGTGTCTTGCATATTGATACAGGGCCAGGTCTAGATGTTGTTGGGTCTCATGTCATTGAGATGGAGAGATACACAACTACTCCCAGAAGCATAGCTGATAGGGGAGACTCTGAACTTACTAATCAGGATTCCTTGCCTTCTAATTTTGAAGATGTTACGCAGTTAACTCTACAGGATAGTAAGATTCAGTTCCCAGACTGGGCAAGCGATGTAACTTCTGCCTTGTGGATTCCAGTTCGTGCTGTAGGCGATGAAATTTCTAGAGGTATGAAGTCCATATAGTACCAGTCAGGGTGATGCATCCTTTGATTGACCTTATTTTAGACAGAATCTTTTATTATTATTATTATTATTATTATTATTATATATATATATGTATATACGTGTGTGTGTGCGGGTGTGTGTGTATATGTGTGTATATGTGTGTGTATATGTGTGTGTGTGTGTGTGTGTGTGTGTGTGTGTATCATCGGCGGACTGCGGTTTTCTCAGAGATAGACAAATTACCTTTTTGCAATTGCCTGGCGTTGGAGAGGGTATTGCTGCACACATGCTGCCTTACCTAGGCCTTGCCCATGGAACTAACAGTTAGGTGGTGGTGGTGTTGTGGGAGTGACTTGTAACTTGCATCCCCCCCCCCCCCCCCCCAAAAAAAAAAAAACAAAAAAAAAGGGCAAAAGGGAGGCAGCTTCCATGAAGCTGAATAACTAGGGTGTTTTCACAGGTGGAGTTGAGAAGTTAGCGGAATGGAAGAATGAATTGCATCTTAACTGTCTCATTTCCTTCTTGCTGCAGCAACTTCTCAGAGGCTGAGCATGGTGGATGGAATGAGGACGATAGCTCTAAAACTTGAGTTTGGAATATCCCACAACCAAACATTTGACAGGTACTGCTGTATTGTGATGGGCGATGATATAATACTGTCTAATATTTGAGATTTGACTAAAGCAAAATATTGTCATCTACAGAACTCTGGCTGTGCATTTTACCGATCCTTTCCATGTCAGCACACGTGTTATTGACAAATGCAATGATGGAACCTTGCTTCTTCAGGTATGTACTCTTGATTTTCATTAGCCTACAATAGGCCGCAACTATCTGCAGCTTGATATGTGTGTTAAAGTGTTCAATGACTGTGATTACTGATTATTCCTGACCTGGCAATCTTAACTTTTTGAATTGAATAGCATAAACATTGAATATGTAACAAGTCCTAGTGTAGTAGTATTTGGCCTCGTTTTTTTTGAGCATAATGAAGTATTCTTAAGGACCAAAACGGAAGGCCCTTGTGCCGAGATATTAAAACAGCATGCAGAGATTACCAGTTGTTGGAAATTTTTAGGAGAAAGGAAGACAGGAATTGGGGGATGGTGGTAGTATGACATTGGGGGGGTGGGGGGGCTGGGTTGAGGGGTTTAAGAGATCAATCCAGACGGAGATATCCATAATATCAGTGACTGGGATGAATGAAACTCGTCCCCAGGGCTGCTGTATTGACTCTTTAACTTTTTGGTTTTGATAATAGCTCAGAATGACAATATTCTTCTATGTTTGAGGTGAAGGTTCAAGTCATTCCAGTTGCATACCTCTTTCAGCTTATACTGGCATACTATCACCAGATTGGCCATTTCATATCATCGGCGTTTTTTCCTGGTTTGATATAGGCATATTGCCTCTGAAAGTATGTATTTGTGTGAAGTTGATGCGAGTAGCAACAAAATTAAACAATAAATTTGTGATTATGGATAGCCTTTTTTTGGAAGGCTTTATTCTTTGTTCTTTTGGAAGTCTCTTGGAAGTAAACAATAAGCAAAATAAGTTGATGTGAAGACCTTATTCTTTTCGGAGGAGGTTTTTTGTGCCTCTTCATTTATTGTTGTTGATTTTGTGGATAGGCTTTTTTGGGGGTTGTAATTGGTCTTTTGTGGGATGTTTCTTGAGTATCCTCTATTGTACCTATCCCCTTTATTTATTAATATATTATCTTTTCCATATCCCACAAAAAAAGATTTATGTTATAAATGTATTAGGTTTAGAAAATTGTTGTATTTTGATATTTTTAATTGTATTTATGGATTATATTTTGCGAGTAACTTTTTAGGATGGTATATTTTAGAATATAAGTCATATTAGGATTAGGATAGCAGCATTTTAGGTATATTAGGATCTAGAATATTTTCCTTCCTTTATAGACAGCGATGTCTGCAGAGGTAAGGTTACCTGCATCTGGATTTCTCTAGATCCCACGAAAGTGGGATCTACACTAGGAGTTGTTGTTATCGTCGTCGTTATTGTTAGGTGTTTTTAACCTATTGTTATGGCTTCTCTAGGAAATCAGAATATTTCGAGGAGAAGCAAGAATTTTGGGGAAGAAAAGAAATTTAGAGGGAGAAAGGAATGGGGAGATATTTTTCATTGCTGCCATTCTCTTACAATCGTTCCCCCTTTTATGGAGGAGTTTCCCCCCTTTTCCGGTAACTAACTCAACAATCGCGGGCCCCCCTTATTCTAACTAATCCCCCCCCCCTCACGAGCCTCGCACATGCCTAGTATTTCAGCTGTAACATTTCCATCCCCCTTAGCAAGCTTGTCCTCAAGCTTCAAGGTTGAAATCAGAAAATTTCTTCTCGACGTTAGTATAGAGCTCCCAAGTAGAATCTTCCTTTGAAGCGTTTGACCACTGGATCAGAACATAGACCATAGCTCCGTTCCCCTTTTTCCCCAATTTTCTGTCCAAGACTGCGATGGGGTAAGCAGCAATCAGCCCTTGGTCATCCATAAGTGGGAGTGTTCCAGGGGAGGGATTGGAGCCAACATACTTCTTTAGTTGGGAAATGTGAAAGATTGGGTGAATCCTAGAAGTGTTAGGCAACTGCAGGCGATATGCTACAACACCCACCTTATCAACCACAAGGAAAGGACCAAAGTACTTAGCTGCAAGCTTCTGGTTTACCCTCTTAGCCACAGAATGTAGGGCTGGAGTTTAACCCAAGACCAATCTCCCACTGCCAATGTTCTATCAGTCCGATGTTCATCAGCCTGATGTTTCATTCTCTGCTGTGTCTTCTCCAAATGGTCTTTAAGCATGGCTATACAATTTTCCCTGGCCCTCAAGCTTCTTTCCACAGCCTCGACTCTACTATCCCCTGCCAGATAAGGAATGTGCAAAGAGGGTGGTTGTCCATATACGACTTCGTAGGGGGTAATGCCAATAGATGAGTGCCAGTTAGAGTTATACCACCACATCTGCTAGAGGAAGCGATAAAGTCCATCCTGCAGGATCCTTCCCTGTCATACACATCAAATATCCCTCGAGGCACCTATTGACAACTTCAGTCTGACCATCACTTTGAGGATGGTAAGCTGTGGACAGATGTAGAGAAACATGATGTAAAGCAAAGAGCTCGGCCCAAAAATGGCTCAGGAAGATTTTGTCTCTGTCACTGACAATGGATCGAGGAAGGCCATGAAATTTGAAGATATGTTCAAAGAATAGTTGGGCTACTGTGGCTGCAGTGAAAGGATGAGCTAAGGGTAAGAAGTGGGCATAGTTACTGAGCCTATCCACCACCACAAAGATGGTGTCCTTTCCCCTGGATTTTGGTAAATCCTCAATGAAATCCATCGAGATGTCCACCCATATGACCCCAGGAATAGGCAGTGGCTGTAATAACCCTGTTGGGGCAGAGGGATCAGCCTTGCATCTTTGGTAAGTTTCACAGCTTCGAACATGATTCCTAACATCCCTGTTGAGACCCTTCCAGTAAAACAAATTGGCCAACCTTTTTGTAGTTTCTGTGACCCCTGAATGGCCCCCTAAGAGGAGTCATGCATCAAGTTGATCAACTGTTGTTGTAATGCAGTATCTTGACCTACGACCACCCTTCCTTTCCTATAAAGAATCCCTTGCTGTAGCTGATACTTAGGATGAGCTTAGGATGAGCTGTACCTTGCTGCAAAGATTGCATAATTTTTTGAACCTTATCATTCGAGACCCAAGATAGTTTAAATTTTTCCAAGAGGTCAGGTTGCAAAGTACTGAGTGATAATGACAGCAGCTGAGCTCCATTGATCCTTGATAATCCATCAGCAGCTAGGTTCTCTTTTCCTTGCTTATACACAATGTCATAGTCAAAGCCCAAGAGTTTAGGTAACCATTTGCTCTGAAAAGGTGTGGTGATTTTCTTTTCCAGGATGTATTTGAGGCTAAAGTGGTCTGTTTTAATAATGAAATGCCTCCCCAACAAATAAGGCCTCCATTTCTCCACTGCAAGTACAACTGCCGTAAGTTCTTTTTTATAAGTCGAGAGGAACTGATGTCGGGAAGATAATCCCTTGCTCAAATAAGCAATGGGACGTCCCTCTTGCATGAGGACTGCTCCTATTCCCAGACCTGAAGTATCAGCCTCAATCACAAAAGTTTTAGAAAAATCTAGAAGAGCAAGCACTGGAGCTGAAGTCATGGCTGCCTTCAAATGCTAAAAAGCCTTTTGAGCAGATGCACCCACTGGAAATTGTCTTTTTTTAGCAATTCAGTGAGGGGCTTGCTAATTTGTCCATAATTTTTGACAAACCGCCTGTAATACCCTGTGAGCCCAAGGAAACCCCTTAACTGTTTTACGGTAGCAGGGGTTGGCCAAGTTTGCATAGCAATAATCTTGGTAGGGTCAGTGGAGACTCCTTGTAATGTGATGATGTGTCCCAGGTATTCTACCTTCTGCTCACCAAAGCTGCATTTGCTTTTCTTAGCAAACAATGTGTGCTGCCTTAGTATCACAAATGTTGTTCTCAAGTGCATGATATACTGTTCAAAGGATTTGCTATAAACAAGGATGTCATCGAAGAATACTAGAATGAACCTTCTCAGATGTGGTTTGAAAAGGCTGTTCATAAGGGCTTGGAAGGTGGAGGGGACATTTGTTAGACCAAAAGGCATGACCAAGAATTCATAATGGCCTTCATGAGTTCTAAAAGCTATTTGCTCAATATCATTGGATGCATTCTGGGATGCATTCTGACTTGCCGATATCCTGACCTGAGGTCGATTTTAGAGAAATAAGCAGCCCCATGTAACTCATCCAATAATTCCTCAACAACAGGTATAGGAAATTTGTCCAAAATGGTGCACTTATTCAGTTGCCTGTAATCTACACATAACCTCCATGCCCCATCTTCCTTTTTGACCAAGACTATAGGGGAAGAGTAAGGGCTATGGGAAGGTCTAATAATCCCTGCTTCTAGTATCTCCTGCACTGTCGGTTCAATCGCATGCTTTTGTAAGGCTGGGTATCTGTATGGTTTTACATTGATGGGTGGAGCACCCTCCTCCAACAAGATCCTATGATCATGGCTTCTATCGGGAGGTAGAGCCCTTGGTTCCTCAAAAATATCTGCAAATTTGGACAACAGTCCCAATAATTGTGGATCTGTAACCTTAGCCTGCTGCAAGCTCATTTTTGTGTTTATAGTCTGCAGTGTATAGCAAATACTTGGGCTGACTGTTGTAATATTTTTTTCACCCTTTTTCCTCCCATCCATTCTACATCCGACTTCTTAGTTCCCCTTAACACCATCCTCCTTCCATCTTGAGCTCCTCAAAATCCCATAGTACAGAGCCCAAAGTGGATAGCCATTGGACCCCTAAAACCATTTCACAATTTCCTAGGGGTACCAGATACGCATCAGCTGAAAACTGCTGCCCCAAACAAGACCAAGTGAAGTCCTTGCATAAGGTATGGCAGTCCAACTGTTGGCCATTTGCTACAGCCACCTGCAGGGAAGGAATCTGTCGGAATCCGTCTGGTCCTGTAATTCAGCCTCTTGGCAACTGCAATATCCAGGAAGTTGTGAGTACTTCCAGAGTCAATTAGGATGTGTAAAGTGCCTTGTTGGGTCCTGCCGATTACTCTCATTGTTTGGTAGGTATTGAGTCCATTCAAAGCCTGTGGGGATAGTTGTGGAACCTCATTTCCTACCTCAGCATTTTCAACTGACAGTTCTTCTTGGGTTTTTCCTCTTCTTCCTCCTGGTGTTCTTCCTCTTCCATAACCTCCAGTCTGTATACTCGAGCCCTACACTTATGTCCTGGGTAGTATTTCTCATCACAGAAGAAGCACATATTCTGAGACCTCCTGTCCTCAATTTCCTTAGGGCTCATGATTCGACCCTGAGTCTTAAGCTTGGAAGTGGTAGAGTCAGCACTGGAAGTAGGATTGACTTGTGTAGTGGATTGAGATGGTAGAGGGGTGTTTCGAGTAAATGGTCTAGATCCTATATAACTGTTACCTTGAGATGGAAATCTAGACAAGGAGTTGTTACCTCTCCCAAAAGGGGTAGGTTTCTCCAATATTGGTCTACTTCTTCTGGCTATGGAAGCCACGGTTGCTTCCTGTAACTTAGCCAAGCAATAAGCATCATGGAGGGTTTTAGGTCTAAACATCCTAACTATCCTAACTGCGTTCTGGATTTCATCACTCAATCTCCTCAAAAAACAGGTGATAGCATGTTTAACAGGTAGTTCTATCCTGTTCAGTAGAGCATCAAATGACTCCTGATATTGCTCTACAGTGCTGACCTGCTTGAGCTTCATCAACTCAGCAAGGGGGTCATCAAAGGGCTGAGCTCCATACCTAATAAGGATAGCTCTCTTATACTCATTCCAGCTTGGCCATCCATTACCTCTACTTTCCAGCAAAGATTGATGCCATAATAAAGCCCTTCCTCCCAAATCAATGGATGCAATCTTCACCTTGGTATTTTCTAAGGTATTATCAACCTCAAAAAACTGCTCACACCTATATACCTACCCCTGAACATCAACTCCATCAAACGAGGGAATTCAATCCTTGAAAGTCGAGAGAAAGTAGAGTTGCCAGATTGAAAGTTGTTTACACTTGGCTCAGCAGCGGTAGCCAGCTGCAGTACCTGCCTGCTGAGACCCTTGATCAATTCATTCAGGGTGGAATTAACGTGTTCTTGCCTTTCTTGTTGCTCCAACATTTGAGCTCGAATAGATTGCTGAAATTCACCCCATGAGTTCTGCATTGTTTGACAAAATTCTTCCAACCTTCGTTGCTCTTGTCCTCGCGTGTTCTCTGAAATCGCCATGGCTAAACCCTACAAGCTAACGTACAAGAATGGTCAGATTCGACTAACCCAACCTCTGCAATTCTTCTCAAGATTGTAACAGCTCTGATACCAAATTGTTATGGCTTCTCTAGGAAATCAGAATATTTTGAGCAGAAGCAAGAATTTTGGGGAAGAAAAGAAATTTAGAGGGAGAAAGGAATGAGGAGATATTTTTCACTGCTGCCATTCTCTAACAATAGTTCCCTCTTTTATGGAGGAGTTTCCTCCCTTTCCCGATAACTAACTCAACAACCGCGGGCCCCCCTTATTCTAACTAATTTCCCCCCCACTCACGAGCCTTGCACATGCCTAGTATTTCAGCTTTAACACCTATATTTACCCCCTTATGTACTTCTTTATTTTCGAAGTTGATTATAGAATAAAATTGAGTGTTTATTTTTGGAGTGGATCTCCATTAGAAGTTCTCGATGTTTAGCCGTTAAGGCAATAAGTTCAAAGTTCAAAGTTCAAACCATCGGTTGCTCTTTTTATTGATGCCTTCAACTTGAACATAGTGACGCCAAAATTTATGTGACGGGCACCGATGTGATGTGCCCTCGTCCTGTTGAGACTAGCCCTTGATGAAAGAATTGTAATTTAAATTCTGATTTATGAGACATGAAAAATTTGGAAACGGAGGTGGATATATGAGTGAGACAAAAACTATAACAGGTTCTCCAATTGCACTATGAGAGACCAATAAATATGACGCTTCAGCTAGTTGCTTTGTATTATGCTTTTGGTGTGGATTATTATGCCTGCTGTTGCCGCAAGGGCATATATTTAAAGGATGCATTCCCACTTATTCAGGTTGCACTGCATTCACAAGTGAAGGCCACTTTGAGCATTCGTGATGCCTGGTTAGATCTTCAAGATGGATTTGTCCACACCTGTCAGAACAATGGGAGGCCATCTTCAGCCTTCTTTCCGGTCACTGTTTCTCCTGCATCAAAAGCTGGGATGTTATTTAGCATTTGCTTAGGTTCCACAAATGTCACAGGTATGTCCATCGCACTGATCCTGTTAAACATGACGGCAATAACTGCCACAAGGGGTGGTCTAGTGGGATTTAAGCCGCCTTTCCTTAAGGAGTTCTGGAGTTCAAATCCCGTTGGAGTGTTTGCCGAGAAGAGTTTCCCTCATTATCCTCCCCTCCTCTCCCGGGCTTTTCCCTGGCCAATAGGGTGTTCCTATGAGTTAACGGGGCCCTAGTTCGGCCATTTACCCGCTACGAAGGGGGGAAAAGCTTCGATGCCATCATCTCTAAATTTAGTATAAATGATGGTCATATGCAGCAAGAAGGGGTGGTGTAAGGGTGTGCCCATCTCTATGCTGAGGACAGATGGAAATATTGATAACAAGTGCGTGCATACGCACACATTGACACAGGCAAGGTTCACATATGACCCCCCCTCCTCACCAGGGTGTCTTGTAATTAGTAAATAGTAATTAATGGATTTCAAGTCTTTCTTACCCCCCCCCCCCCCCAAAAAAAAAAAATCAGTGGAATTTCAAGCCAAGGGATCAATTTTTCTTATCAGGAAGATACAGTCTACAGGCTTGAGCGTTGATCTAGTTGGACATGATGTTTACAATTGGCCATTTTTGTGTGCAAAAATTTGGGTGCTGCACCACTGGACAACTATTGAAAATAAGACTGCAATGAACCTCCTAACAGTGGTTTTACATAGCATTTGACTCTTGACAGACATGTAATTGTACTTCATATGTTATTCATTCATTATTCTTTAAACTTTTGGTTTTTTGCAGGTGAAGCTGAGGCACTAACTTCAGAAAGTATACTAAATATCAGCTACAGAATTAGTGGAGACAGGGTGATGGGGGCTCATATGCCTGTTGTGGTTAAATCTGAAGTGAATCAGGATTTAAACTGTGACTTAGTTTTCAAGAGTGCACTTGTTCTACAGAGACCTGTACTGGACCCATGCTTGGCAGTTGGCTTTCTTCCTCTTCCTTCAGATGGGCTTAGGGTCGGGCAGCTTGTCACTGTAAATTGGAGAATCGAGAGATTGAAGGACTTAGAAGGCAACACAGTTCCTGTAAGTAACTTGATTTTTAAATGCCTGAACCATCATTGTGTAACCATGAGGACTCTTGTGTGATAAGTCTGAACTGCTCTGGTAGTCATGGCAGGGGCAAAGTTGTATACATCTGGGCCTGGTCAGACATTTCTTGGTGGGATACTTGTCGGTTGGCGGTTATTGTTGTAAGATTCAAGCATGGGCATTATGCGTTGTAGCATGCAATCTCATCATTCCTAACAGAAAGAAAGGGGGAGCGAAGAGTTGCAGGGTAGAGACCTGACTCTAGTTTGCGACCTGCCCACGTCATCTTTTATTTGGGGTTGTTTCATGCTCAGACTTCCATAGTAGATCTGCTGTCAAAAATGACTTCTGTTTGAGCTCCTGATCGAGTCTTTAAGCTGTACTTGGGATCAACTTCACAATATTGTCTGCCAAAGTTTCTCTTTACCATATGAACCTTGATGAGAATATCAGAACTTTTTAGTTCATCTTTTGAGTAAACGTCCTTGTCTTGTTAGTATCTATAAGAGTAGTCTCCTGAATCCTGCTCTCCCTGGAAATTTGGGCATACTTTTCTTTTTCAATGCTGATAGCCTTTTGCTTTGATGTTCTTGCTGTCTTGACCTGTTTTAGTGCGCTGCATATCTAATTTGTTCTTTACACTTTTCCTGTCTTAATCATTTGTCAATGCCTATTGCTAATACATGTCACTTGAAACTGTGTTAGATTCTTTTGTGGCTAAAGGGAAATAACTCAGTAAATCACTCTACAGTCTATATCATCATGCTGGCAATCATACAAACATGTCCTTTTGTCTGGAGTGTCAACTTTCTTAGGCAGAGGCTTCGTACCAGTTTTTTTGGAACAGAAGAAGGGGATATCGCTGAAAATTCATTTTAAATAGAGGACATTACCATGTTATTTCCATTGGCTGAATTTTTGTCGATCTCTTCCCCCTTCTCTACTTTATATATGCTGCATATTGCAACCATTTTTCTGGTGCTGCAGGGAGAGGTATTGTATGAAATTGATGCAAATTCAGATAACTGGATGATTGCTGGGAGAAAGCGAGGTCATGTTTCTCTCTCCACCAAGCAAGGTATTTCCTGTTAAAATCTAAACCTGTAGCAGTGTATGTGGCATATTCACTGTACTAGGATGCTTGGATCTATGGATAATCAAATGCGGATGTGTATGAGGTTCATTTATTTGACACGCCCATTTTCCTGAAAATTTCATTTTTCTCCCTTTCCTAATTGGAATTTTCTAGTGCACATTCCAAAGCTAATATGTCGAGTCTTTGAAACCACATTGATGGTGAAAAGAACAGTCCGAGCAACATATCATCTGTTGTCAACTGGAATTGACACGTCTCCTGAAATTTGCACAGGCTCAAGAATCGTCATCTCAATTTTGTGTGTGCCCTTGGTGGCTGGTTATGTACGCCCCCCTTATCTGGGGCTGCCAAATGTTGACGAGGCAAACATAAACTGCAATCCCCCGGCACCGCATTTGGTCTGTGTCTTGCCTCCTGTTCTAAGTTCCTCGTACTGTATACCAGCTTAACCATTGAAAATCTGTTTTGCATCCATTTTGTTCAATTGGTTGATTTTTGTAGTTGACATCTTAGAGAGCTATTATTTTGTACTAGTCATGTCCCCTTTCTTTTCCCCCTAGAAAGTAGTTTTTAGGCACACAGAAACTCAGTAGTGTAACCTGTGAGGCTGTATAATTTGTAACTACACCCCCAACCCCACTGTGGGTTGCAAGGAATTTTGTAATATGATTGTGAGGTGGTCTGTAACATTCCGACTTCGGTGTAGAGCTGCAACTTCTGCGCATTTTGTTTGACATGCTTTCGATCTTCTTTTTTTTTTTTTTTTTGTTTTCTCTGTTTTTGTGGCTATAAAGGTGCTCTGATTTCCGATTTCCCAAACCTATGTTCATTCCAACGGAAAATATAAGCCCTGTTTGGCAAACAACTGTTAGCTGTTAGCTGTTTGTATTAACTGTTTGAATTAGTTATTTGCATTCGTTGTTTGAATTAGCTGTTTGTAGAAAAAATATTTGGTAAAGTTAGCTGTTTCTGAGAAAGATGTTTGGTAAAATTTCATTTATATCCGTATCTCTAAATTACTTCTTAATAGAATATATTTTTTATTTATCGGTCCATTTCTTTTTCAAAAGATTTAAATTTGTGTCATAAGTATCAATAACTTTATTTGTGATCACAAAAAAAGTGGAACACTTTATCGATAATACGTTACTTTTTTGCTAAATTCTATATAATCTGTGTTCATTGTGTTTCTTATTTCTTTTCAATTTGTACTTATATAAATAGTGCCGACATTTTATAATGTTATTTTGTAATTTTTGTAATTTTTTGATTTATAAATTGAAATTGAAATTTATATGAATTTCTAATGACTTTGTCTTTATTAGATTCAATTAATACAAAACATAGTATCAAATGTTA
The DNA here is from genome assembly GCA_029747015.1 of Carnegiea gigantea. Taxonomy (NCBI): domain Eukaryota; kingdom Viridiplantae; phylum Streptophyta; class Magnoliopsida; order Caryophyllales; family Cactaceae; genus Carnegiea; species Carnegiea gigantea. The sequence goes on from JAKOGI010000118.1 coordinate 463,039, forward strand.
CTATTTTGCATCAATCAAAGGCTCGTTATCTTAGAAATCAAAAGGGGAACTGAATAATCTAAAGTATAAATATTAAACGTTCATAAAGGTGTATAGTGAGAGAACTAATAAACTTGATACAATATACTAGCAAAATTAAAAAATCTACACAAAAAAGTATACTATTTGGCTAAAAAAATACAAATAATAAAAGAGATAATGTAACTTCAATGGTTTATTTTTGTCTCAAAAAAATAAAAATAAAAAGAATACTTCTACTCTTGTTAATCTTTAAGATCTAACTAGATTCGAATGCTACTAGTAATTTGTTTAAACTCTTGGATAAATATGTTATTTTCACAAAAAGCTCTTTTGAAAATGCTAATGGAATTAGCCTTTTTAAAAAGCGCTTTTTGGGACCAAACAGTTGTTTATCAAACATTCAATTAGCTGTTTGACTTGATCAAAATAGCTAAAACATCACCCAAACAGTTCTTTTATCTCAAAAAACTGTTGTTACCAAACACCCCATAATATTTGTATAAAATGTGCATGAGCTGGGACTTGGGAGGTGACAAAGGTTCTGCTTCACAGACATCAAATGATCAACATGATACGGCGTCAGCGTCACTGCACAAATTTTATTCAAAATTATTGTGGGAAATATAAATATGAAGTACCACAATTTGATATGTGTTGATAGTTAGCATGACAATAAGATAATCATTGAATATTTTTAGGTACATTTAAGCTACTATATTCAAATAGGCATGAAATCTATTGGGTCTTTATACTAATAGCTCACTAGGGAAGAAAAAGGCAAACATGGGGAGCATAAGAACACGTAGTTTATAGTTACAGTCTATGACAACAAAGTATTTACATAATTCAAATCGTCTTAACAGCAAACAGAGGACTACTGACTCTCTAGTATGGGAAAATATTTTGAGAAGTTGAGATTTACTCATCAAGATAGGCATTATTTTGAGAGATGGAAAAGGAGATCAAATTTCATTCTGGTTTGATAATTGCATGGAAAATAGAAGTCTAATTGATATTTTAGATCTTGATAATGAAAATATTCCTCAGCCAGAGGCAAAAAGCTAGTGACTTCATCATACGTCACAGTGGAACATTCCGCTTCTTAATTAAGTCCGTCATAACCATCGTGTTGTTCAAAAAATTAAAGAGATCTCCATTATGATGAATGAAATAGATGACTCTTTCTGCTGGGACTGAATAGTTCTAGTGAATTCTTCACAAAATCGGCCACATGGGCAGCCCATGAAATTCAATATTAGGAGATGCCCAAATGGCCTTTCGATTGGATTTGGAAAATAGATATACAAATCATACAATACCTAAAATCAAAATCTTCCTATGACAATTTTGCCACAAACTCTGCCACTAAGAGGTACTATTCTAAGAAGGGAACTCAATATCGACTTAGTATGTCCATTATGTCTAGATGATATTGAATCTACAGAACACTTGTTCAAAGATTGTCAAATAGTTAATAAAGTTTTTGTAACACCCCGAGTATAGCTTAAAAGGATTTGAAGTGACTACTTATATCATCAACTGTGCACCTTTCATTTCGGGAAGTCTACTTTTAAGAACTCCACAATTAAGCGTGCTTGCTAGAGAGCAATCTTAGGATGGGTGACCTCCTAGAAAGTTTCCCAGGAAGCGTGTGAGCGAGGACAAAGCACGCCGGAAAGGGTTGTGGTGATTTGTAGGGCCAGTCAACAATCCTGGAAACCGTTATTGATAACTGTCCTTGGCCTGGGAGGGGGGCTATGGCGTTACAGATGGTATCAGAGCCGATCCGCGACTGTGAGTTGTGCCAGTGGACGGAAGAGTCTTGGGCAGTCACTTAGCTGGGCAAAGATACTGGGATGGACTGCTGGTCAAGAGGACACGTAAGTCAATCAGTTAGTGAGGCACAACAGGGACGTCATGCGCTTCAAATGGGGGTGATTGTGACACTCCGAGTGTGGCTTAAAAGGATTTAAAATAACTACTTATATCACTAAAATGTACCTTTTTTTTTGGAAAGTTCACTCTTAAGAACTCCACAGTTAAGCATGATTGTTGTAAAGCAATCTCATGATGGGTGATCTTCTAGAAAGTTCTCAGGCAGTGTGTGAGGGAGGACAAAACACGCCAAAGAGACCTGTGGTGATTTGTGGGGCCAGCTGACTATCTTTGAAGCTGTTTATGGTAATTGTCCGCGACCCGGGAATGGGTTGGGGCGTTACAGTTTTCATTCCTATTATGGAGCATTTGAAAGTCAAGGAACGCAATAGTTTTCAAAATGAATATTTCAATCCCCTTTCTAGTCGAATATGGGCAAAAAAGCTAGCGTAAAACCGAACTTGTATGTCGATTGACACAAATTTTACGAGGGCTTCTTCTCTCCGTTCCACCTCAATACATCTTGTGAGGTGGCACCTCCTCCTCCTAGACTCGACAAACTCAATATTGACGGGTCTCTCATCAACTCCTTAGCAGCAAATGATTCATCCTTTGTGATTGGGCCGGTAGAGTGTAGATTACTCAAGGCAGGTTTGGCTCAATATGATGTTACCACAATTTTAGTAGCAATGGCAAGGGCACTATTAGATGGTGTTTATGCAGCAATGCAAGCGGCTACCAACGTTTAATTTTAGAAGGCGATAACAAGATAGTCATCCAAGCTTTAGACGGGAAGATTCAGATATTGTGGCAGATTCATAATATCATGAATGATATTCTTACGTGGAAAGTGACAGGTATTCAAATCATTGCTAAACATGTGTTCAGAGAGCCAAATATGGAACCAGACTGCTATCCAAATTTGAGCATTCTATAGTTGATTCATTGTCAACTGAATTACACTTCTTGCCAACTCTTAAATCAATCTTAACAAAAGGTATAATTGAGCGTACTCTTGTAATAAGAGGCACCTAACATTGTCAGTGTTTCTTCTTTAGCCCTGTTTAAAAAAAAAAATCTATTCAGGCCAACGAAAATTTTGAGCCGACTATTCCTCACAAAGAGTGATGTTTCTACTAGGGTTTGAACTCTAGTGGTTCATGTGGAGAGAAGACATTTATTCTATTTGAGGTAAACTTGGTTAGCAAAAATATTTATATGATTAAGCCATTTGTGGATGACAAGTTTTTGACCAATAAATCACCTGCTTTTTGCATGTTTGAATTGGCAATCAAAGGGAGGCGAGCCTACCATTTTAAATGACAGCTAAGTGTGTGATCATCAACCAAAAGAATTCCTCGTCATAACTCAGGCTTATGTGTGTTCGGGTGAAGAGCAGATGCCTGATTTTCGAGCAAGGAACTGACATAGAAATGGAAAAGACCAAATTGTAATTGTATTGCTTGGAAATTAATTTTGAATGGGCCAATCAGAGAAGCTCTGGATAGTGCTGGATTTTTGTCAAGTTGGTATTTTCTCCGTGAATCCGTGGACTTCAATATAGTCTTGTTTAGTATTTATTGTATTATTATCTATGGGCCGCTACGATAATATAACAAAATGAATGCATGTGTTTAAAAGTCAATTAAATGATATTGAAAATGTGAATTTATAAGTGACAAGTATAAATTAATTAGGTATAAATCTTATTCAATTCAAACTTTGCAACTTGATTTGGATAAGTCTATGCAAGGGTAATGATATACGTCTCAAACCTGTAAACTAGTCGTTCTATATTTTGTAATGATACTATCAATTGTAATATCTTACGTTTCAATAAAATATGTAGAAGCATTGGTGCTTTTTATTAAAGGAAGTGTTTATAAAAGACAGTAAATCGTCTTTACCAGGTCTACTTCTCTTTATATCCGTATCTCTCTTTTTTCTTTCTGTTTTTGGGGCTCAAATTTGAATCTTACCTTAGACAAAATCTTGAAGGATAAAACAAAAGAGAAAATGAAAAATCCAGTGCCACCCCTCGAAGACCCAAACTCCCGCCATATAAAACGTCTACGGCCTCCTCCGTCCAACTTTCTTTCCTTGGAAAGAGCTCGTCGATTGGTTGATTGCTCATCACTCGTCACTCGTCACTCGTCACTGTTTCCTCCCACCCATCCATCAATGGCGTCTTCACTGCACACCATTTCCCCCAAAACCCTATGCCCTCTTTTCAAACCCCTCAAGCCCATTTCCTTTTTCACACCCTTCAAACCCCTCCAATACCCATTTCGCCGCCGCCCCTTCTACGCCGGCGCCACCGCCTCTCCGACGAAGGAGCTTGACTTAGTCCCGGTTCAGAGCCGGGACCCGACCGACCAGCCAGATGGAACCATGCCCACAAGCTTCGAAAGGGAGATTGATGAAGGAGAAATCATGGGTAGCAGCAATTTGGTTGGTGGGTTTGATGGGCGTTTGTCTTTGGAGGGTGTTGGGGTCAATACGCCGTCGTCTTCTGGTGGTAGTGGAGGGCAGGGGAATGATGGGAAGGAGGAAGATTTGGATAAGTTGATTGATCGAGCAATTAATGCCACCATTGTTCTTGCTGCTGGTGCTTTTACAATCACCAAGTTGCTCACTGTTGATCATGATTATTGGCATGTGAGTTTTTCTCTCCAATTTGGGTTTTGTGTTAGTATATATCTTATTTTTTCATTTTGTGTTTGTAGTTAGGAATCGTTTTGTTTGATAGATTGTGTCGGTGTCAGCTGCGTGTGATTGCTTTCTGAATTTTTAGCCTAAACTTTGTTTACATCAAATTATTTGGTTAGTTTGATAAAGCTTAAGACAAGCTTCTAGGTTTAAGCTTAGCATAGTTTGGGTGGTTGGTGTTTATGTTGGCTGAATTTAGGTTAATGGAAGACAGGGTATATGCTTTTACATGTTGAATTAAGGAAGTTCCTATTAACCATTATAGCTAAATGGAAAATGGTCTGTCATTACGGAAAATAATTGGATGGACTGTGAGGTCAGTTATTCCTTCGTTTAGTTGAATATACTTGTAAATCAAAGCCAGTCCTGTAGTTTGAACTGAACAGGTATTACACACAGGGTCCTGAGATTTGGCACTTGTAATGAGGCATTCCATAAGTACATAAGGACTAGGCACTTATAATGTATTTAAGCTGCTATCTATGGGCTCCAGTTGATACTAGGTCCCTTTGTGGGGGGGTCTGGGTGGTTTTTTTTTTTTTTTTGGTTTTTTTTGGGGGGGGGTTTTACATGTTGAAGATGTCTGCCCCCTTCCCTCTCTCTCTCTGCTTCTGTGTCTATTAGTGTGCAGCTGTGCGCATATTAGGGAAATTTTGTCAAGAAAATCTTAAGACTTGTGTACTTAGGTTGGAGGATTGGAGTCTGTTAGATCCTTGAGTATGATGTGGATTGTGCAGTAATACTGCTCCCATGCTCCATTTGCTGATGATAAGTATCTGATCATAAGGGGGTACTTCGACTATTTTTGAGAGTGTCTGTGAGTTACCTGAGCTTACTATCTGCTGTTTTCAGGGATGGACTATTTACGAAATATTGAGATATGCTCCTCAGCACAACTGGATTGCATATGAGGAAACTCTTAAGACCAATCCTGTATTTGCAAAAATGGTGATTAGTGGAGTGGTTTACTCTTTGGGAGATTGGATAGCGCAGGTTTGCTATTGAATTTTTGATACCAATGTTTGGTCTTCCTTGGGTAATCTTACTTGTTACTAACTTGTGGCTTGTTTTAAGTATGCAGTGCTATGAAGGGAAACCTCTATTTGACTTTGATCGTACCCGGATGTTCAGATCTGGACTTACTGGATTTGCCTTACATGGTTCTCTTTCCCATTACTATTATGAATTTTGTGAGGTGAATTGCTGAATTGTAGTTGTACTATGTTTACTATAGTTTCATTTTCTTCTTTCTTTTTATGCTAATTTTATTGACAAGATGATCATATTTTCAGGCCCTATTCCCTTTCCAAGACTGGTGGGTAGTTCCTGTGAAAGTTGCCTTCGATCAAACTGTTTGGTCTGCAGTTTGGAACAGTATCTATTTTACTGTTTTGGGATTCTTGCGGTTGGAGTCACCTATTAGTATTTACAATGAGTTGAAGGCAACATTCTGGCCTATGCTTACGGTATGCAATGGTTCTTGTATTTTTTGGACGACTGATACAGTGTGTGCTGATCACAATGTTGCATAAGGGATGTTCTCATTTCACAGAAATATGTAAACCCCTTTTTTAGGATAACTGATATAACTTTCATAAATGGCATATCATGCAAATTGATTCAGTAAACATTGCAGGATTGAATTTCACAGAAACATGTAAACATTGCATGTAGCACTCTTTACTGAACAAGGCTTCGAATCTATGTACCAGTGTCACTCATTCACTGCTCTATACCTGAATCCTCTTTCCTTCTCAGTGCCCACCTAGGAAGCCATATATTATGATTTTTGCATGTTATTCTCTGTGCACCCACCCCCCCCCCCCCCCCCAAAAAAAAAAATCCCCACTGGAATTCTGTTGGTGCACATGCCCTAGTTAGTACGGAAATGTGTGCAGTTTTCAAGGGGAATTTGTTTCCTCTGGGTAATAGTCAAGTATCCCGAAGTTAGAGAGCTAAATAAGCTGGTGACTACTCTTTCTTTCCCGTTCATTGAAATGTCTTGTGTTCAAATGGTCAGCTACATTAAAAGTAGATTCACGTGACCATACTTAAGGATTTCAGAGGCACGATCTGGGATTTGATGGTGACGGTTAGCTCCTACTTGCCTTACCATTAAAAGGGGACTGGGGGAGGGGGATTTTGCACTGGAGTGAATAGGAACTCCTAAGTAGTGAGTCTTCCCTTCTCATTTTCAATGTGTGTTGGGATCCAACAAGTATCACATATGGCGCTGGTGCTGATATTTTGAGCAACTGCACTTAAATTATACACTTCTATGTGGTGTCCAATAGTATATGTGTTTGGCTTGAATTACAGGCTGGGTGGAAGCTTTGGCCCTTTGCGCACCTTGTGACTTATGGTCTTATTCCTGTGGAACAAAGACTGCTTTGGGTTGATTGTGTGGAGCTCATCTGGGTGACAATACTTTCGACGTAAGTTCACAGTTACTTATTCAAAAGCATTACGGTCGAAGGCAGTGATGTGATTTAACACTAAGTGCACCATAAATTGTGATCCTCATGAAAAAGAAAAGAGGGATGTTAGAGAATGTAGACAAATGTCATCTAGGACCTGTAGTGGCACAACACTTCAATAGGTGATAAAATAAGCCTTGCCAAACAGAAGCATCTTGAATTCCCACGCTTTGACTACTCTGGTATTAGTGTCATGTTTGCCATTCTAGGTCGTATGGTGACTCCTGCCTTTCTGAATATTTTCCAATTCATTCCTTTGGTCCCTTGTTGGCAAAGGGAAATTTGCCCTTGTCCTTGGAGAGTCAGCCTTCTTTTATGGAGGGCACAAGTGTTACTTAGACTTGGCCATACCTAGATTAAAGTTTTGAGTGACCGACATGGGTGTTCTGTATGTGGTCCAATATCGTGAATGGACTTAGAGGAAAGTTGTGATTCACCATAAAGCAAAAGATTTTTTGGATCATTTCCTTGCTGCTCACTTCTTCCTATAAATCTGTGGTCTAGTTACGTGATTCCTACACCATTCAATGTCATTTCCGTGGCTCTGAAGTTTTTTGGGTTTTGTCCTTGCTAGTTATTCAAACGAGAAGTCAGAAGCAAGAATCTTGGAGGCATCCACTGAAGCTTCTAGTTCATCAAATCCTTCAGAGGTATTGAAGTTATTATCTTTTCAGATGTCTTCCATAGGCAGCTTTTTATTCACAGCCTTTTCATCCCTTGATTGTGCTGTATCATTTTCAGGAGTAAATGAAGACTTGGCCATGCATAGAGCAAGAGTATGTGAAGATTCTTCTTTCCGCTCCTTCTGATTCATATGAAAGTTGGGTCTCTTATGTGGTGGGTTTTGGCTTTAGAATGTGTGGCTTGAGATGTGCAAAATCTTGCTGAAAAGTGAAAAGGATGAACACCTTATATTTTTTGCATATCACTAAAATGTAAATGGAATCTCTGGAGTAGAAAATTCGATGTAAACAGAATATTTAGGAGCAGCTACTTGGCTTGTGCTTGGGAAATTCTGATTCTTCATGTGTGATCTGTTCTATTAGTGCAATTTTTATGTGACTTTTCACGTGAAGTTAATATAATGGTTGCCTTTACCATACAAATATTATTTTGCCGCAATAATGGGGTACTTGAGTAGCGTCCTCGTTTTGCAGCTAAAGTTGGATTTGCCACAATTGCTTTGTTCTGGATTGCACTCATAGACGATTGAAATCACATCTACTGCAGACCTTGAATTAGGTCGACTTGATCTTGCTTTGAACACGAATTGATCCATCCAGTATGGAACTTACAAGAACTTTAGCTCATCAGTGTTCATGGTATCGTACTGAAAGTCTTAATAGAGATATCATTCACATGCTCTCAAATATGATCCAAGCATGAGATAATCCGACTGAGGGACTGAGGGCCTGTTCTTTTCGTGAGTAAATTGGGTAGGTAAAAGGGTAAAGTGGGTTGAAGTGGGTTGAAGTAGGTTGAAGTGGGTTGAATTTTTTTATTTGATAAATTGAACTTGGTTAAAATAGTAGAAGTGGGTTTAGATTGAAGTAGGTTGAAGTGGGTTGAAGTAGATTGAAGTGGGTTGAAGTTAGTATTGTGGAATTTACCCACGAAAAGTACAGGCCTTGAATGATCCAACAACTGCTTTTGATCCGATCCAAAATCAATCAGATCAAAATTTAACCTGAGTGACCTACCAGCAAGGTCTGAGCTCCAGTGCAATTTTACAATAATTGAATTGGTACAACAAGAATTGAGAAAAGGGTGAAAAGGAGATTGAAATTGTCTTGTTCTGGTTAAGAGGGAAAAGTTAAATTTTTTTGATGCAATGCAATTTCTTGTAAGAGGAATTAGATATTTAGAGGACAATGGAATTTCTCAGAGTTTTCCAGAATTTATGACTTGGTGCAATCCTGCCATGTGAACCATCGATCACGTTACTCACAACTTGCACTCAGAATTTAGAAAGTTCCTTTACCAGCTTTCTGCTTTGCTGTAATTGTCTTTTTCTTCATCATGTTTTCTGTCGTTTTCCTTTTTTCTTAAATTTTTGTGCACACTGTGGAAGGTGATATTAAATCTCTGTACAGGGGATGCAGGATCAGGATAAAGAAGAATTAAAAAAATATGAATATATCTTAATATTGATATATGTGAAGTATTTTTATAATTTATTTTATCTTTTAGGATAAAATCTTATCTTTTTGTCTCTTAGATTATTTTTAGTTATCGTGATCTTATCATAATCTTCGAATATATTTTCTGTTTTTTTCAGTTGTATTGATTCTTATATAAACTCCCTCGTGCATTGGGGAAAGGGACACTTGAATGAATTGAATTATTGAGTTTTGAACGTTCTTGTGTGAATTTTCTCGATGTGGGAATTGCTCTTAGAGCGTTCTATATCAATTATTTCCCTTTGTAGCAATTACTCTTAGAGTGTCCTACATCAATTTGGTATCAGAGTCATTCAATCTAAACCGCTGCAATCCTGCTCCTTGCGTCCCGAATCAGCCAAAAAAAAAACGAAAAAAACCCAAAAAAAAAAAGAAAAAAACAAACCAGAAAACCCCAAACCTTTGCTGCCAGTTTCAACGTACACTTTCCATCAGCCACCACCACCTCCGACCACCACCACGAGCTCGCCACCTCGACCCGACCACCACCAGACGTCTCCCGCCACCAGCTATCGCCGGAAGCCTCAATTCCCCGATGCAGCAAACCCTAACCCTAGCCGCGCATCACCAGTGCTCGATTCCTCCGCCCAGCCCTGTCGCCCACCAACACCCACCACTACCCCTCGGTCGGAACCTCCGGTCGACCGCACCGCATCCACACCACCGGCAACTGCTTGCCGGAACCCTAATGTCCAAAAATCGTAAACCCTAGGTGCGATTTTGGCCCAAATTGTCGACCCCACCACCCTAAATTCATGTCCTATCCCTCACATTCATCCCAAATCGATTTCATTCTGGCATTAACCACTAAATTTTGTCCAAAACCCCCAAAACAATTGAGGTAAATCGCATCAAACCTTGCTTCAATTGATTGGCCATCACACCATAATCCCTAAGCCGCGAACGGCCTTGTACTTGCGAATTGAAGGCTTTTGGGCTTTCATAAATTGATAGAGGGCCGAATTCATCTTGGCGATGCCGTCCCATCGCGGCCAACTGATCCTCTCGTCATAAAATGCCTTTGCAGGCCGTCTCCCAGTCGTGGGTTATGAGTTCTTCTTCTCATTGCTGCTGTGCGACCCTTGTTTCAGATCCAGTGCTGCTGTCTGCTGCTCTTAGTGCTACTATTTCTATTAGATCCCGCTTATTGCTACTGTTGCACCATGACTTGGTGTGAAAAACATCATTGGGCTTTGTTTGTGGTAATTCATGATAAAGCACTCCCGGTTACGACAAATATTCTGTACCGAGTTTTCTCTCCTTATGGAGATGTAGAAAAGATTGCTAGATTTCAGACAAGGAGTGATTTTCATGCTCGAATGAATTTCTACTCTTACCGGATGCTGTCCATGCTTTTTGCAAACTTCAAGGTTGCCAGATTTACGACGGTTGTTGTGAGTTAGATCTTTACTTTGCTAGTGAATTTATTTATAGTTGTAAACCCTATATTCCTCAGTATATGTGGGATCATGAACTTCCTAGAGCTCCTTTGATTCCTTCGAAGCTTCTCATTGGAGATTGTAGGATTTCATCTCTAAAATCTTCCAGGAAAGAACCAACTTCTTATTTGCATGAGATAGATCCAATCTATTATGATGCATATGATAGGGGATTTATCATTGAGAACAAGAAAAAAGAGACTTTAGAAAATGAAAATATGGAAGCAGATGTCCAAGTCATAGAGTATCGTCAACTTCCAGATATCGACGCAAATGATTTTAACAACAGCATCCTTGATTCTGTGAATCAAGAAGTGCAAGTTGGGGACTGTGAGTCATATGCAAATGATGTCCACAGTGAAAGAATGTTCATTCTAAATAGCAATGTGGATTCTTTTACTGAGGCACCTAATGAGGACGATGTCCGACCACTAATACAAGTGAATGAAGAATCAACGATAATAGCAAACAACCTTTCATTATCCCCCATGAATATTCAAAGGACATTCAAAAATCTGACCGCTTGCAAAGAAAATTCGAGATGGACCAAGCAATTAGTATGCATGTTGATGCTAAATTTATAATCTCTGATCATGCTTTCATGAATAATACTCTACATTCGATGTTAAGACTTGAAAGTAAGCATGTTGATTTTTCATCCCTAATGAACCTCTAGTTGGCAAGAAGCTACATTCGCTGTGAAGTTGTTTTTTTACTTGGATTCCTTCTTTCCACCGCTGTACAAAACTTGAGGACAAGTTTTTTCCAACCCGGGGAGAATGATGCAGGATAAGGGTAAAGAAGAATTAAGAAGATATGGATATATCTTAATATTGACATATGTAATAATTTATTATCTTTGTAGGTTATCTTTTAGGATAAAATCTTATCTTTTTATCTGTTAGATTATTTTGAGTTATCGTAATCTTATCATAATCTTTGAATATATTTTCTATTCCTTTTTCTAATTGTATTGATTCCTATATAAAACCCCTCATGCATTGGAGAAAGGGACACTTGAATGAATTGAATTATTGAGTTTTGAAAGTTCTTGCCTGAATTTTCTCGATGTAGAAATTACTCTTAGAGCCCCCTTCATAGGAATTGCTCTTAGAACATCCTACGCCAATAGGGAATGCCAACAATAGTACAGATCCTGTTATTTTGCAAAACTGTATCAGTAAAAATACCTTTGAACAATTCTCTTTGTATGTGCAGAGTTTTCAAAAGTGAACACAACATATTAGCCTCATTGGTTCACTTGGATTCCACATTCCTCGCATGAACCCCTACTTTCAATTTTAGGTGACATGCAGACTTGATAGATAAATCTGTAACTTTGTGTTCACCGGGAAATATTCAATGAACATGAAACGAAGAAAGCCATTAAACTCAGGATGGAGTCAGACTTCAAGTTCCTAATTTGTTTCAGAAAACAATCTCCCGCTTAGCCAGGGCAGGACACCCTGAATTACTGTCTTCTGATCTTCTGTATGATTTAGATTGTTGCCCACTTCCTGATTTGACCTTTCTCGAATCTTGGCATGATGTCAAGTCGTAATCTCTTGCATAAACACATCTGAAAACTCGGATTTCTTGCTACTAATGAAAACTTCCTAAAAATTTCCTCAAAGAAAGGGAAAAAAAAAAATCAATATAGGGATCAAGATCACATCCTGCGAATAAATTACCACTGATATGATCTTGAAATCAGGCGGTAGACATCGTGGAAAGGCGGCTGGGTGTAGGCCGGAAGTTCTTCCACCGCAAGGTGAAGCGCGTAGGAGGCGGAGACAACGCTCTTCTTATCAGAATTTCCTTTATCATTTGCTGCCTTCTGAGCTTGTCAACAGTTGATAACCCACATGAACCTTCATTTATACCATATAGCACAGTGGCCAACCCTTTAGACCCTGTTCCCGGGAGATCTCGGCCACTGATTCTCCGGTGCCTCATCGGTGTCGGCCCCCCAGCAGCCGGTGGCGGCTTCGCTGATGCTCGGTGCTTGATGGAGTCTTGAGGTTTGTATTGCATACTGAGATGAGACTTCCCCTCTCTGATATTCTGTTTCTGAGTCTGGTTGTTGGTCTTGTTTTCGGAACAGGTGGCTTTTATATATATATATGTGAATAAATGTGCTTTTTTCTTTTTCTTTTTTAATAAACAAAAAGGGTTTGTTAAATGTGTTAATAATAAGTGACTTGTTCTTGGGAAGACTTGGAAAATGGTTTGATTTTGAATCAAAGTTGTGGGGTTTGATTGTTGGTGGACTGACTAGTTTAACAGGTAAGAATCCATTAGGTTGATTGAACTGTCAACCACCTAATCAGAGGAGCCACTTGATTTGACTTATGAGGGGAACACAAACATGGGACTAATGACTTTTTCTAACCACTATTATAATTTCATTATTAGCTCATTTTTCAAATTACCAAAAATCAAATACGTATGCCGGGAGTTCATCTGAACATGGTGGAGGATTAGATATAATAGAACTACTTTAAATTAAATTAAAAATTATTAACCAATTACTACAACTATTAAATTAAAAATTAAATCAAATCTCCAACATTAATTAAGAAGAAAATAAATATTAAACAATTTCAACCAATCTATGTTGGATTAAATTATACTAGTTAGGGTACTTTGTAACAAAAGAAGTATGCAATTATATATGTTCATATTGCATTACCATCTTTTAGGTGTCTGGTACCTGTTTGGTTTCAGTTAGTCATCAAGGTACCAAATGCAATTACGGTTGGGAAAACACTTGGTTTGGTGACCCTTGTCCATTAAGATTTATTGATCTAAGGCCAAGTCAATCCTGCCTGAATCTTGCATAAAAACCTCAATTATTAAAACTCAAGATTTATTGATCTAAGGCCAAGTCAATCCTGCCTGAAATCTTGCATAAAAACCTCAATTATTAAAACTCAAGATGGTCTTACTTCAACTGATTTGACACTTGTTTCCTTTAAGCAAGATCTCGGGTTCGAGTCTTATGAATGGGGAAAATTTATGATGGGAGGCCTCTACCTGTTATTAGACCAACAGTAACTCGAATCCAGTGAAATATAAGATCTAGGATTCAAAAAAAAAACTCAAAATGGTGCATTTACACAAAAACAATGACCTAGTACGGATCTATTTAGTAGTCGATTTATTGTATTTCTTCTTTCTTTTTTTTGAGATGAGCAGTAGCCAATCTATTGTGATTAATAGTTAATATTGTTAAAACAATGGCTATGTCTCTATTTTTTAAAACTTGTCATCAACTAATTGTATATAGCTAAAAAGGAACAATTGTTTTCTTGTGTTATGAGTGAACTCTTCTAAATAGTCATGATCACTTGAATCAATTTAATACATGTATCATTCAGTCATGTGGTGTGTTTGTTTTAACTCCTTTGATAGTTTTGAAAATCATTAGAACTAATTCTTCTGGGATTGATAAACTACAAGAACAATGAAATTTCATGCCTTAACTAAGAAAGAGCAATTCAATTTGCTCGTAACAGTAATGATAAATGTCGTGAGGGTCTAAAAGATGTACTTAAGACACGTCGCACATGTAATATAAACATTTTAAATATTTTATGAAAAAGAAACTTTTCATAGCAAGATTTCAATTAGAAATTCTTAATATTAATTTATTACTGTTAACATTGAATATTATTTTAGCTACATATATGTAGCTTTCATCAAAATATTAGATTTAACATAAAGTGTTCGAATCACAAAAATTAATTCATTCAAAGTAAAATTTGATTGATAAAATATCAAATTTGTATATAGTAAATTGGAAAATATTATTTCTAATGACAAATGAATCAAAAAATATTACTTGTTAGTTGTCACCATCTAAAAAAGTGAGTAAAACAGCTTAGTTTTCTATAATGTTCCATGGTTCAAAAATCTAATTAAGGTTCTTTGAAATATGGATGAAAGAGAAAGGGGAAAAAAATCTATTAAGTTACCTAATTTAGGCAACCAAACATGATGAACAAATTTAATTAAGACACTTGTTAAGCTAGTGTTAAGATGCACTTTACTTGTATAGCCATGTAAGGGGCCCCCTCAAAGCTGGCTCCAGTTAAGAAGAGCATATGCCCACATTTGCAGCAAATGCAAATGCAAATGGAAATGCAATCCAAATTCAGAATGCCAAATATAACCCATAGCATTCGGAGATAGAAGATCCCCATTTGTCATTAACACAGGTTGGTTCAAGTGGTTTGACGCTTGTTCCCCTTAAACAATACCTCGAGTTTGAGCTTTGTGAATGGAAGAAATCTATGATGGGAGAGCTTTGTCTCTTATTAAGCCAATAGTAGCTCGACTCTAGTAAAGTGAATAATTTAAGACCAAAAAAAAAAAGAGATCCCCATTTGCCAGTTCAAAATTTCAAATTGTTATGCTTTGTAATGTGCTGCATCATTTTATTTTTTGGTTGAAAAGAGGAATAATGAATCCCCACTTTGGTTGTAGAAGGTGCTAAGTTGGCTGGCAACCCATTTCTGCCAACTCATTCGTTTCCCTCATAATGATCAACCATTGCATATGAATATGATGATCGAAGGGTCAATCAAGCCATATGTGTCTCAATTACAACTATAAACACCAATACAGTTTGTGACTCATACGGTGAAAAAGAAATAGCAAGTCTTAAGTTTGACCGTTTTACACAAACGAGTGATGAAAGGAGGTAGTGATATAATTATCATTTTTTAAAAAAATTAAAAATTTTTATTGCATAAGTTATGTCACGATAAACTATTTGAGATGACTTTGCATGAGAATTAATGAAAAAGAATTAGAGAAAGTTTAAATGTAGCTGATTTTATTTGTACAAGCTCAGAAGTATGGATAGTAATTCGTTAATCTTATTTGCGTCTAGCATTTGCTGGACATTATATTTCTTCTTCATCATTAGGCATTCTCAATCACATTTTAAGTACACAATGAGTCAATGACAACACTTATGGGTTATTAAAATGTAAGTGACAGCCATCTAGAAATTACAAAGAAGAGGGGGAAGAGGAAAGAGAGACAATGCATATTGTTTTATTGATGTAAGAAGAATGGGAAGAAAAAATTGAAGAAGTGTCGTTACAAGCTGTTGGGATATCTATATATATATCCCTTGTCTTAAGGAGGTTGCTACAGGGAATAACAGAAAATGTCCAGCTCAGTCATGCCATTTCTTGATTGTTGACCTTGTTGACCTTATGTATCTCATCCCCCCCCCCCCCTCAAGCTGGAATGGTGAGGATGAGGAACCATGCCCAGCTTGCGAAGGAGAAGAGCCTGTTGTGGTGAGGATAGGACCTTGGTAAGAACATCTGCAAGCTGATGTTCTGTTGGTAGATAAGAGAGCTGAAGTAGACCTTCAAGGACTTTGTCCCTAGTAAAGTGACAGTCTATTTCTATGTGTTTAGTTCTTTCATGGAAGACGGGGTTCTTGCCTATATGGATGGCAGATTGATTGTCACAATGCAAAGTGACAGGTTTTAATGATTGAACCCGTAACTCTTCAAACAATCTGACAAGCCAAGTGACTTCTGCTACTACCTGAGACATTGCTCTATATTCAGCTTCTGATGAAGATTTAGACACGGTGCTTTGTTTCTTGCTTTTCCAGCTGATGGGAGAAACCCCAAAATGAATGAGATAACCAGTAATGGATCGCCTAGAAGAGGGGCATGCTGCCCAATCAGAATCAGAGTAGGCCTGCAGGGATAGCTGATTAGTAGCCTTGAGTAAGATTCCCTGGCCAATGGTGCCTTGAATATACCTCAAAGTGTGATGTAAGGACTGGAGATGAGAGGTCCTTGGAGTTTGCATGAATTGACTTAAGGCTTGAGCTGTAAAACTCAGGTCTGGTCTAGTGTGAGTGAGAAAGTTAATCTTCCCTACCAGTGTTCTGTATTGAGTAGGGTCTGGGAGAAGATCTCCTTTGTCTGGCTCTAATTTGCAATATAAGGGCAAAGGGGTAGAGGCTACTTTAGAGTTGCTTAGGCCACTGTCTTTGAGAAGATCAATGGTAAATTTCTTTTGAGACAGAACAATGCCATCAGTAGTATAGCTGACCTCTAAACCAAGAAAATAATGTAACTTGCCCAGATCTTTAATGCCAAAGAGAGTGTGCAGGTGCTGCTTGACATGGATGATCTCTTTCTGACTGGAACCAGTAATCATGATGTCATCTACATAAACTGCTATAATGGTGATGTCAGTTGAAGATTTATTAATGAAAAGAGAATAATCATTCTTGGATTGTTGATAGCCCAAAGAGAGCAAGGTGCTGCTTAGCTTGCTGAACCACTGTCTGCTAGCTTGCTTTAGGCCATAGAGGGATTTCTTGAGTTTGTACACTTTGTTGGAGGGGTTGAAAATTCCCTTTGGAGCTTCCATATAGACTTCCTCATCTAAATCACCGTGGAGAAAAGCATTATTCACATCTAATTGGAAGAGTTCCCAGCCTTTTGAAGCAGCTAGTGCAATAATGCTTCTAATGGTTGCCATTTTAACAACTGGAGAAAACACTTCTTAATAATCTATACCATATTTCTGAGTGAAGCCACGGATTACTAGCCTTGCTTTGAACCTTTCCAAAGAGCCATCTGAGTTTAGTTTAACCTTGTAAACCCATTTACTTGAAATAGCCTTCTTACCAGCAGGGAGATCCACAAATTCTCATGTATTGTTTAAGAGTAGAGCATCAATTTCCTTATTCATGGCATCAACCCATGCTGGGTCTTTTGCAGCTTCTTCATAAGACTGTGGTTCTTGGTAATGGGATAGATTAGAGACTAATGCATGGTGTTCTGATGGTAAGGAATCAGAATGAACTAGACCACAAAAATAGTCTTGTAAATATCTAGGTTGCTAAGGCTGTCTAGTAGACCTTCTGACTGGTAATTGAAGAATAGGCACAGATGATGAATGAGATGAAGGAGTGCCTTGGTCAGATGAAGGCTCCGTGATTGTAGGGGATAACTGCTCCATAGAGGAAGAGACTTGTTCTGTGGAGGGAGAAACTTGGACAGGAGATGATTGCTGAGTTGGCACTTGAAAATTAGGAAATTCTGGGATAAAAGCGGTTACAGCTGGAAGAGGAACATCTGACTGGGGCTGAATATGATGAAAAGGAAACACCCTTTCATGAAACTTGACATCCCTTGAAGTGAATACCTGTTTGGACTGAAGATCTAAAAGTTTGTAAGCCTTCTGGCCATAGGGATAGCCTAAGAAAACACAAGGCCTTGCCCTAGGCTGAAACTTATCTCTATGTCTCTTTAACGTAGAAGCATAACGTAGGCATCCAAAGGCTTTGAGATGTGTATAATGAGGCTTTTCTTTGTAAAGAATCTCAAAGGGTGTTAGATTGTTCAAAACTGCAGTGGGCATCCTATTAATCAAATATGTGGCTGTAAGAAGAGCCTCACCCCAATATTTAATAGGCAATTTAGACTGTAACATAAGAGCCCTTGAAACCTCTAAGAGATGCTGATGTTTTCTTTCCACCACTCCATTTTGCTGGGGAGTGTCAACACAAGAGGTTTGGTGCAAAATTCCTCTATCCTTGTAGAAGGCTAAAGCTGTTTTGTCTTTGAATTCTGGGCCATTGTCACTCCTGACTATTTTGACAGTAGTATCAAACTGATTTTCAACAAAAATAATAAAAGCTTTCAGTAAGGGAAATGCATTGCTTTTATGTGCCATCAAGTGAACCCAAGTAGCTCTCGAACAATCATCTACTATTGTCAAGAAAATTTTGGCTCCTTCACATGTATTATGAGGATAAGGTCCCCATATATCTACATGTATCAAATCAAAGCACTGTTTTGTTCTGGAAGTACTGAGGGGAAAACCAAGTCTGTGCATCTTGGCTAAAGGACAGATCTGACAAATACTATGAGGCTTATTATTATTACAGACTGTTGTATCAATGTATTTCAGCTGTTCAAATGACAAATGGCCTAATCTAAAATGCCATAACTCTGCATCAGAAAAACATGCAACCCCAAAATCCTTTGACTGTTGCTGCAGGTGAGTGTTGGATGTCTGACCATGTTCATCTACTTTCTTGAACTGAAATCCTTGCTGTAGAAAATATAGGCCTTTTTGTTGATTACCAAGGGTTACGGTCTGCATAGTGGGGCCCTGAAGTAAGCAAGAAGAAGGAGTAAATGTGACATTAGCATTGAACTGCTTAGTCAACTTGCTTATGGACAAAAGATTGAACTGAAATTCAGGGATGTGTAAAACACTTTCCAATACCAAACTCGGAGCTAGAAGTATAGAACCAACATGTTTAATCTGAGCCTATCTTCCATTAGGCATGGTAATATGACAAATAGCTTGAATCTTTCTTACATTGTGTAATAATGATAGGTCAGGAGTGATATGATCACTAGCCCCACTATCAATAATCCAGGCTTCATTGGCAAAAGATGCTAGCATATAAAATCTTTTACCTGCCAGGAAGCCAGCTGCACCCAAGTCTCCATTTTCAGTTATACCTTCCACATCTGAGGAATGCTTGCTGAGAAGTTGCATAAGCTGAGAGTACTGTTCTGGAGTCAAGGTTGGAGTAATTGAGGAAGGCTGAGAAGAAGCAGACACAGTTTGTGTAGGGTTGTATCCTGACTGATCGTTGTGTACTACAGTAGCTATCCTTTTGCCTCTGTATAGCTTATGTCCAAGGGGATAACCGTGGACTTTGTAGCACCTTTGTATAGTATGACCAGCTATCTTA